>CM030358.1:179103675-179426175 GCA_017893485.1 Hemerocallis citrina | reverse complement strand
AGTCTAATGTATGCTCAAGTATGTATGCGTCCGGATATTGCGTACATTATTGGGATATTAGGCAGGTATGTAAGAAAACCTGGTATATATGGACCATTGGATGGCAGCCAAGAGGGTCATGAGGTATCTTCAGAGAACAAAAGACTACATGCTCACATATAAGAAATCAGATCATTTGGAGGTCGTAAGGTATTCTGATTCTGATTTCACTAGGGTGCCAGGATAGCAATTATACATTTAGTCACATATGTGAGCCCACATAGATTATTTTCCAACAAATCCCCCTAAAACAACTCATTTATTTATTTATTTATTTATCTCTCTCTCTCTCTCTCTCATTCTCTCTCTATTTACTTAGAAATTTATATTTTCAGATTTCAGGTTTGCAAAATTTTAGATTTTTTATGTTTTTTTATTGCTCATGTTACATTGAAAATAGCAAATATCTCGTCAATAGTTAAATTTCATCATTTTCCACACTCAAAGTTCTAAGAAGTTGGATTTTACACCCTCATTTATAATTATTTTTCAACATATACTAATGGAAACATGGACTTTTATTTACAACTATTATTTACTATTCAAACTTGAGTTACATAATTATTGTTTTACTGTTTACAAGACTTTTATATGATGTATCATTCCGAAGACGTGCCGTAGGCACGTGCGCTACGGGCAAATCTAGTTATTTAATAAAAATTAACTAATAGATACTCCAGTATTTTTAGCAACCTTTTGGATCTCAAACTAGCTAACATATTCATCAACATCCAAAAAGTTGTAATCTTTTTACTGATATATATTTTCATAAGTTGGATACTCCAGTGTTGAACGTTTTGATGCATAGGCTAGAGGTCTCCAAATCGCTTGAAATTTTATACACACCATCTAGATGACATGTAGAGTGATGTAAACGGTGTGATCAAGATTCAGATGACTCAAATTACCCATCTCTCAAAAAAATATTTTAATCTCACCATCTCATATTAGCATTATATATATATATATATATATATATATATAAAAGCTCATATTTTTCAACAACGGTTTAGGTTATATTAAGCAACAGCTTCAGTGATTTGCAATGGAGCATTGCTCTCTCTATATATAGAGAGAGAGAGAGTACCATTGATGAAGAACCCACGATAGTTGCTAAAAAGAAGAGAGTACCATTGATGAAGAACCCATGATAGTTGCTAAAAAGAAAAGTGGATGGAGATGGTGGTTGCTAAAGCTAGGGAAAGAGGTGGTGGTGATGGAGATGAGGTGCCTCACTGCCTTGCCTTGTCGGTGGAGGTGGTGCTGCGACGGGGGAGGGATAGGCCAGCTAAGAGAGATAGGACAGGGGAAGGAGAACTAGCTAATAGGAAGGGAAAGTAACAGAATATCACATGGCCCATTTCCATCCTTTTTTTTGTGGTAATTTGCTGGCCCCCCTCGGTGTAATAAAGCTGGTAAGGGTATAAATTCATATATGAATAAAGAGAACGAGTTGTATACCAATTTAGAACTACAGGTATAAAGCAAAATTTGTTTCAAGAAAGGGTTCGGGAAATTATTATACAGATGTCTAGCTAAAACATTAATAAAAAAAGAATTGAGATTGAGAAATATTGTGAAAACCGTGGCGATTCATCTTTGCAAACTGTGCCAAAATACAAATATGGGTTCAGTGACACTTTGTTTTGGTATGGTTAAATGAGAATAAAAAACCATCCTAGGAAAGCTATGTGTTTACATGGCTATCGCTACAATCAACTTCTTTGAAATGAACATAACTGTTGCAGAGGCTGTTTTCATTTCTTGTACTTTGCTACACAACTTTGCTACACAACTTGTTAATATGATAGTGGTTTAGATATGTATATAACTAACTACATGAATTCAGAACATAGGTGTGTATTCACAATCCTGGAGCTACTGAGCGTGCATAAAAATTGGTTTGTTTATAGTGATATGGATCACCCTTTTTTTCCCCAACAATTTTCAGTTTGACAAGTGATTTAGTCATAGTACTCTGTCTTTTGCGGTTTGTTTGATCCCTCAGATGCTTCTACCTTTTTTGCTAATTGCAAGGATCTGTGTTCCTCTCCTTATATGGTGATGCAGGTGGATTAGTTGCAGAACAAGATCGAAGATGAGCGGAAATTTTTTGCAGATGACCTGAGGAGGCAATGGCTCTTGACTGCAATCCCCATCTTCTGCATCTTTAATGAGTAATCATTTGATGTTGTCTTAATGGAAACTATTATTTTTTCTTCTTTTTCACACACACAAAAAAAAGAGCATTTGGCAAATTTTCAGCATTTGTTTCTTGTACCTTTACGCAGGAGAAAGTATGTAACTTTTGGCAAATTTCATGATAAATACCGATATACTGTGATTAAAGAATTTTTTGACCAAGGAAAGGTAGGGGGGAACCCTGCGTCAAGATCTAGATTAGCATATATATATGTCAAAATATATACAAAACATAGGTAGGCGTCATTTTCCGGAGAACTAGTTTTAAATTATTGATTTGATGTGGAAATCTTATGTGAAAACAACAAGAAAAAGAAATATAAGAAAGCGAAAAATTAGAAAATAAAAAACAGGGGCATTCCGAGAATCGAACTCGGGACCTCTTGCACCCAAAGCAAGAATCATACCACTAGACCAAATGCCCTACTCCCTTTATTTTTCACAGTATATGTTATATATGATAATCAATATTTTCCATAATATTAATATAAGTAAAAATAAACTGGCTTCGCCCGGGTTCGAACCGGAGACCTTCAGTGTGTTAGACTGACGTGATAACCAACTACACCACGAAACCAATTTGTTATTGTTGAAAATTTAAGATTTTTAAAATTAAAATTTTAATTAAAGAAAGAATGATTCCCAAATTAATGGATTTGAATCATCTTCAGTAAATTATCCACTACAGAGGTCATGTACCCCCATCCAACCACACATCAACTCCATCATAACGGGGGCACAAATTTTAATGCAAAAAATTGTGGCTGGATATGGTACAGGACTTCTACAGTGAATAAGGATTTAAAATTTTAAATCCCAAATTAACATGTGGTGGGTAGTTGTAGTGGTCAAAGCTTTTTGTTGATCCAAAGATGAGATGGTGTTTCTGAGATTTGTTAACATAGAAAAGAAAAAAAAAACTAAAATTAAAATTGTTTATCGTCTAATTGGTCACATTCTTTAGCCTTTTCCGAAAGATGATGACTATTTATAGGTTTTATTTTGACTCCAATGTTGAATTTGTTATAATTCCTTGCTTTTGTCTTTGATATTATATTTATATATATTATGCTAATAGAAAAGACAATGTACCTCCTCTCTCTCTCTCTTTTCTTCATTTTGAAATAGAGAAAGTAGAGCAAAAGTATAAATTCACACATAGCTTAATACGTGCACATACTCAGCCCCCACCTCAGCTTAATTTTCGACCGTCCGATCGTCCAGATGAGCGAAAACGTGCTTAATCGTGGCTTCCGATTACGCCACCTCGTCACCCAACCACGCATGTCCAATTCATTTAGCGGGCGAGCCCATCACTTGGTCAACGTCTCATGTCGCGCCATGTCACCACATCATCCTGGCACCTTATTCCACTCAGCGGGTGAACGCATGCTCGATGGGCGATCCAGATCGCTCAAAAAATCGCGCCAGCTCGATAAATTAATAAAAAATAACAAAAAATGATTTAAAATTAGAAAATTAAATTAAAATTATAAAAATTATTATTAAATACGGAATTTAATTTGAATTAATAATTAAAAATTTGGAATCAATACAATATATTATGCTAAACAACTTTTGTCTAGAATTTTTCTCATTTTTCCTTTTTGAAATTAAAAAAAAGAGGGCAAATGTAGGAAATAACTCTCCACTCTTACTCCATCCAAATTGGAATTGGAATCTTCATTATTATATAGATGTTATTAGATGAATTTTTCAAAAAAAGTTTTATTATTTTCTTATTTTAAAAAAATGTGCTGTATTGAACGAGTTATACTACATATTATATCTATATAATAAAACACAAAGAAAGCTATCAAGTAGCTCTCTTTCAATCCTCCCAAAATCAAAGACCCAGAACTACATCACAAAACACATTCTCCCCCCCCCCCCCCCAAAGTTTTCCCACAAAACTCAAATTCAAATCCCTGTAACGCCCCCGGATCTCTGTTACCGGACATCCGTGACACAACCAGAATCTTTTCCTTAAAATGCATCTCAACACAGTAAATAACACGGAAATTTAAAAACTTTTATTGTCATCAGAGTTATTACATCATTAGTTACAAATATTATCTTATTCTTGAATAAGAAATACAAATTACATAAACTCATTACAACTTGCTACAAATAATTAGACTCCTCCTGAGGAGCAATCAGCTGACTTCCATAATGATAATCGACTGATCACTGCCGAACTCCGCTGAGTGGTCGATCTGCTTCCTTTGTCCATCGGCTTGAGTCTTCTGCTCCGCGACTCTGATCATTTCCATATCTGCTCGAACGGTAGGTATGTATACTGTCACTCCACTCAGATGCCATGCTAGTCTTGGGTTCTCCTGCACTCACGACCCAGTATCCAATATCTAAATGAGTGGGCACATCAGTAATTATACTGACGCAATGCTGATAAGAAAACAACGATCTCCGAACTAGACAAATCAAGATTGAATGTAAATAAAAAAGTGACTAAAAGGAAGGAAAGTGGAGTCGGGTCAATGTTGTCCGTGTACGATCAGACCTAGTAATCTAATGCACGGGTCAGGATGTACTTAAACTAAATGCAAGCGAGACTTTGAAAATGTATACATCCCATACTACATACTTTCCAAATCAAGTGGTTGTCTCCAAGTTCAAGGTTTTAAACCCTCGCCATGCATCCTACTCTTGTATTTATCCTGTTCCTGATAGATAGATCGTGGTTGATGAGATTGCAGATTAATCGGTCATATCCATTTCTGCAGTCACTTAGCGGTGTCTCGGTTTGCCACTAGTTCCCGACTCTCGGACCCCACTCAAAAGCGGTGACGAACTTAAATATACACCGCAGCATACCTATGGCACCGAAGATTCACAGGATCGCAGCCCATATGATCCGTTCGTGTCCACCAGCATAGAACTTGATGGCCTCAAAGGTCTAATTCCCTCATCGGCCAGGAAATCCCATCTCGTTCTTACCACGGTACTTCAAAAATCAACAATGCAAGATACGCACTGCAGCACGTATCCCTAATGACAGGAGAGTACAAGACCCGACTACTAGTCGCTAGAAACTAATGCAGCTTATAGGTGACGACAAAATATAACCGACATTAAGTCTACCTACACATGTTACAAGGACATGGTCATCAACTGATTCCTAGTCTAAGTTATGCCTAGTCTCAAGCGGTTTCCCTGATAGAAACCCTTGTTCCTGTATATCAACCTGCGGCTCCGATGACGCGATACTTGCTCGCCACTTCTCCCATTTAGTCTCGTCCTCAAACTCGACCCGTGATCATCTCCCATGATTTCATCGGCGTCCGAGTTAGTCACTTTCAATCGTTAAGACGGAAGTCTCCACGTTGGCCTAATGGTTGATAAATGTAGGCAGCTAACTTAGACAAGATTGACGACTCAAATGTCGTTCAAGTCACTACCTGTGTCTTAACAACCTAAGACACCAAAATAACAAGTATTGGAGTATAGAAATACCCCCTAACTCTCAATTCAACACTTGAGAGTTGAGGACAGGTCATACACATGCAAAGGGACCACTTCTAAAGGTGGTTGGATCTGTCCAGTACTTCAAAATCATACACGGTGTTGATCAACAATGTCGAGCCTGATTGGTCTGTCAAAATGATAATAATCATGAGAATCACACTCACCGATTCCCAATACTTTCATAGGTCATCGACCATAACCCCGGCCCGTGATTCTCAGTGAGTAGTCCAACGACGCCAAAAAGATACATAAAAATTGTGAATGATGGTAACATACATAAACACCAATCCTCTGACCATTGACATACTCCGGCATCAAGACACCAGATCACAAGATCGACCATTTAACCATACTTTCAACCCACTCATGTCCACCATGAAGTATAAGCACAGGAAACTTATCTAAGTACCATGAAGTGCTTAAAACATCTTAAATTCAATAGCTCAAGGTCACCCTACTGCGTCATGCAGAGAAATTCTCTATCAATCTTTTTATCATAAGTCGTTGTGGTGACTCAAGCTATACTCATCGAAATCCAAAAAAAATTAGTTTTCTAGAAGGGTAGGAAACTTTACTGCAATCCCCTAGTAGACAATATCCTCAAATTCCCTATGGAACTCAACTCCCTCGAGTTAACAGTGCTTGAAGTCGATCAAGGTAATAGGTTGCCGAACTTGCAATACCCATATCTTCCAAGATATAATTCGGAATTGCTTGATATCACCCATTCTGGAAAGCTAAGATCATATACTACCAATCTCTAGTTAACCATTTCCTCAAATTTAATCGTCTTGATACTATAAAAATCTCATATATTCTTAGCTGTACATCCTTCATGCACTTGCTGCACTTCTCCAATAGCATAAAAGTTTGCTCACTCATCGAAATCACTCAATTTCAAATTCTATGAAAAGATGGTAGTGTCTACTACAACTTTCTAGTTGAACACATCCTCAGATTCCATCACTAAAGTCTTCAAAAACACAAAATTCCATCAGGTGCACAAACAATGAAGGATTGGTTCTTCTAGCAAACACTGCCTTGACTAAGACTGGATCTGCCACAGTCTTAGAAAAATTATAACTTTGGACCTACAAACTGGAATTTCATAATTCCAGATGTTTTGGAAAGATACGACTCTCCACTACAATTCTCTAGTTGATCAATCCTCCAAATTCTTAACACAAAATTCCAGAACTACACAACTTCACAGACTAGTCAATCTGAGTTAAGCTGAACCTGGTCTACTTTTAAATTCCATAACCAATCAACCCTAAGTTCAAAGCTCATGAAAATTTAGATTCTTAATCCAAACATATACCATTTCTTTGTGTCCAAATTTTGCACTTATATTCATCGTACACAAAGAGTTGTGACTCCTCAAACATAGCATAAAATTTCAGCTGCTCTTCAACTGGGTCTTTTCTTCTCCATACTATTTATTTTGAAACTTGATCAAACGATATCTAAAAATTCTAAAATTTGAGAATAATCAAATAGACTCATACCACAAGCCACTGAAAAATTTCACAGCAATATCATACACACACAAGTAGTTATGACTATTGGAAATTCAGTATTCTAACAGACAGATTTCAGCTTCCGTCTTTAGACTAGTTGCAATCTACAATTTCTTTGAGTCACCAAATGACCTCAGAAAATTATGAAATTTATATTGTTTTAGACGCATACAATAGTATCCACAATTTTCAGCTCAAAATACCCGACCAATCTTGAGTTATGACTTCGGAAAGTCATAACAAATCTTACACAGCTAGCAGCTTTTTGACTGTTCTTTGTCCAAAATTGGACTAAGTGTTTGGGCTATCAAATGGCCTCCAAATATTGTGAAAAAATTCATGGAAGCTCTAGATACATGGAATAACAAGTTTCCAAAATTTGAGTCCCTAATTCCACACGGTTTGAGAGCTAAAAATTCCCAAACTCACCTATTCATACCTGTTTTTTAACAAAAGCATCATGAAAGAGTAGTTCTACCATACAACTATCTTTTTCTTAGTATGTCAATTTCTTCACACACGATAATCAAACTTTTCTTAGCAACTACCACATGCTAAAAAATCACACATACATTAAAAAACTAATTTTTAGAGTTTAAGAGTATCACCCACTTCTTGTTGTTGCCAGAGAATCTCCTTGTATCTTGATCCCCTCCTTTGCTCCTTGCTATTGTAGAAGCTTGGGCTAATTCCTACTAAACTTCTTCATCTCTACTAAAACTTCTCTACTCCTAAAAAAACTTCACATTTTTCCTCTCCTTCCTTCTCTTTTTTTTTGAAACAATCAAAGACAAGAAAAAGAGATGAGAAGAGAATGGAGTGGGGGATTTATAGAAGATGGAGTGCTAGGGTTTTGGAGGATGGGGCCGGAAATTGATGGGGGATGGAGGGGTAGGATGAAGATGGATAGGGTTTGTGGAGATGGATGGATGAGATGAGTGCCAACACACAACTTAAAAGTTTTTTGGAAACTTCTCGTTCCTTCAAAAGTCAACACACATGGTGAATTGTTTCCACCATTGGATCTTCATCAAGATCCAAACCATGATCACATGATGGTAGGGTTTCTAACCCTAGGTTAGGTGAAGGAACCCTATGTCACCATACCCTAACCCTAATCCTAGTGCACAATTTCAATCTATATTAAATTCAAGCACTAGGTCAATTTAAAATAACCAATATATATATAATTTAAAATCTATAAAAATATGTGTGTTATAGAAATTATTATTTTCTCCTGAAAATTGCCTGGTCAAAATAATTGGGACAAATATACAGTTTAATCGAGAAGATATCCCGAGTTTATTTTATCAGGTTCAGAACAGCCCGTATATTTGAAATTTCTCTGTTAAAACTAATGATTATTAGAAAAATATGTACCCGTATGCAATTCTTAACTATGCACGGATTACATGCAAAAATAGCTATATGCTATTTTACGGGGTATTACAATCCCCCTCAAAACAACTCATTTATTTATTTAATTCTCTCTCTCTCTCTCTCTCTCACACACACACACACACACACACACTCTCTCTCTCTGTGTGTGTGTGTGTGTGTGTGTGTGTGTGTGTGTGTGTATGTGTGTGTGTGCGCGCGCGCACGTGCGCGTGTGTGTGGAAATATGGACTTTTATTTACAACTAATTATTGTCATACTATTCAAACTTTAGCTACATAATTGTTGATTTACTATTTACAAAACTTTTCATATGTTGTATCGTCCTGAAGACGTGCCGTAGGCACGTGGTCATGGGCAAATCTAGTATATATATCACTTATGCTCTTCTCTCTATATATACTTATTTCTTTTTGGCATTGCAAGGGTGCATTTTCCTAGTTTTATAATAAAACAAAGGGTAATCCGGAACTGTCAGGGAGTGTTTGGTTGGAGGGGAATGGAAGGGAGGGGAGGGGAGGGGTTTTTAAAAAAATTTCATGTTTGGTTCATTTTTTAGGAGGGGAGGGGAGGGAAATGGGGGGGGTGCAACACCCCTCCCGAGCCAATTTTGGCTCCCCTTCAAAAGTGGGGGGATTTGGAGGGGAAGGAAATTATATCTAATTTTTTAATGTGAATGGACTAAATTGCCCTTTTAGTTAGTTCTCCATCAAACCCAAACCCAAACGCCTCGGTTCCTTCTTCTTCAACCCAAACGCCTCGGTTCCTTTTATTCACTGTGTTTTGATATTTTGTTAAGCTGGTATGTGAGTTTACACTTGCGGGCGCACACACAGGGCACCTCATTAAGAAATCAACTACCTTTTTTTTTTTTTTTTTTTTTTTTTTTTGATAAAAAATCAACTACTTTTTTATGAGTCTTGATTAAAATCCCTTTCCCTCCCCTTCCCTCCCCTTCCCTCCCCTCCATTAAAATCCCTCCCCTCCCCTCCCCTCCCCTCCCCTCCTTTGAACCAAACAAAGCCTCACTGAAAATATCCTAAAGTTTACCACGAACAGGTAATCATTGAAAAGTGGTTTTTCTCGAATTGTATTCTAGAACCTTTGTATTTCTGTATTACTCCAAAATTTCATATTTCCATATCACCAATTGAATGTATCCCAAAAGCCACATGTTCTTAGTTTTCTTTTAAGAAAATACATAAAAATTCTCCCTGTCGAGTCCAAACTCGCGAGAGAAATCTTTTATCTCTCTTTATTGCTTGATTTCTCCAACTATGTTATCATTCTTTATTTATCTCTCGCTCTCTCTTCTACCATCCTTTTCAATTCCTGCATGACTTCCTCCTCCCTCCACTATAGAATCCTACCCTACCCATCTACCCAATCTTTTTTCACTGAATGTTTCATCTACTCCATTAAAACCCAGAATTTTTCCCAAATTAACCCACCTTTTCAAAACTATTTCCCCATTTTTCCCAACTAACTCACTTCTCAAACTAATTTCCAGGATAAACCAATATTACCCACGTCAGCATAAGCCGTAGTTGGGAACTACGGCAACAAAGCTGCAATTCCCAACTGCGGCTTCTTCAAAAAAAAAGATTACATGCCGCAGTTAGTAATTGCGACTGTGTCCCAAGGTTTTGAGACACAGAAAGCTCAATCAAGCCAGGGAACAAGAGCTCTCTGAAAAAATGTCTTTAACAGAGGCCGCGGTCAATTTGGCTCTCATTCAGTGCAACTGAAGCCGCAGTCCCCTACTGCAGCTTTAGTTGAAACAGTGATATCTGAAAATTAAATATCACCGTTTCCATTTTTACGTCTCACTATATATCACAATTTCACAAATATATCACAATTTTGTCATAATTTTACAACATCACAATATAGCAAAGTTGAACTAATATTACAAATCACAATATATCACAGAATGCACCAAAATATCACAATATCTCACGGCATGTCATAATTTCACAAATATATCAAAATTTTTCTCAATTTCACAACATCACAATATAACAAAGTTGAACCAATATCACAAATCACAATATATTACAAAATGCACCAAAATATCACAATATCTCACAATATATCACAAATTCACAATATAATATAACTGGCACTAGAATATCATAATATATCACAAGTCCATAGATGTGAGATTTAGGGTTTAGGGATTTGGGTTCGGGAGTGGAGGAGAGAGGAACCTGATATAATAAGAGGGCCCTTATTGAGACCACAGTTGAGTGCTGCGGCCTCAATTTTACACTGTTGTCGCAGTTCTCAATTGCGGCCTCAGTATAAGAGATGTCGCAATTCTTAACTATGGTCTCTCTTGAAAAAAAAACAGAGAATTTTTTCTCCCTCTATTGTCAAATACGGTCTCAATTTTACACTGTTGCCGCAACTGGCAACTGTTGCGACGCAAAAAGAAATCCACAGAAGAGGCATCAGTTGGGAACTGCAGTATCAATTGTACTGTTGCCGCAGTTCCCAATTACGGCTTATGTTGACATAGCCAATATTGGTCTACTCGAGAATTAGTTCAGGAAGTGAGTTAGTTGGGAAAATAGTTTTGAAAAAGTGGGTTAGTCTGGGAAAAAATTCTTAAAACCCTTGCTTAGCTACTATTTTTTTTTGGGGGGGGGGGGGGGGGGGGGGGATTGAAAAAAAAAAAAAAAAACCAGAGTTTGATCATGGTAGGTTAAGTTTATGGGAAGGATTTGCAGAAAATCAGAATGGGATAATAAGGTTTGTCTTCGGTTTAATAATTGAGATAGAGCTTTAGGACAAAATGGTCTTCTCCATCCTCACCTATCAGAATCTAACAAACTTATTAATGTGGTTTTTTGGAATCGGCATAAAGATTTCATGTGGCAATATAGAAATATAAAGATCATGGATGGTGATACAAAAATAATAGTGATTTTGATACTAGTATGGAAAAACTCGTTACAAAATAGATTTATCTTTGAACAAGAAAATGAGAGAATTCCACCTTATTCCCCAATACAAGTGTTTCCCATCTAATTGACTAGTATTTAGAAATTAATTTTTTTATGAGACACTTTTTAAAAATATTTATAGAAAGAAGACAGTAGTCAAAATATTTGCGCTCATGAACTCAACAACTAAATTCGTCGCTCCCAACAACGAGTTTAGTTGTTTCGTTCCCGCCATTGGGAAACAGCGAGTTTGGTGCTAATTTTTAGTTCAAAATTTTCAAGGAAACTTGCTGTTCCCAATTGAGAGGACATTTATACTAGACTCGATATTGGGGACAACGAGTTTAGTTTAAATTTTCAGTGAACAGTCGTTGTTCCTAACAACGATGACATTTATACTAGACTCGTTGTTGGGAACGGCGAGGATATAGGAAATTTTACAGAGAGTGAAACATTCTGTTGGACTTAGAAAATTTTTTTATAAAAAAAACTCCATAAATTTTTTTATATAACTAAACTCGTTATTCCCAACAGCGAGTCTAATATAAATGTCCTCGCCATTGGGAACAGCGAGTCTTTTTAAAAATTTTGAACTAAACTCGCTGTTCCCAACAACGAGTCTAGTATAAATGTCCTCGTCGTTAGAAACAGCGAGTCTCCTTTGAAAAATTTGAACTAAAAATTAGCACTAAGCACGATGTTTCCTAATGGCGAGGATGAAATAATTAAACTCGTCGTTGGGAACAGCGAGTTTAGCTGTTGAGTCCATGAACGCAAATATTTTGGCAACTGTCCTTTTTCTGCAAATATTTTCAAAAAGTGTCATAAAAAAATAATTCAGTATTTAGCACTTGCGATGCACATTTTAATCAATATAATTTTTATAATATAGCACGTGTGAGGCACGTGTTAATAAATATATATTTTTAAAAGTAATATCTCTACTATTTTAATGGGAGAGTTGGGGTTTGTAACAAACAAACCATAACTTTGTAACTATATAAACATGTATAATGCACGTTCAAACTATACCTAACAAATATAAATGTGCACCGCACGTGTAGCCCAAATCAAAACATTCAAATATAAATTATTTTTTTTTCTTTTTCGATATATATTCATTTAACTTGATGACTTTATATTTTTTAGACGTGTATCGCACGTACATTATAATGGGAGAGTTAAAGTTGTACGATGTGATGCACGTAAATTGATAGTTTTAAAGTGTATAATAGAAGAGTTAGAGTTGCACATGTAATACGCGTAAAGTGATAGATTGACACTAAAGCCTTCACCCATTATAACAACTAGTAGTTTACACGTGCGATGCACGTTTTAATAAATATAGTTTTTTAAAATAAACATTTAGACGTAGTCTTGATTATTTGAACCTAGGACCTCCTTCATAATAGTTATGCACATGCGTTGCACGGGTTGGTAGAATGACAAAACATTTACAAATGACACCGAGGCCTTCTCCCATTATAATATTAGAGATTAGAGATAGAGATTAGTGATGGAGAAAATGGAAAAAGCAAGGAATGTTTACTACTGACATTAATCCTAAAACATCAACCGCCAAGTGTAGACTATTTCCCTCTTCAACTAATTACTGCAACTCGCATCTATACAACTGAGCATGGAGGCATCATTAGAACTCAAGCTGAATGACACTAACAGCTATAACACAGGACTCTAGTAATATGAGACAATCACCAAGCTGACTAAGTAGTGCCAAATCCTTATCGTGAGCATCATATTAAAATACATATAATTTTACTACGATTAAAAGGACGCATGTGCGATCTTCGTGTAGCTCAACCTGGTACATTGAAATGAAAGAGCCAGGAGATGACAAATGCGAATATCATGCATGCAAGCAGGAAATTGAGGAATCGGTGACCTTGCCAGAACCTCCGGGTTTCACCTGGAGGTGAAGTTACAGAAGTGGTGCTAGTTTCGTTTGAAGGCTCAACCAACTCGATTTCCCCCGGAGTAACGACATTCTTCGCAGTGGAGCCACAAATTTCACAGGTCCTGAAAATATAATCAAGTAGAAGACTTAGAATATGCTTTGGGTAAGCACGGAGATGTAATATTTTCCATTGAAATAGCACAATGAATAACATAACTAGAGGAATCTCATACCAAGTTCTTGGGTATTGTTGCTCTTAACAAATATTACTAGCAACATAAACATTAAATTGAAAGGGAAGTCCTACAAACTATGTTTCCCAGGTTCATTGCACATAACTGTATTTTGGTTATCATTTGGCATTTGGGATACTAGATTCTTTAGCATGTTCACACATTTTTTTTCTTCATTAGACCAAGTTACTAACCATGAAGAACCTCAACTATTCCATCGACGCAATAAAGGTCATCAATATTTAATGTTTCTTACGACAAAGACTGGAGCTGGAGGATCGTGCAATATATGGTAATCATCCTCCACTATCCTAATTTTCTCTCGAATTTCCTATTTGGGAAACGGAGAAGAAAATAAATGGGGGAATATAAGTCTTCCTTCAATACGAGGTGCTAAGCTTTTTATTATAATGGCGTCCAGCAGGATCATGAGATCCCATTGAAACAGAGCCACAGAACCAGTTCCAACAGACCTATTTAAATTCCAATTGGTGCGCATATAAATGTTTCATATCAGGGGCCACCAATTACATGTTCATACAACTCTACACGTTCAATCTCTTTAGTGATAAACTTAAAGCAAGGTGAGGAATTTAAGAAGAAGCGGTTATCTAATTCGATAGTGAATTGTTAGTATTTATTATTATTAGCTTCTGTTCACCACGAGATGTTCTAATATAATAAAATCTATCTATCAGTGAGTGTTACAAATTATTCTCTTAGCACATAACAAATAAAAGTGAATTTGAATGGTGCAGCGATGCCAAGCAAATACTGGTATCCAAGTATTAAATTCATTATCATAGAATTCACAAAAGGAAAGGGAAAAAGATGCTACAGCGCACATCAACAATATTCTTTCCTTTCAATATTTAATCATAACAATTTTGCAATTTGCTTCATAATGCATTGACATTTCATTGTTAAGTCTTCTTCAGTAATAAGATGGCATCATCATCTTTACACAAACAAAGAAATTGTTCAACCATTTCAAACAGCAATAACTTAACTTCTATGAAGGCATGCATGGTTAGCATTAAGACAGTGGTTAAAATGATGATTGTCATCCATATTTACAATTAAATTCCAATTAATAGAGCAGTAGAAGATTTTCCTTGGATAGGTGAGTTGATAATATTAGCCATAATCATCATTCTCACATGTTCTCCCAATTATTTTAACAAGTTGATACCAACAGGAAAACTAGTTTCTCAATATATTCTATATGTTGATAAGTATACTCCACAATTTCTCGAGAGTGAAGAAACATTTGTGTTAGAAAAAATAAATTATACATATATCAGTAATAAAAACCATATATTGTGCAATGTTATCTAACCATCCAACCCTAAAGCAGCCGGCGAAAAAGAAACGCCGGGTATTCTGTATTCTAAGTTTTGTTGTTCAAAAAAATGTTTCGATTTAATATTCTGTATTCTACATCTTGTATTACTCCTCTAATTGTTGTACTGTTTCGATTTAATATATTTTTGTTCGGGCTAGAGTGGTTAGACTCTATCCTTTTCATCGGAAAAAAAAGTTTCCTTGTTCAAAGCAGTAGGTGAAAGCATACATCAAATATGACAGAAAGTACCAAGGCAGAATCTACCCATCTCTGACTAAACATTGCGATATTTTTCAAAAGTTATAGTCACAATCCAATTTCCTACAATTCATAAAGTACCAAAAAGTGAGGATTCCTCAAATATCTTCATAGTTCCTTAGAATTATTGTCCACAACTTTGACTTTCTTTACCCCATTTTCATTCCTCATTTCTTTACTAAAACAATATAATAATGAATATTGTGCTTTACTTTTCCTTTTCATTTCCCTCTTACTTACTCAAACTAGAATCATACTCCTCAAACTCGTAGTTGGAGCTTCTATACTACAGTCTACTTCACATATTCTTCGAAAAAATTACTGCACATTGCATTTCACCTATTTATCCAAGCAAGACAAACACAAGTTTTAAGAAGGAAAAAAAAAAGATTTTTCATGGCAATTCCTTACTTACTTGTTCCCTTTGATCTTGAACCAAGTTTCAGCACATTGCTTGTGTGCAGCTGCCAGATCATCCTTACAAGAACAACCCAACACAATAGCGACACCCGATTCATTGCTCTCTAAGCTCAGATGGCAAATCCTACAGTCCTTCTCATCCTTCTCCAAATTCGCCATGACCTCAGCAGACCCACACTCCAAATCAACCTCAAATGAGCAGTCCG
The DNA here is from genome assembly GCA_017893485.1 of Hemerocallis citrina. Lineage (NCBI taxonomy): Eukaryota > Viridiplantae > Streptophyta > Magnoliopsida > Asparagales > Asphodelaceae > Hemerocallis > Hemerocallis citrina. Next base: position 179,410,205 of record CM030358.1, on the reverse strand, counting down.
AGATGAAGGAGCTCCTACGGGCCTCCTCGGGCCCATCAATCTCGTGGGCTGACGCAACGGAGCCCCGGAACTCATCAAGATGCGTGCAGCTTGGGTTGTAAGAAGAATGCCATGATGGGTTCTCGGCATAAGAATGTCGAGGGTCTGTAACAGTATCTATACATGATCTCTCGCCATTTTGGGACATTGCACAGAAAAAAAAATAGGAGGAGAATGTGAATGTTTAAGAGGGTGCAACAAACTTAAAAATTTAAAGAAGGTAAGCTTCGCTTTGCTTAGAATGCAAGAAAAGGCCTTGATTTTGGATTGGGAATTTAAAGAAGATGAAAGCTAAGACTTCCGAAAAGCATAAATGGTTGGACCCAAAAGAGTAAATTAGAGAAAGTGGGGTAGCTTTGGGTTTGTGTGATCTTATCTCTCACAAGTTATAATCCAAAAGGAAAAACAGAGAGAAACCCAGAATCACAAATTTCAACCTCATCATCATCATGTATTAAAACCAAGATGGGGTTTCTAAATGAAATTTGAACCCATCAACATTAATGGCTTAGAATCATTTTGAGGGTGTGTGGAAGAAAGCCAAGGTGAGAGAAAGGAAAAGGAATTAAGACTGATCTGAACTGGGACAAGGACTGCTTGATGAGGAGAGGAGAGGAGAGAAAGGTTGATAAAGAGAGAAAAAAACAAACAGTCACTGCTTTGAAATTAGAGTAATACTTTAGTCGCTACCAATTTCACTACCATTCTTTTCACTAGCTTGGTGACATATTTCTATTGGAGAATTTTTCCACCTACTCTATCTTTTTTTGCCTATTGAAGTGTGCCATCTGAAATAGTGAAGAGAAATATAGTGAACTTGGTATTGGTATTGGTATTGGATTTTTTGATGTGATATTGGTATTGGATTTAGCATTACTCTTTTTTGATGTAATAACTTTACTGTAGAAAAACGATGACAGACAGACAGACAGACAGACACAGGACTGTACAGAAACTGGAGAAGGAGAAAAATGAAGGGTAAAAAAGAACAGACAGAAAACCCGTACGGTCCTAACCTTATAAGATATCCTATGAATCCAACCAAGGCTGCTCCTTGGATTGGAATTGGATGATGCATCCATCCCAAAGTTACAGACCAAAGAAAAAAAAACTGGTAATTTGATTACAAATTTTAGCTTCGGTTATTGGTAACTTTCGAAGTGAACATTAACTAGCCACATTAGATTTTAGGAACATTACTAAAATGTTACTACTTGTTATGTTACGTAAAGTTACAGGTAACATTGTTTAGCAAAAAGCTGCTACACAACCTCCTATCTCTCTGTTTTGGCAAGTTTTGCACCTGTTTGGCTAGCTTCATCTACCGATCATGCTGACGGAACTCGAGATGAGTGGGTGCGGTCTCAAAGAGAGGATCCGCCACACTCCGACTGTTCCTCCACCTCCACAACCTCCTCCCTTCTCCGATGTTACACCCCCAACACTTCAAAATGCCGACCCTATAAAACCCAATGTCCAAAAACAAAAAGAAAACCCAAACTCACTCCCTAGCCTTCAACTAAACCGGTCGGAGGGTGTACCCTCAGGGCTCAGAATCGCTCTCTCCCCTCCGCGGGCACATCAAAATGCACGTTCACGGCAGGAGGGGAGTGGCTCAGGTCATCATCACCCCGCTGTTGAGCAGCCTGTGAGAGGGAGGGCCCAAAGAGGGGGTCCTCCTACAGGCCAGTTACAACGTAAGAGAACCCCGCCATTGAGCTGGCGTCCCTCTCAAGAGCGCTACAACACAATGGTCTACCAAAGACACAACCTCAGAGACTCTCAAGCAAGAAATATTGAAAGGAACTATAGGGATACAACTTACTACTCTCTCCACCGCACACATCAGAGAAAGCAACAAAGTGACCATTACCAGCATCACCACAATCACCAACAGCAAAGGTGCTCCATCACTCCGCCCAAACCAACAGAGACAAGGCACCAACTTCAATCTCCTAATGCGACCTCACCACCAAGGCAACCCATCAAGCAACACCAACCCCAAGCCCATGTCCCCCCCCCGGCAACCCCCACCAACTACCGCCAAGGAGGCTGACCGTTGACTCCCCAAGGTCCAACGTTGTATGGGCCCAAAGAAAGGGTCCAAACGATGAACCTGGGGAGGGCGATGGACTACCTCCAGTTGGGGTAGAAGAGGAAGAATGGCAGGAAGTCGTTCACAAGAGAAAAGGAACATCCAATTCACCACCGCCAGCTCCGACGGTATTCAAAAAACAACAGAGAAAGGAAAAGCGCAAACCGATACCGTGTTTCAACTGCGGTGAGTTGGGGCACTATCGGACGGAGTGCACCAAAGAAGTTAGATGCCTGAGATGTATGATGTGGGGACATATGTCTTACCATTGCACAAACGTCGTCACCACCAACGATGACGAGGAGAGACGAGTAGTCAGGGGAAAGTCACCTGACAACCCAGCACCGATCAAGTTGGCTAACTATCTCGCAACTATCAAAAAGAAGGAAACTTGGCTTCACCAGTGGTGCGCAATAACTAGGGTGGCGGCAGGTAGGCCATCGGAGGCCCGTGTACTCCAAGCGCTGAACGCGCGATGGCCAATGAAGATGAACCGTGACTGGGTTGTCAAGCGCATGTGCCCCCTTCAGTTTCTGATCTCGTTCCCTTCACCACAAAAGTTGATAGAGATCACTGGCCTTACTACAGTGGATTTTGGGCATTTTCGGATGGATTTCAAAGCTTGGACACCAAGCTTCGGTGCCGAGAAGCCTTAAGGGGAGCGATACTGGGTGTGGATCCACAATGTACCTTTACACTTTTGGAAGAAAGAGGACATGCAAGAGATGGTCTCCAACTTCGGCACGGTGGAGGAGATCGACGAGAAAACCGTGCGTCGATTGCAAATTGTATCGGCAAGAATTCTCATCAGAAGTAAAGACATAGCATTGATGCCAAGATTCGCCAAAGTATTTTCCTATGAGGACTCCTACCTCATACGCTTCATCCTTGACAAAAGAGCAGATAGTGAGACAGCGCCTTCTTCCATCACGCCCCAGACGCCCACTGCCTCCCTCAGAGACGGCCGTAGCTACAGAGATGTGGCATCGCCAACTTGGGAGCTCTCGATTGATGGGAGCCATGAAGTGGAGAAGGCCCATCAAGAGGTCCTTAAGGTGGCAAGAGAGATGGCAGCACCTTAAGAGGCCAGGGCAGGGGGATCAGAGAGACAGGGATCAGGGCGGGACACCGGAGGTCGACCTCGCAGCCAGACCAGAGGATCCAACGGTCATGATGATCAAAACCCAGATCTAGTAAGCCTCACAGCATCAAGGCTAGATCAGACAGAGGAAACACAACGGACTACCCAAAACGGCAATCGAAAGCTGCATGCTAGTGAAAGGGTACAGACAGTGGAGCAGAGAAGGGGGACAGGGCCAACAGGCACCCAGAATAGCAAATACCAACTCCGTAACAGCATGCAAGTTTCAGGATAGGATCTGGTGAGAGGCAGTGCAGGCTTGGGGAAGAGGCCAAATGAGAAAGCCCTATCGACCAGAGAGTGGGTAGAGAAGGTGTGGAAAGCACCAGAAAGTAAAAAAGAAACTGCTTTAGATCTGGGGAGACAGGAGGGAGTGGTCAGAGTGGAAATCTCAATGGGAGGAGAGCAGAGAGCGACTGCTGGCGCTCAGGGATTAAGGGTGCCAAATTTGGTAAAGAAGACAAAGAAAAAGAAGCTGCTTTGAAGCTAGGGCGACAAGAACCAGAGATTTCTCTGGGGAAAGTAACGACCTCAGAACTGCCCATCCACAGAGGAAAGATCTCAGAAGAGCCCCAGACTGAAGATAAGGGAGTGGGTAACAAAGTTTCACTTTTGAAGATGGGTAATTTTAGGTAAGAAGACAACGGCAAGAAGAGAATTGAGAGAAAGGATCTTTCTTCTTTGAAGCTTAATCGTTTTTCCAACGCTTCGATGATATCGAAGTGTACATCGGGACTCACAGAGCCTGACGCTACCGCTTACCCCTCCTATCACGAAGTGCCAGCTGGCAAGGGGGTGAGATCACCCCCCACGTTAATCAAAAGAAAGCTTCGGTTTTTGAATCTTATGGTGTATTGGATCGCGGAGTTGGGGGTGGTTTGTTAAATGGGTCTAGCGAGAGTGGGTTGTTGGGTGCTCCACTTTTAAATGCTACTGGGCCCATCAAGGGGCCCATAGCGAGCCCTATTGCCCTTGGAACCAGTATTTATACGATCTCGAATAATCAGATAAATCATCAGACGGATAGCAGGCCCATTGAGGGGACCGCAACGGAAAACAACGCAACTATTATTATTGAGTCAACTATCTGTGGGCCTAATGAGGAGTCCGCAGCGAAAGATACTACTTTACAATGGGAAGCTCAGCAACCAGATAGTGATGAAGATTTGGAAGGACGCCTGAATCTAGATGAAGAATTCTTTCTCACAGATGAGGAGTCAGTCTATTTAGAGTTCATCACTGACACGCAGATCTCTCCAGAGGTGGTTTTGTCCACAATTCCAGAATCAGCACCTGAAGTCAGTACTGGAGTGTCTCGCAGGTTGGTAGGGGTCAGAGTACAGTGATCTCCCAAGAGGGCCCATGTGGAATCTTTGGATGATTATCTTGAAGTCGCGGCGGCAGCCAAAGCTGCAAAATTCGACAACGAAGGTACTAAAAGTTTTTTAGCTACTATTTTAAACTTCATGTCAGACGCTAATGTTTTTTTCTCTAGCTAAAACATGTGGGTTAGAGATATATGACACTGAGCGTAATGCATTACTTCTAAACAAAATTAGGGGTTGGAAAATCGAAAGGGTTAAAACTAGTTATGAAAACACCCTAAGAGATAGTACTAGGTCGACAGACAGCCGCGGGGATGGAGCCGACCCCACTCCCACGCCAACGATCACTGCTGACATAGTCCCCCAATGAATACACTATTCTGGAAAGTTAGAGGACTGGGGGATAGGGTGAAGAGAGATATGGTAAGGGACGTCATCTGCCAGTCCAAGGCAGATGTGGTAGGGTTGCAGGAAATCAAACTCCAGCACGGGCTAAAACTCAAAAGAATCGGGGGTAACAGAATCAAGGAATGGGTGTTGTGCCCGTCAGCTGGAGCCTCAGGGGGATCGCTATTGGGTTCAACTCGGATATCCTCAACTGCATCGAAGTATACAGTGGGGCGTTCTCCTTAACTGCCCGATTGAAACGACGATCTGATGATTGGGTTCAGACGGTGACTATCGTTTACGGACCAAATGTGGCTACAGATCGAGAAGCTTTCTGGCAAGAGCTTGTCGATATCAGACAACGGAGGTCAGGAGCTTGGATTGTGGGGGGGGGGGATTTCAACATCACCAGATTTGCTTTCGAGCGCAAAGGAAGAGGCTCCAGCGACAGACACAGAGAGGAGTTCAATAGAGTGATAACGGTTCTGGAACTGATTGATATCCCAATTAATGACAGATTATTCACGTGGTCTAATATGCAAACAACTCCGGTGATGGCCAAGTTAGACAAGATATTGGTGTCGATGGATTGGAAAGCTAAATTCCCATTAGCTACTGCCAGATCGATCCCTAGATCCATATCAGATCATACCCCGATCCTTCTCGATGTGGGGGTCTGCGGAACTCATAGGTCACGAAAATTCAGATTTGAGAAAGCCTGACTGGAAATTCAGGGATTTCACCACATGGTGATGGAGAATTGGGCGCTCCCAACTGCTAGTAGAGATGCTGCATCACGATGGTGCGAAAAAATCTGCAGATTGAGAAAGCGACTGCACAGATAGAATCGGTCCAAATTCTCGACCATCTGGCGTGCAAAGGATTCCTTTCTAGAAGGAATTGACGAACTAGAAAGGGTGGAAGAAACGAGAATCCTGTCACAAGAAGAAAGAAACAGGTTACTTGAGCTTCGGGAAAATGTTGCCAATCTTTATAAGCTGGAAGAGATCAAATGGCAACAGAGGTCGAGGATTTTGTGGCTCAAAGAGGGAGACGCAAATACAGCCTACTTCCACAGAGTGGCAAGCGCAAGACGTAGATCCAATCTCGTCCTCTCCATTCAGACAGATTTCGGAATAGCACAAGACGAGAAGGTGATTGCCACAGCCTTTCAGAATTATTACAAGGGCCTCTTTGGTAAGAAGAATGATTTCAGGATCTCCTTGAGGGAGGATTACTGGCAGGAATACCAGAATGATTCGGCGGAGTTCTTCTCCTCATTAGAGGAACCTTTTTCGGAGACGGAAGTGAAAAAGGCCATCAACCAATTGGGAGCGGATAAAACACCTGGGCCAGACGGCTTTCCAATGATATTCTTCCATGTATTCTGGGAAGAAATTAAAGGAGACTTCATGGCACTGATGGAGGAATTTTTCCATAACAAGCTTAGATTGGGTATGTTTAATTTCGCAGAAGTTGTTCTGATTCCCAAAAGGGAGGAGTCTAAGCGCGTGGGGAATTTTAGACCTATTAGCCTCATTAATTGCTCGGCAAAGATTATCACTAAGGTCTTAGCCATCCGTGTGGGGAATATTATGGATAGTATTATCAGCAAAACCCAAACAGGATTCATTAAGGGCAGATGCATCCTTGACTGTGTAGCCACGGCGGAACAAGTTATCCACCACTGTCATGCGAGTAACTTTAAGACTTTCCTCCTAAAATTGGATTTTGAGAAAGAATACGACTCTGTCGACTGGGAGTGTTTGCTAGAAGCGCTCAGAGGGCGAGGATTTGGGGACAAATGGGTCAGATGGATCAAACAGTGTTTACAGACTAGTAAAACAGCTATATTGGTGAATGGGCGGCCAGGTTCGTCGTTTCCGTGTAAGAAGGGTCTCCGACAAGGGGACCCGTTATCCCCACTTCTATTCACCATTGTAGCAGATGTGCTAAGAGGAATGCTTGAAAACTGTAGGAGAGCAGGGTGGATTACGTCCGTGGCCAGCAGCACCTCTAATCAAGGGTGTACGATTCTACAATATGCTGATGACACCCTACTATTTGAAAATGGGACCAGATCAGAAACAGTCTGCTTTAAAAGGGCCCTCTACTGTTTTGAAGCCTGGTCAGGGCTTAGGATAAATTTCCACAAGAGTGCTCTGACCCCCATCACTCTTTCTGATGAAGAAGCTAGGGAACATGCCACTATACTAAACTGTATGATGAATGAGTTCCCAATCAAATATTTAGGGCTCCCACTCAGACCTGGAAAGCTAACTAAGGCGGACTGGTTGCCGATTATAGATAGGGTGGAAGACAGATTGTCTGGCCGGAAAGAAAAATTGCTGTCACTAGGAGGCAGAGTGGTGCTCATTAATTCAATACTGTCTAATTTGCTCATTTACTATATGTCCTTTTTTGAGCTACCAAAGTGGGTTATCCAAAGGATTGACCGAATCCGTAAACGATTCCTTTGGAAAGGGGCAGACTCGAACAGGGGGAGTTACCACCTGATCAAATGGAATATCGCTTACATGAAGAAGAAACATAGAGGGCTAGGCATCATTGACCTAAGAGATATGAATCTTGCCCTGTTGGAAAAATTGTTGTGGAAGGTTTTTTACCACAGCGAGGAAGGATGGCAGGACTTCATTCAGCCATACCTGAGAGGAAAAGGCACGAGAAACCTGGGCTTCCAAGTAGGGTCTAGAGTCTCGCGATTCTGGAAAGGTATTATCAAAGCTAGCGGGCCGTTCAATTCAGCTGTTACGTCTACTATCGGTAATGGGCGGTCCACCAGATTTTGGTGGGACAAATGGTGTGGTGCACATACCTTGAAGGAAACTTTCCCCGAGTTGTATGACAATACGAATCGACCAAATATGTCTGTTGCCGAGGCTTGGAAGAAAGGAAATTGGAAGTCGTCGTTCCTAGGACCGCTTACCCAAGGTTACATCAGCAACTGCTCGAACTACAAGCACACATCACACGGACTGGGATGAGATGCGTCCAAGGCCCAGATCAGATGAGATGGGGACTCGATCCTAAGGGAGCATTCTCGGTCAGCTCCCTATATCATCGGATTCACTACCGAGGTTGCAGACCCAGTTGGGCACAAGTGTTATGGAAGGCAAAAACACCTCTTAAAGTCAGAGTCTTCCTTTGGCTAGTACTCAATAACGCAATTCTCACCAGAGAGAACCTGGCCAAGAGACAACCCCAGATTGCGACCAACTATGGATTCTGCAACATGCACACGGATAACTTGAACCACCTTTTTATCCACTGTCCAAGGAGTAAGGCAACCAGGGTAGAGATTTTACGAGCCCTAGGAATAAGTGACTACCCCAGCGAATATGAGGATCTGTGGGTTGGTCCCAAATTTGCAAAGATTCGCCAAGAAATGAAGGATGTGTGGTATATTGCAATTGCGGCAACTACATGGGTGTTATGGCTAGACAGAAATAAATTTTATTTTTTCGTGGCTCATGTAGTAGTATTTTTGGTAACCTTGCTCATATCATGCATCTTATTTCTTTTTGGGCTACAGCTGCCGCCACTGGAGCGAGAGGGAGGATTGCCAGAGTCTTCCAGGTGGAGGACTTTGACAATGAGGAGGTAGAGTTTGGGCCGACACTGGACTGAGGGCCGGACCCAACTCAGCAGCTGCAATCGTTGATAGCTTGGTCTTGACCTACTATACTTTGGCATTTTGTATGGAGGATTTGACCACCCCCCAGGGTTTTGTTGGGGGGCTATGTTTTATTTCCTGCACTGTTTTGTCTTTTGATTTGTACTTTTGTATCCTTCCCGGTCTACCGGGGTTGTTTTATTAACGACTTATTAATAAAACAGGGTGGCTTTATTCCACCTTTTACCCCAAAAAAAAACATTGTTAAGCAAAAAGATTTTAATAACATTCTACTTCTAGTAATTATAGCGGAGAGGAGAGACAAAATTGAACAAAATTTGAAGATTTTAAAACTTAAATCAAACTACAAAATATAACAACTATCTGTGGGTCATGGTTAGGGGTGGCAAATGGGTCGACCGGGCCGGGTCGGATCGAACCTGTCCAGGTTGGAACCCAACTAGGGCGGGATCGGGTCGGGTCTGAGTGGCAACCGGGCCGGACCGGAATTGCCCGAGTTGGGTCGGATCGGAGGTTGGTCCGTCTAATTTTTTTTTAACTTAAAAAAATATAATTTTAATAATAATAAAAAATGTAATAATAATAATAAGAATCAAAGAGTCAAATTGCCATATATATATATATATATATATATATATATATGATTTCCACTTATACAAGTTTCCCAATTTGTAATAAGAAACAAAGATTTTCTACAAATTTGTTTTATACAATAACAAATTTCTTCGATACAATTTTAATTTTCTTCAATTATCCTAATTTTTTATAACAAACAAAGATTTTATACAATTTTTTATACATTTATAATTTTCTTCATTTTGTTGGTCTTCAATTTGTTGTTGGTGGTCTTCAATTCTTCATGTTGGTTGCTATTGTTGTTGTTGTTCTTTTTCCGGCGAGTTGCTTCCATTTGTAGACGTTTCGAACTCTTTTCCTTGATTGCTATCTTCGGCCTTCATCCAGTCTTCCGTGCAGACGAGCATCTCCAACGATTGGTGCTTCAAGCAATTCCTGTAATCAGTTAGAACCCTGCTACTTGTAGAAAATACACTTTCTGAAACAACTGTAGAAACAGGAGGAGTTAGTAGATCTTTAGCCATATATTTAAGAATACTATAAGTATATTCATGGTCTTTCCACCATTGCAAAATATCAAATGTAGAAGTAAAACTTTCAGAATCTTGTTAATTATACTAATGAAATTCATTGGTGGATTAATCCTTGGTTTTTTTAATTGAAGTTGTCCAAGTAAATTAAATGTGGCATCATCTAATTTATTCTTACCCTTACTTCTAGAAGTAGTAGAAGAAGAACTAATTAAAGTAGTAGTACTACTAGATGAAAAAATTCTATCATAAAAATCATACAAGTTATTTAATGTCATTTCAAATTTAGCTTAAAATGTTTCCAAATCAATTTCAGAATCATCTTCCCCAAGTAAATTAAAAAAGCATTTCAATCAAACTCTTCGCACATTCTAATTTGATATGAGGATCCATCACAATAGTAATATAATACAACATAGGAAGATTAAAATACTTCAAAAATTTGGTGTATGCATGTTTTACAATATGACCAATAAAAGCATCATCGATCATTTCTTTGAAAGTTTGCATCATAATAACTATTGAAATAAAAATGCTACTAGAAGTAGAATCATAAGATTTTGAAATTTTGAAAATTGTGATTTTAAAAAGTTCTAAAAATTTTAACTAAGATTCGGCATAAAACCAAGCTTGGGGAGTCATTTCAAAAATTTGGCATATTTTTTACCATACAAAAATCATTTATATATGCTTTATATTCAGTAACAACATGTAGCAAATCAAAAATAGAATTCCATTGGTGTTTAACATCCTTTGAAAATTTTCTAAAATGTACATTTTTAAGCCTACACCAAGCTTTCCATTCATAAAATATAGGGCCACTTAATACAATAAAATGTACACAATTTCTAATATTCACTATATATGGTTCGGCTATTTTTAATTCATCTTGAACAAAATAAATTTAAAATATGACATGCACATCTAACATGAAAAATATTGTCAGATGAAGGATTTAATGCGGTTTTTAATATACTAATTGATGCATTGTTGTTAGATGCATTATCAAAACTTATACACATAATTTTATCAAGAATATGAAAAACATCACAAATTTCTAAAATACGATTTGCAATTTCATTACCACTATGGGGATAGGGCAACGCGGTAAGTGATATGATCCTTTTTTGAATAATCCAATTACTGTCGATCCAATGACAAGTTATTCTCATCATTAGAATATTGTTGCAACTCGTCCAACAATCAAAAGTTAAAGAAACTCTACAAGTTAAACTCCGTAAAATGGCAATCAAAGCATCTCTCATTTTATTGTACATTGTAAAACAATCAGACTTCAAAGTATTCCTAGGAATTCTTTTAAAATGTTGGTTTAATGCAGTTTGATTAAAAGTTTCTAAGTCCCTACTCTCGGAATAGAAAAATGGTAACTCTTCCTTAATTACTAGTCGGGCCATTTCCCGGCGAACAAGTTCGGGATCATAAGGTTGGCTATCAATTAGACCGGTCCTAGGATGAATTTTTTGTTGGCCGGGTAAGTCTACAAGAAATTCCTTGTGTACATTTTGGATGTGTCGTTTTATTGTACCCGTCCCCCCTCCCTTCTTCTATTTGTATGCTTTCGAACAAGTTTTACAAATTTTTATACCTACATCCAGATTATCTTCGTCGGGAACATAATCATAAAATTTGTGCCAATCAATAGTTTTCCCTATAGTTTTCCTACTACTATCTGGTTGTGTTATTTCAGTTGCTTGTGTTTGTTGTTCTTCTTCTATGTCTATGTCTCCCACAAACACGTGTGTACCAATGTGTCCGGTCATAGGGTACTCTTCGGCGTGCTCATTTTGTGGGACAATAGGAGGCCTACGAGAAGTACCGGTAAAATCTTGTCCACTTTGGTTATGGTCGCTACCTCGTGATCTAGACATGTTGATATAGTAGTGTATGTGAAAAAATTAAATACAATCTAGGTGAGATAAGTTTTTAAAAAATATATAGAAAACAATAGGAGGGTTGTGAGAGAGAAGATCAAAAAACCAATAAATAAATATGATACAATAAATTTACACTACAAAAAAAATATCAAGACAATAAGAGGGTTGTGAAATTTTGATACCGTCACTAGTAGAAAACCTTGCAATAATAATGGATTATTTGCAAGCACAAAAAATTCCTTGTTGGTGCTACCATCAACAATAAATTAATCACAACAAACTCATCCATTGCAAATGTTTTAACATTCGCAAGAGATTCTATTAAATTGTTGCAGGTGTTGATAATTACAAGGGAACAACTATAACAAACAATATTCCATTACCAAAGTAGAAATAAAATATTTAAATTTTAAAATAAATTAAGTATGAACACGTGCTTTACACATATAATTTTGCCGCTCAACAATTTGATGCTAAAAAGATATTCATACTTATCAAATATTGAGCGGGAAAAAAAAAGAAGAAAAAAAAAAAATCAAAACCCTCATCTATTCCTGATTCAAAACAGAAGGAAAAAACTGAAGGAAAAAAAATCAAAACCTCCCCCCAAAACCAAAACCTCCTCCTCCACGCCTCATCCTCCCTGTCACCTCTTCCTCCATACCTCCTTCTCCACGCATCATCATCATCGCTGCGTCGTCCTCCACACCAATGGCTCTCGAGCGTCCTCCAACCTGTCCTCAGGTATATCATTCTTCCTCTCTCTCTTCTTTCTGGTTAGGGAGGTGAATGATTTGATTTAATTTGGTGAAGCTTCTAGACGCGCTCGCATTCTTTCTTGCTCCGCAAACCAGTCCCACATCTCTTAAGCCTTTTTTTCTTCTCCGCCTCTCTCCCATTTCTCCAACCCCTAACCCTAGAAATCTCACATCCTCTTCAATCTCCATCATGTATCGTGCAGCCGCCAGCCTCGCCTCCAAAGCCAGGTAAGATCTAGATCAGAAATGCAGCTTCTTTCTACTTCTTCTTCATCCGATTCAACTGGATTCAGCATCTGATCATTTGATTTTGATTTCTTGATCTTTTGGAATTTTCCCGGATCTAGGGCTGCTAGTGGCAACGGCCGTCAGGTAAAGATATCGGCTTTTCTGCGATTTGATTGTGCCATTTGTGTAATACCCTGACTTTTTATATGGAAGATTATTTATTTTATATGGTATACTTGTGCAATATTATTGACTAGTATTTTTCAACATCGTTTTATAAAGCATTAATTTACTCATTTTTACAAAATAACTAGTTTTAAGCCCATGAATTTAAACCATCTTACTATTTTCTACAACTTGTATTGTAGCATTTCTTACTCCTTTTTATTCCCGGGTATTTAAGGTACATATTGTAGTGTGGCTTGTGCCTACACGTGCACTTTATGTACACGTGCAATAAGCACACTTCTTGACCGGATTGTGGAGTGATGGGTGAGATCATGGGTGGTTACATCTTGAGGTATGGGTAGTTTCTAAACTTCCGATTTAATCTCAGCCATTGTTTCTTCAACTCCTAAATAGATCTCAACCCTTCATTCTATCTATCTTCTAGTATAAATACCCCTTCTAATCCCTATCTTTTTACACTAAAATTCCCTGAGATTGTAAGAGTATCTGAGAGTGTGTGGGAGCTTTTCTGTGGAGGCAAGCAGCATTGCTGAGGAGTCGGAGTGGAACCAAGGAACAAGAAGTGCTGCGCTATATTGAAGGACTTGCGGGATTTCGTTATTTTCTTCACAAAATGTGGGTGTTTCTCAGGACTTCTAAAGTAGGAATAATGCTATATTTGTCATGAAGTGTCACTGTGTGGCAAAAGTGAATTGAATGCGGTAGAAATTGCTTGAACATGTTATTAAATTCGAGACAAGACTGGCGGTACAGTCGACTGCCATATGAGCCAGTCGACTGATACGAGATATTTACTTTCATAATGTGCTGATAAAATGTGTGTGAATAGCCATGATGGTGTGATCATAAAATGTATGTCTTTCCCTATGACACATATGATGGAGGGAAGGTAAACAAACAAAAAGAACTAGAGGAGATAAACATCTGAAGTTGTCGGCTCAGTCGACTGACTTGGGGTTAAGTCGACTGATGCTCGTTCTGAAAGTGACTGTTTGATAGTTCCCCGAATAAAGATATTCTATTTGTGTAGACTCATGATGATGACTTGAAATTTATATCCCCATTGTCGTATGTAAGTATGAGCAATGTGAATACAGGTTTAGAGTAGTAGTTCCTCTAAAGAGCATGTTAATAACTGGGAAAATTGTGTTGTGAATGATACTGAGCAAGGGGTACTATGTTTATGAAACATGAATTGGTATATACTGTTAATTGATATCATGATGCAAGTATATGTAAGAAACTGTAAGTAAATTCCCAAATTAAAATGGATCTGTCCAGTCGACCGATGCATGTGGCAAGTCGACTGATCTGGTTTAGAAATATTGCTGTTGAAATCTCCAGGACAGACGACTGATGTGTGAACAGTCGACTGTCATGTGATTAATATTGTGAACATGGAAGTTGCGGGACAGGCGACTGGTGGTGTACACAGTCGACTAACCCGAACATTATGATAACCCTGTATGACTGTATAAGTCGACTGGTGTTCTTCCAAGTCGACTGTACAGAGTGAACTTTGGTATACTGGAATTCATGTTATTTTGCTGTTAGTAATGGTGAACCTTGTGATTTAAGTCAATGAACTCTGTTATGGATGCATGAATTGTGTCATGGATGAGAATTGAGAATTAAATGAAATTATGAAATGTGAAATCATGATGAGAAAGTCTGAGAGACTCTAAAATGAATTATGAGCTGATGATGCTCCATTGGGTATTGTGAATTTGAAATTGAACAAAGAGTAGCTAAGTCTCCCCGGCAGTGAATAAAATGATATTGAGACCAGGTTGGTCAAGTGAAATGAAGTGATAAGTCCGGTTGATGGAGAGGCTAACTCTAGAGCTTGATTTTATTCATGATTCTAATGTAACTTAAATACATAGTGTGGAGGTGATGAAGGTGAGAGAAAAACATGAGTATGAGAGCTAGGGTACGGTGCGGGTGTGTGAGCCGCAGAATGCATGCTTGATGAGTCAAGACATGGCGCGGGCACAACTCAGTAATGATCGGACTCTAGTCACGCTTGTGGGATGTTTTGGTGACTGCAAGAGGAGTGTGTTCAGGGAGGAGGCTGAATTGTCGCAGAATGCATGCTTGACGAGTCAAGACATGGCGCGAAATTCTACTCCAGGGGCCAGGATACATGCTTGTACTCATAGATTCATCTAGGATACTCATTGGAATTACAGTAGTAGAATAAGTCATGGCGGGAGATTGAACCCTACTAAAATGAAGATCGTTTAAGAGGCTTGCACTCGAACCTATGTAGTATGGGATGCATAGAATTCGAACAAGTGTGCATTAGTGTCATAATTAATTAAGTAAATTGCATTAAGGATTTAAGTGCACAATCACGACACGACATCATTAAAAGTTCCCTTTAATTGCATGCTTATGTTGAACAAGATTGTGGTTTGTAAGAAATGAGATTCATTATACTGTTCCTGGCATAGAGAGGATGGCCATGTATAATTATCGTCGGTTGAATAAACTGACGTACCCACAGTGTTTTATGCAGGATAAAATTTCATGTAAGAGGAATGGATGCTTAAAGAGTTGATCATGTTGTTGTCCATTTATGTAAATATTGTATATTTTGCTTCCGCTGTGTAAATTCAAATGTAACATGTTGTAACTCTGATGTAAAAGAGAAAGTTTAAATTCCTTGTAAAATTGTGTGTGAAGAAAGCGAAAAGATCCTGAAGAACATTTCGAATTCAGTAAAAAACAGAAACAAAAAAAACAAAATATACAGAAACAAAAAAAAGTCTAAAATAGCCGTTGGCTGTTTTTTTCGCCGTTAGACCCACGGGTCGAACGATCGACCCGTACGGGTCGAACGATCGACCCGTACGGGTCGAACGGTTCGAAACCTGCGGGTCGACCCGCGGGTTGGTGGGCAGGTTGGGTACTGTTCACCGGATTGACGGGCCGGATTCAACGGGTTGGAAATCTAAATTAGATGACCCGGGTCGACCTACTTAGACTCGCAGGTTCGATCCGAACCCGAACCGTATCTTAACGGACCGGTTTGACGAGCGGGTCGCGAGTCAGCCCGGCCCGGTTGCCAACCCTAGTCATGATCAGTCCAATACCCATGTCGCCCAAATTATTATACCCTCATCATCTTATCTTCTTTTTTTAAGAATGTATTTGTGATGTACTTTCCCACTCTAGGTAAAATCACATACTTACATTACCCATTTCTGTTATCATTCCTGTTATCATTCGAAAGTAAATATTATTTATATCTAGCTATAAAATTTATAAGATTTGTCTCTATCACAACGTGATAAACTTCCTTAAGCTCTTGCTCTTGCTCTTGCCTATAAGAAGTTAAACAACCTTGATCTAATCCAATGTTTTTCTAAAGCACCTAAGGAGCAAAGACTTCTTAGAAAATACATTACTTGGAAGAAGAAAAAAAAGTATAATAATAATAATAAAAGTATAATACAATCCATGGATGCTTGTATTCAAATCCAAGTCAAGTCAGGAAACGTAAGAAAAGTGTTTTATGAATTAATATGGGCTATAAAGTGTGGTTATTCATTCGTTGCCACAAACCAAATAATAATCAGTCTATATTATATAGTAGTATTAAACTTGTCACCTTCTCCATCACGTCAACAACCGTGCCAATAAGTCTATAATATGGTAGTATTAAACTTGTCGCCTTCTCCGTCACGTCAACAACCGTGCCAATAATGTTCACAAGAGAGTCAGTCAGTCAGTCAGTCACATCGGGATATTTTCCTCTCATTTTCGGGCACTTGCGAATTACATGAAGCAGTTCAAGATGGAGGAGCCAGTGGTGATTGATTAGGTCGACTACTACATTTATGATGCACAAAAAAAATTAAGACATCTCAACCCTTATTCGGTGATTCTAGTACGTACAATTCTGGATAATACCAAATGAGAGTATATTTAGAGCATCCACAGTAGTTTTTTATAATTTATAAATTGCCATTTTATAACAAACGGATGACTGTAATGATTTTCTATTTTGCCATTTTTTTGACAAACTTACTATAATCGTTTCTCATATATGAGAAACGAAATAGCGATTCTCAAATTATAAAGAACGGTATAACATATACCGTCCCTCCTATTTTAATATATTTTAATCGAGTCGGACGGTATAACATATACCGTCCCTTAATTTTTTAATATTTTTTTCGTCAGGCGGCATAACATATACCGTCTCATTTTTAATTTTTTTAATTTTTTTTAATCAATCCAACGGTCAAGATTGGCCCAAAAAACAAAAAAAAAAAATTTGAAAAATATCATACGATACATGTTGTACCATCCTTAATTTGCAGAAGGATTAGAAGTAGGTTCAGTTGGTTTTAATTAGGTTTAGTTAGTTTATAATTAGGTTTAGGTATTATTATATTATTTATTTTATTTAATTAATATATTTTAATAGTTAACATAGTAATTAAAAATTTTAAATTTTTTTTAAAACTAGAGAGACGGTATATGTTATACCGTCCCACGCGCGACGGTATATGTTATATCGTCTCACGAATTTTTTTTTAAAAAATGCAAAAAATATAGCAAACAACCACTGCAGCGTTCTTCTCTATTTGCTAATACTGTAGCAGCCATTTTTGGCAAAATGAGAAACACTATTGTGGATGCTCTTACTGAACATGTTTTATATCACCTGTAGTTTTCTGGAGTATTTTCTTATCTATCCAAGGAAACAAGTGGGTTCATAGTTGCAATTTTTGGGACTCCAAAATTTATAATTTTCTTATAAATATAAGCACGTAATTTGTGCGTAGAAAAATATTATTATTAGAAATTTCAAAATTAATTATTTGGGTCTTCAATCTTGGGCCGCTGGGAACTCGGAAGCCGGCGCTGTTCATAGTCCACTTTTCCGTAGAAATTAATAGCCGACAAGGGGCCAAATTGCATACAAGTATCATGAGCTTTTTCAGTCAATTTCAAGAAACCATTAATTTTTCACCTGATGTCATCATGTTCCATTTGGCTTTTTTTTAACCAAAAGTATCAGTTAGAATGAATTAATAGAGCTCATATAAACCCTCGTAACACTTACCTAATTAAAACTATATATTATAATAATATGTCTATCCACTTTCTTCTATCTCTATTTTAAAATAGATCTTAGAAAACAGAAGTAAGAATTCACACGAAAAAACTGCACATCTTAATAAATAAATAAATAAATAATAAAATATAAAAAAAAAACCCCAACCCCTCAGACCACGATCTCTTCCCCACCCTCATTCATTGCATGCTTGTCACTGCCCACAGCAGTGGCCTCCCTATTTCGAGCCGCTTTCCAAGCTGTGCCTGTTGCCTCGCCTCCCCGTCAAAGACCGCCATAAAATTGCACATCAACTTCTACCTATTTATCTTCTACTAGTATCATACACGTGCAAACGTGCACGTGGAAAAAATTGAAGGATAATGAAAAGGGTAAAAAGAAAATAATTTCCAAACTGATCCACTTTCGAAAATATTTACCAAACAGGTCCACTTTCGAAAATATTTACCAAAGTTAGCCAGAAGTAAAAAGAACATGATTTCCAAACTGATCCATTTTCGAAAATATTTACCAAACAGGTCCGCTTTCGAAAATATTTACCAAAGTAACCCAACCCGTGCGTTGCACGGGTTGGGTTACTGACTTGGGTTACTGACTAAGGGGGTTCTCCCATTATAGAAGTAGAGATAGAGATATTTTCGAAATTAAAAAAGAATATTATTTTGTTTTGTGTCACTTTCGAAAGCGATATCCCGCATTCTATCTATTTATGTTCTATATTTCGCTTGATTTCTTTGATTTTCTTCCGAATATGATATGTTTATGCACTATCAGTGATGAAGGGGGACATGAAGTTCAAGGCAAGCACCTATAATGTTGGGGATAAAAGTAAGTCTCGCTTGAATCGTATTCACCCAGGTTTTGTTGTAGGATTCTGATTCAGTTAATTCACAAGCCAGGTTACTATTTATATGTGGGTAAATTCTTTCTACACATCAATTTTTGTTTGTTTTTCTTTACATTGCATAGTGTAACTGCAGCTATTTGAAATTATCTAATTGATGTAAGGTTCTGAATCTTTTTTTTTTGGTTTGGAACAAAGGTTCTGAATCTTTTGATTATATTGACTCAAAATTAAATGAATTACATAACCGGGTCAGTTTCTTTCCATATATATTTTGTCTTCATATTAATTTAAGTTTCCTTTTCTCCACACGTCCAAAGCAACTTATATGTGTTTCTTTCTGTACATATTAATACAATCCTGTTATTTGCTCTCTTTAGAAATGTCTAATTACCATTGAAAAGTGACAAGGATGAAATGAACGGAGGAACTACAGAGTAGCGGATGTATACTTGCCACTCTAAAGTAGTAATTCTTATGATAACAGTTCGTTTGGACATTGACTTCTGCACTATATTATGAAAAATGCTACTTTTAAAAAAAAAAATCCAGAGCTCTCAATCTCAACTAGACTTGGGAAAGTTCTTTTGGAAACTTTCATGTAGTTATTCGTTTTTGTGAAACTTACACTGTCACTAAAATTATGTGCTTTATGATTATAAGTTACTAGTAATTTACACGTGCGTTGCACGGCTTAATAAATACATATATTTATTTTTAAAAGTAAAAATTCAGGCACGCGTGCTGCACGGATTGGTAGAAGGACAAATTACACTAAGGCCTTTTCCCATTATAGTAGTAGAGATGCTTAGAAAAATTATTTGCTTTATGATTATAAATTATGTTTAGAACAAAAGAGATTATTTTTATCATCAACATTGTCAATTGTGAACAATCTAATTTTCTCTTCTTCTTAATATGATAATTCATAAATTCTTAACAAGATTAGGCGATGCTTATACTCTAATTTATACTTTGAAAGAATCCATTATATATTTATGTTTTAATTACCCGACAAATTATCTCTTTACACTGCAGACAAATCAATTCAGGCCAAGCCAACAAGGGTTTAGAATTCAATAACTTTTTCTCTATACATGTGTACTATAATTAACTAATTATGCACTTTCTTTCTTATCAATCAATGATGTAAATATTATTTCCCACCAAGAGCTATGAATGGGCTTTAAATCTCTTATAGAAATGTTTGGTAATTTACTTCAAAACATTTTTATTGGGATGCAGTTACTTGAAGACTTGATTAAGAATGGCTACTAATTGATAATATTATTGGTAATTATTATTTTCTGTGTAATTTGCACAGAGTAACACTAAGTAATGTGCTATTTGTTTTATATCTATATACTAGATTTGCCCGTGGGCACGTGTCTACGGCACGTCTTTGGAACGATACAAAACACAAAAAGCCTGTAAACAGTACAACAACAATTTTGTAGCTCAAGTTTGAATCATATGACAATAATTAGTTGTAAATAAAAGTCCATGTTTTCATTAGTATATGCGAAAAATAATTATAAATGGGGGTATAAAATCTAATTTCTTACAACTTTATAGGTAAATATAGAAAGAATAGGAGAGATATTTACTATTTTCAAAATAACATGTGCAAAAAAAACATTAAAATTCTTAAAATTTAAATTTATAAGTAAATATAGAAAGAATAGGAGAGAGAGATAGGGAGAGAGAGAAAGAGAGAAAAATGAAAAAGTGAAGAGAGAAGAGAGAGATAGTAATAAAGTAATAAGTTTTTTAGTTTTGGGGGGAAAAATATTGTTTTGGGGTTTGAAATTTTAGAGGGAAAATATGTTTTGTGAGATTTGATATAGGCCTTTGATTTTAGGGAGGATTGATTGTGAGCCACTTGATAGCTTTCTTTGTAATTTATTATATAGATTATATGAATATGAGAGAGAGTGTCTACCCCCTCTTCCCTTCCCCTATTTTGAAATAGAGCAAGAAGAGAAAAAGTAGATTTAACACTGTGGGTCCTCAATATTTTGCTCTATTTTTTAACTTTTGTGATCAATAGTTTAATTAGTTCTTCTATTTGGGATATGTTTATTACGTGGCCTGCATTCATTGTCGAGTTCAAGGTCTTTGTAAGCAATCATCGAATGCGGATCCGGGTGTTGCGGTGTCGGATTCAAGGGCGATCGAGTTTCGTTCGGCGGAGGATGTGGAGAGGGTTGAAGAACAAGAATGACTCTAAGGTGATTGATCAATTGCTTAGTATTAATACACACTATTTTTGTCATTTTAATCTCCTCATTAACTCAAAGTATTGATTTTTGACTACAAAAGTAGTTTTTTGTAAGTTGGTATTTCACTGCATTAGACAGCTAATTTGCCAGAAAATTGTTCTCTGAATCCATGACATGGTATGAGATTAACCCATGTTCATCACACAATAGAAATTGCAGAATTAGAAGAAAATACCATTGACTTGAGTATTGTACTCCTTTTAGTCTGTAATTTGATGCTTTGGATACTGTGTTGAACAACTAATTTGCCCAAATTAGGTCTTCATGAATATGTTTACTATTTCCAGGGAACATTTAGACAATAATATATTAGACAAGGGTGAAGGTAAGAACATCTCTAGTCGTTCCCTATATTTTCAAATTTAAAAAAAAATTGGCGAAAAATGTGCTGCAGTCGTTCCCTATGTTTCCAAATTTTGAGTTTTGGGGAACAATACTCTTCTGTATTTGATAAGAGATATAGAAATTTCCCAAATTATAGCATTCGAAAGATGAAATCTAGTCCGTTAACAAATTTAACCGTTAATGTGTTTGAACGCAAGACGATTTCTCGTCTCACAATTTATTGTTTTAAAATGACGGCACATCTTCTTTCATCCCATTTTAAAAAAAATTCTCCCATCCCAACCCTTTTTTCCCGAATGTAAAGAAAGAATTCTATAGAATTAGGCATAAAAATTGTAATGAGTACATATTAGGATTCAATGGAGATTTAATTAAGAATAAAGATTTAATTAAGATTCTTAATAAAAAAAGCTGTCAGACGGGATTTCATCTCCCGTTCGTGCATGTTAATAATTTTAATAAAAAAAAAATTCCCGGACGGGAATTCATCTCCCGTCCGTCATTTTTAAGTTAAAAAAACTCATATTTTGAGTTCAAATGACTACAGCTTGGAACTCAAAATTCATATTTCCAAATGCCAAATATGAAAATTTTGAGTTACAATAACTACAAATGCTGTAAAGAGTTGTATTTTGATTTTTGATACATTTTCTTATTTGCTTTTGTTAGAATACAGGGATTTTCACATGGTATCAGAGGTACCCAGGTTTGAATCCCATTGGCTACGCAATTTAAATGCGAATTTAAAAATGAAATACCACTACATATTGTCCAAGTCTTGGCCTACATTTTTTTGGGCATTTATCTCGTTTCTTTGGCCCATTAAAAAAAAGGGCCTCTACCTGATGGAGTGTGTTAGAATACAAGTGTAATTTTTCTCAACCCTTCTACAACTTCAAAGTTTTAGCATAATGGTAGGGACTTTCACAGTTTTACTTAAATTTAGGTTCAATTTGATTATTCTTTCTGCTGTGAGAGTGTGAGACTATAAATACTGCTACAACCCACCTTTTGCATTGCCTCACAAAGTTTGAGGAATGAAATGCGATGTTTTTATGCAAATTGACTTGTATAGGACTTTTTCTTCTAATTGTTATTTGTTTTCATTTGGACTTTTGCATTCTAAGAAATATTATCGTTAAAATTTTCAATTACAAAGAATAATGGATTGTGGAGGATGATAAAAAAACATGAAAGTTGAATAGTTTGGTCCATTCTATCATTATTGTATTTTATTATTTTATTTTCTTATGGTTAAAGTGAACATATGAGTGAATATATTAGAAAGCTAAGGTGTCACGCCTCGCTTTCAAAAAATATGGAATACGAGTGCGTGACGAATCCCAGGAAATGATTTTAACATCATCCATAAGCTGTAGGATCGACTCAGCATCACAACAAGAATATAACAAGATATATATACAACCAAGCATGCATGAATAATTTATTAAGCAACAGAAACAATGGAAAAAATACTAGTGTCTCAAATAATTTTCAAATCTGGATCAAATGTAAAACTCGGGAACATAAGCCCGTTACAAGTTTTAAGTAGCAAGAATTAAATAACTCAAAAGAAATAAATAATTTGAGCAAGTTCTTTCTCCATGCGAAGCCTAAAATCTCTGCTCACCAATCCCAGCAGGCAACTCGTCTGCAGTCTGTTTAACAATTATAAAAAGGAAAAAATAGAGAAAATAAGAGAAAACGCCCTCAGTGCAAGTTAGGGCCACAAATAGTAAAAACGAGTACAAGTAATGTGGAACATGATTTTGAATCAAGAATATAATAGGGATACAACAAGTAGAGGAAATTCAAGAAACTAGCTAGCAAGAAGGACAATTCAAATGACCGGGTTGGGTAACAAATACTAATGATAGGACAAGTGCTAAGTGAACATGTAAAGGTATCCAACATCAAGTGACAAGTATCAAGTTCCAAGGGTGGATATGGGCCCAAGCAGCCCAAGCGGTTGCTTTGGGCCCCCAGATCTTTTAGGGCCCCCTTTAAAAAAAAAATTCACTGTTATTTAAAAAAAAAAAAAACAGAGAAAGGAAACCCAACCGTCTCTTTCTCCTGATTTGAGTGATTTCTGAACGTTTTACTTTATTATTCTCCTGATTTCTCTCCATCTCAAATTCTCAATCTACTCCCAAGTTCAACTTTTCTCTCCATCTCCTGATTTCTCTTCTTGATTCTTGTTGAAATCTTTCTTAATCTAGAATCAGTGTCAGAGGGATCACCGGAGCATCTCGCAGTCGCAGCGTCGCTCGCGCCCGTCGCCGCGCATCGTCCATCGCCGCGTCGCGCCGCGCGCCGCCTCACCCATCGGCCATTGCCGCGCATTGCCTGCCCGTTAGGTAATCAGCCTTGATTCTCTTCTTCTTCTTGAGTTCTTGTTTTTTTTTTTTTTTTTTTCAATTTCCAGTTCTTGTTTTGACCCTGGGTATGTCGGCCCATTTGAGACGCTCTAATGGGATTTTATTGGCTCCGGAGGTTTTTTGGACCATTGCCTATAGTTTTATTTTGAAGTGTAGAAGTTATTGATATTACATCGTTTTATCAATCATCTAATTAAATAAATGGTATATGATCTTGTATGTTCTATTGTTCTGAAACTATTTGAACCATTGTCTATGATTCATATGAGAATTAGTGGAACTAGTTTTATTGCATCATTCTATTGACAGCCTTCGAACATTTATTTATCATTGATTTCACATGTTTATTGACTATTGAGTTTTTATTTTTCATGTCTATTATGAGTTATGATAATATTCTGTTTATTTAAGTTTAATATCATCATATATGCTTGATATATTGCTTTACAAGTTTGTTTATTTATTATTATTATTTTTTATATGTATACATTCAAGATTCAAGTTGGGACAAATGTCTTGAAGACTATTACCACACACACTCTATAATACATATTCTCTCATTTGAGATATGATGAAACACATACCAATATTATATAAATTTATATGGTTGTGTGAAATTAGAAATCTTGAAGAGTTAAATTTCATAAGCTCCTGAAGAGCTAATTCCATGATGCCTGAAGGCACAAAATTCAGAATTCAAAATATACCATTTTCTCTAAAGTCCTGATAAATTTGTTCAGATATAAGACTACGAATGAACAAGGTATATGCGTTACCTTAAGTATGACAATCAAAAGATGTGTGTTGCAAAGTTTACTCCACTTTGTGATCTGGATTGTATTATACATATATAAGAATGGTTGAATCATATCACTGTAAGCCCAAAATTTACTGATATTGTAAACCATAAGTTTACAAAGATGGTTAAGGTTTGGTATGACCGGTTAGACCATCCCGATTCATTACTGATGCGAAAATAATTGAGAATTCATGTGGCAGTCCATCGAAAAACCAGAAGATTTTTCAAATACGAATACATTGAATTGTGAGAGCTATGATTATGAAATCTAATCTTTTTGTTTGGACCTGGGACATGCTGTTTTGTACTCATCACAACTTACACGCATCCAGCCAACCAATTAATAATTATTCCCCTGACAATTGGTTCATGGTCAGGAACCACATATTTTCCATTTATATTTATCCACCACAATGCATAATTAAAAAAAAGGGGGACCTGAGAGAAGAATGGGAATATATGTTGGGAATTTCCAAGGTTTGCAGATTGTCACTTTAATTTCCAACATTAGGGGGAGGAAATAAACAGTTGGAAAAAGAAATATAATGGAATTATCATTGAGAGTTTTAATCCTCGAGTAAATTAGTTTGAACCAAAATTTCAAAAGATATTTTAGTTGTAAGATAATGTCAATTAACTGCCAGACATTTACTGACCAAATCTTATTTCCAACTGATAACGCTCCAATCAGAATTGGTATCCCTAAAGGATTACCTATAATTACTAGTGAGTCTAAGGTACGCCTGAAGCGTGGTAGATCACTTGGTTCTAAAGAAAATTATAAACATCCTCGGAAAAATAAGGAGCAAATAAAAATGATGGTCGAAACGAGGATGTCTCTCCAGAAGAGACCGTTGATATAGTTAATAATAAAGAGAATCATCAGGTACCTGAAATAAATAAGAATAAAGAGATCTGGATTAACTATGTCAATACGGGAAGAAGATGGAACCATTGTAAAAATAATTGTCGACAATGTTTTGCATAAAATATAGCACGCAATAGTATGAATAAAACGAAGATCGTGAATCTATCTCTATGGGAGAGTGTACAAATAAAATAAAATTGGCCAAAAATGAAAAGAGGCAATCAGGTTTAAATTAGACTCATTTGCAAAACGAGGGCATATAGTCCAAACACCAAAAGACACAAATTTGGTGGATTATAAAGTGGGTATTTTGTGCAAAAAACAAATGAATAAAATGATATTACCATATATATAATACGGCTTGTCGCAAAAGGTGTTACCCAAATGCCTGGTGTTGATTATGAAGAGAAATATTCTCTTGTGGTGGATATAATAAGTCTGGCAGTACATGAATATTTGAAAACGTACCTTATAGATGTGATCACAAACTATATGTATGGTTTGTATTACCATGACATAAATATGAAAACTATCTGAAGGATTTAAAGTGCCAAAAGCACATAATAACTATTCCTGTGAAGTTTAATCAATAAAGTGAAACAAAGCTTTGTATGGATTAAAACAATCGGAACAAAATGTGATATAACTATCTTAGTGAGTTTTCGATAAAGGGGACCATAATAATGGTCATATACGCTCACATATATTTATTAAATATTCAAGGTCAAAGTCTGTAGGAACTCCTGAAGAGTTGTACAAGCCGTGCAATGTTTAAAGAAATATTTTAAGACGAAAAGATCTTGGATAAGCAAATTTCTTATTTTGACATCATTTGCCGTGCAATGTTTAAAGAAATATCTTAAGACGAAAAGACCTCGGATAAGCAAATTTCTTGTTTTGTCATCATTTTTGTTTTCAAATTAAACATTTGAAAGGCATTGGAATTGCTTGGTCCTGGAGTACCATTTCTTAGTGCAGTATCAGTTTTGAAGCACTAATATATATTATCAATAATAAATATTCTGATATACCTTATGCGGTTGGTTTACTAGTAAGATGAAGTTCCTCACCAACTCGAAGTCATTGGACTGGTATGAAAGATAACTTCGAGGGACCATGGATATAGGATTATATTATTCTAATTTGTCCATATCAGTTTTGATTGGTTATGCAAATGCAGAGTATTCATCATATCATTATAAAGCCAGATATCAATCAAGAGATATTGGCTCCATGCGAGGCAAGTCATAGATGTGTTTGTTTGATCGATTAACTTTTTAATATATTTGGAGAACGTGTCATCCTCAATCGATCAAGAAGTACTCACAACGTTATTTAAAGATAATACAGCTTTAAAGCTCAATAAAAGGAGGGTTACATTAAAGGCAATCAGCCAAAACATATTTCACCAGAAATTTTTCTTTACTCATGTTTCAATTAAAAGGGTGAAATCATTATTAACGAAATAGAATCAAGCGACAATCCAGAAGATTGCTCGCCTAGACCCTATCACCCCAACTTTTGGAAAGGATGGTAAAATTGATCGAGATTCGAGATACGACTTTTGAAAGTCCTAATCGGATGATCTCGTCAGGGGGAGAGATGATATGCACTGCACTCTTTTTTCCTTCACCAAGTTTTGTCCCACTGGGTTTTCTTGGTAAGGTTTTTAACGAGGTAGCATCTTCATTGCATATCATTGTTAAAGATTATGAACTCTTTTCCTTCACTAGGGTTTTTTCCATTTGGGTTTTACCTAGTAAGGTTTTAACGAGGCATATTCTTATTTACATTCAATAGACATTCAAGGGAGAGTGTTATAAATAAATTATTAAGTGTGAATTGTCTATTGAACTCCCCCCACTCTTTCCACATTCTCCACCACCATCACTACATTCATTCATATTTATTTATATGTAATAATTATGTAATTGTCTCTTTGTATTTTTTGTAAGCCTATAAATAGGTCATTCGGTGAATCATTTGTATATACCTGAAAAACCTATGAATGAGAATAATCTTCTTTCCACTCGTCTCTATTTCCTTTGTTTATTGTTCATATTATTTTACAACAAATTCCTAATTATTGTATATTTCTTTTCTTCTCTTTTTGGAAAGATGGTAAAGACCATCAAATTTTTTCTTTCTTCTTTGTTAATTATGTTAACAAGTTTAGTTTATCTATATAATAAAACACAAAGAAAGCTATCCAGTGGCTCTCCTTCAATTCCCCAAAAAAAGCTATCAAGTGGCTCTCCTTCAATTCCCCCAAAAATCAAAGGCCTAGATCTAACCTGACAAAACATATTTTCCCCCCAAAAGTTTCTCCCCAAAACTCAAATTCAAATCCACAATAAAAAACAACTCCTATATTTATTTAATTATTTTTTTTCTCTCTCTCCCTCCCTCTTCTATTCAAAAAATTAAGAAAATAAAATTTTTTAAAATTTAAAAAATTATAAAAATTAAAAAACTAAAAAAATTTAAAAATTAAAAATTTAAAAACTTTAAAAATAATTCAAAAAAAATAAAAAAATCATATAATATGTTTTTTGTTGGACCCCAAAAATTTCTCATATAATATGTTTGCAACTTCAATTAATTTGCTGGACCTCCAAAACTATTTTATATGATCAAACAAGATGCACCGTTCCGAAGATGTGCCGTAGGCACGTGTCAATGGGCAAACCTAGTCATCATATAGCGTCCATGTGATAAAAAAAAGGGAATTGGACACTAATTACTTAATTTAAAATCATTCAATAATAATTATTTTTCTAAACAAAAGGGCAGTACAAATAGAAAAAATAAAGAATAAATTCCTCTAGTAGTGAAAGCATTTTCTAATTAAAAAATGAAAATTTGTTAATATTTCCAAGTTACTTCACACTATAGGCCTTAGGCATGCCCAGTTCTCTCATCCCAGATGGGCCCAAGCCTAGAGTCTAGAGGCTTTTTAAGATTTCCCCCCTAAAAAACCCACAATGCTTTCGATGCTTTGAGATGCGCAACCCAATCGGATCTCTTCTAATTTTAAGTTGGGCGGGTACGGTATCCTTTTTTATCAGTCAGATTGAGAAAAACCCAAATCCCAAATAACGAACTCGAATAACATGGAAGAAGACGAAGCTATCGATATCGGAGAAGACGATGCGATTCTGATACTTGATCGCCGTCAATCTCCGAAATCGGCGCGGTCTCGGTTGATCCGGTCAGCCCCGTCCTTTTCCGGTTGGAACGAGCAGGCAATCCCTTAACACAATACTTCGATTTTGATTTCTCCATCCCTAAAATGTGATTTGTTCTGGTGAAAATCATGCCAATTTTCGCTGTAATTTTTAATTTTTGATTATTTAGTTTTTTCGTTGATTAGTTTGTATGATGTTGAGAAAATTGCAAATTTATTAGGGAGCAGAAAAACATTGGAGCACACTATTAGCTACCCTTTCAAAATAAAAAGACTTCTTTTTTAGGGTTAGTCTGCCATACTAGTTGAGAAGAATCTGAGGATATGTGGAGTATTTCGAAGCTCTTGCTAGAAATTTTGTTTCCAAAGGATTGGGGAACAAATAAGCTAGATGAAGATACTGAGAGAAATCATAAAAAATTGCAACAAGTACTATAATTGAGGATCTCCGTACCTAAAAAAGTTGGAGAATTTCTTGCGAGAGTCTCGGTAGTTTTAGGCCCTGTTTATCTTACCTTTGGAGGTAAAATGTATGATGATTTTTGTTGCAAAAACTTTACCTTCAACTTAAAATTATCTTCATACTTAAGGGTCTTCTTTGGCCGTAAGAAAACCACAGTGAAACCAAAAAACCCAACGAAACCTGATGCGGTTTGTTTTTGGGAGGCGTGTGGATGCACCAGGTGTGAGTTCTTACTCGATTTGTATTGAAGGAGGAAGCTCATATGCAGACGGCATTCGGCTGGCCGAACGGTACGGAAATGGGCTGGAGTAGGGTGGAGGCTGGATGCTCGGCTCGGATCAGGGGGCTCGGATCCGAGGTCTCGTGTACCTGCAGACGGTCTAGGAACACCGGGGTTGGTCCCGGTGGCAGACCCTCCGATGATCTAGTCAGGCTACTGAGAGAAAGTAACAGTAACTAGGGTTTGAGTGGGCAGAGATTCATTACCTGAATCCAGGGGTAGGGATCTGGTATTTATAGGAGAAGCCAACCGGGTCTGGACCCGGTTGCCTGTGGGGCTGAAGCGGTGGAAACCCGGGCGGTATAGGGCTAACGTGACAGACGCCCAGACAGTTTCCGGGCTGATGTGGCAGCAGCCCGGGCGGTTTTCCGACGCTGATGTGGCGGATCCAGAGGATCAAGAGGTGCGCGCATCCTGAGGGGATCCCGTGGCTGAGGGGATCCTGTGGCCCAGGGTGGGCCATGTCATTTCTAACCCATATCACAAGCCCCACACTCCTGTAGGGATGGGTGAACCCGCCGTGTAGGAGTGATTCTTCGCCTGTGTAGGAAGAGCAGGGTGGAAGGTGCGGTGAGAAAGTAGGATTTGGTACTTCCAGAAGAGGCCAGGGGTAGGAGGAAGGGATTCCTTATTGGAGTTTGCGCGGGATGCTAAGTATAGAAGAGTCAGAGTGACGCTCGCCGAGCCTCGGGGTCGACAGACGAGCCTCGGAGGTCGGCGGACGACCCTCTCGCTAGTTGGCACAACGTCTGACACGGACAGCTGAAGGCCTCCCTGGTAAAGAAGCCCCCAATAGACTTCCCCGACCTCCTCAACCGGGTCTAAAAGTACATCCGAGCCAAAGAGGCCCTGAATCCAGAGGACCAGAAAGAAGTTTTCGGAAAGGGAAGCACAAGGTCGACAAGGTCGAGCCGGCGAAGAAAGCTCCGAGAGACGGGGGCGCCGCGAAGAAGGTTCCGCCGATCCCCCGCTTCGAGAGGTACACTTCGCTGATGCAGAACGTGTCGACAATCCTCTTAGCGATTGAAGACAGTGACCTCGTGCAATACCCACCTCGACCATCTAACAACACCAGCAAGAAGAGGGATCAGCGGTTCTACTGTCGCTTCTACCGGGACAACGGGCACGACACAGATCATTGCCGTGCCCTGAAGGACGAAATTGAGGCCCTCATTTAATGAGGGTACCTCCGAGAATTCACAAGGGAAGGCACCCGGGAACAGAGGGACACCAGAAACAGGAGGGACTCTCCTCCTCCTCGAGCACCCCAACAGCGCCCCAAGTGGAATTCGGAACCCGAGGAGCCCGAAGGTCAGGCAATCTTACATTGCGTCCACGGAGGGCCCATGGGAGGGGAATCCAACACTTCCCGCAAGGCATTCGTCCGGGATGTCAACACCGTCCAGGGCCCTATCTCCCCCCAAATCCAGCAACTCTCTGTCTCTTTCTCGGGGGAGGACCTGAAGGGAGTCCGGCTCCCTCACTGTGACGCACTTGTCATCAGCCTCAGCATGGCGAACTTTGAGGTCCGGCGAATCCTCGTGGACAACAGGAGCTCGGTCAACATTCTATTTCTGGGAGCATTCGAGAACTTGAAGCTCTCCCGTGAGAAGCTAAAGCCTGCCAGATACACCTTACACGGATTCTCTGGCGTCCCCGTGACAATAGAGGGGATCGTCACCTTAGACGTCACGGCAGGCACGACCCCGAACAGAAGAACCGAGTCCATGGACTTCATGGTTGTGAATGTCAAGGCAGCCTCAACGCCATACTCGACCGTCCGGGGCTCTGCTCCCTCCGGGCGGTTCCTTCGACCTACCACCAGAAAATGAAGTTCCCTACGAACACTGGTGTCGGAGTTGTCCGAGGAAATCAAGAAGCAGCCCGTTCGTAGTACATGACGGCGATCGGGAGCGGTGTATTTCCCATCGATGTCGTCGAGCTGGAGCCCGAAAGGACCCAGCCAGAACCAGAGCCGGCGGACGAGATAGAAGATGTCTCGTTCGAGACAGGGGATGCGTCGAAGCACTTCCGAGTAAGCTGCTCCCTCGCACCTGACCTCAAGAACGCCCTGATCGGCTGCATTCGCCGCAATGTCGACCTCTTCGCCTGGAAGCCCTCTGACATGCTCGGGGTCTCCGAGGATCTCATCATGCACAAACTCAGCGTGATTCCCGGGTCAAAACCCGTTGTCCAAAAGCGGCGCAAGTTCGCTCCGGAGCGACAGCAGGCAGTAAACGCGAAAGTGGACAAGCTCTTGTCCGCGCGTTTCGTACAAGAGGTCAGCTACCCTGAGTGGTTGACGAACGTCGTCATGGTCAAGAAGGCGAGCAGGAGTTGGAGGATCTGTATAGATTTCGCCGACCTCAACAAGGCATGCCCCAAGGATCCGTTCTCTCTCCCCAGCATTGATGCCCTGATCGATGCCACCTCGGGTCACGAGCTCTTATCCTTCATGGATGCCTTCTCGGGCTATAACCAGATCCGGATGTTTCCTCCCGACATCGCCAAGACGTCCTTCGTCACAGACCGGTGACTGTACTGCTACCGGGTTATGCCCTTCGGGCTAAAGAACACCGGTGCCACCTACCAGAGGCTTGTCAACCGAGTCTTCAAAGATCAAATCGGACGTAACATGGAGGTATACGTCGACGACATGCTCGTCAAAAGTCAGCAGGGACAGGACCACGTCGCCGACCTGGAAGAGGCCTTTGGGGTCCTTCGAACCCACAACATGAGACTCAACCCGGCGAAGTGTGCCTTCGGCGTCTCCTCGGGGAAGTTCTTAGGGTTCATCGTCAGCCAGCGCGGCATCGAGGCGAACCTCGAAAAGATCCAGGCCATAATAGACATGGCCCCTCCCAGGAACGTTAAAGAAGTCCAAAGGATAACGGGAAGACTGGCGGCCATCGGCCATTTCCTCTCCAAGTCTGGAGAGAAGTACCTTCCGTTCTTCAAGGCGCTGCACGGCACCGGAGGGTTCGAGTAGGGTACTCAGCAGCAAGAGGCCTTCGCCCACTTGAAGGAGTACCTCGCCAACCCTCCTCTCCTCAGCAAGCTCTAACCAGGGGAGCCACTCTGGCTCTACCTTTCCGCTTCGGAGAACGTACTCACCGTCGTCCTTGTTCGGGAAGAGGAAGGAGTCCAAAAGTCCCTGTACTATGTGAGCAAGGTCCTGCTCGACGCCGGGACCAGGTATTCTAGGATGGAGAAAGTAGCGTACGCCTTGGTCATGGCCGCGCGAAAGCTCCGTCCTTACTTTCAGGCGCATTCGGTCCAGGTACTCACGGATCAACCCCTGAAGGCCGTGCTCTATAAGCCCGAGAGCTCGGGTCGACTAGTCAAATGGTCGATCGAACTTAGTCAGTACGATATCGGCTATCCACCAAAAATGGCCATCAAAGGGCAGGCCCTCGCCGAGTTCATCACGGAATGCACCATCTCCGAGCAACCCACAAGCCAGGAAGTTGACCAGACGTGGGAAGTTTACGTCGACAACTCCTCTTGCGAAGTGGGGAGTGGTGCGGACATCATTCTTAGGGGTCCAAATAGTTTCCTCCTTTAATACTGCCTCCGCCTTAACTTTTCAGGCTCTAACAACGAGGCTGAATACGAGGCCATGATTGCCGGGCTCAACCTGGCTCATCAGGCCGGTGCCAGACAGATCAGGGCCTTTAGCGACTCTCAGCTGGTGGTCAACCAGATCTCCGGGGAGTACGAGGCCCGTGACGATCGGATGATCAGGTACCTGGCCGTGGTCCAACGCCTACTAACGTCCTTTGACGAATCGGCTGTCTTGAGGATCCCCCGGGAGCTGAACGTCCAGGCCGATGCCCTGTCAAAGTTGGCTTCCTCATCCTTTGAAGGCCTCGACCGCACGGTCTTGATTGAAGTCCTGTTGAAGCCAAGTACAGACTTCCCAAAGGTTTTGTGCGTTGAAGAGGGAGCCCCTCCCAACGACTGGACCACTCTTATCAAGAAATTTCTAGTCAAGGGAGAGCTCCCCGAAGACCGGGCTGAAGCAAGGCGGGTCAGGGTCCGATCAGAAAGATTCACGGTAATCAACGCCACCCTCTTCAAAAGGTCCTAGACCACAACGGATGGCAGAACCTACCTCTGTTGCCTGACCCCCGACGAAGCCAAGTATACCCCTAAGAAACTGCACGAGGGGATCGGCAGATGCCACATGGGAAGCCGTTTGCTAGCATGGAAGGCATTAAATCACGGGTACTACTGGCCCACTATGCTGCAAGACGCCCTCGCCCTAGCGAAGAAGTGCGGCCCCTGTCAATGGTTCTCCCCCGTGAAAAGGGCCCCTCAGGCAAACTTTCGGTCAATGGCCAGCCCGACCCCCTTCGCAATGTGGGGGATGGATCTGGTGGGCCCATTCCCAAAAGCAACGGGCCAACGAAAGTTCCTCATTGTGGCGATCGACTACTTCACCAAATGGATCGAGGCTGAGCCATTAGCAACGATCACCGAGCGACAGGCCCAGCAGTTTTTCTGAAAACACATCGTCTGTCGGTTCGGGATTCCGCAGGTGCTTATTACAGACAATGGAACTCAATTTGCGGGTAAGCATTTCTGCAAGTTCTGCGAAGATCTCGGGATCCAGCAGCGCTTCTCCTCAGTATGCCACCCCCAGTCCAACGGTCAGGCCGAGAACGCGAACCGCCAAATCCTCGACGGCCTCAAGAAACGACTCGATAACTCTTCTAAGGGGTTATGGGTCGACGAGTTGCCAAGCGTTCTTTGGGCCCACCGGACAACAAAGAGAATCCCCACGGGAGAATCCCCTTTCAATCTGACATATGGCGCGGAGGCCGTCATTCCCTTGGAGATCGGGATCCCTTCACCCCGAATCATGGCTTTCGACGAGGCAGCTAACTCCAAACAGCTGCGAGCCGACCTGGACCTCATAGACGAGGTCAGGGAGAAGTCCGCCATTAGAAGAAGCATATACCAACAAAGGATTGAGAAGTTCTACAACAAGAAGGTGCGTCCCACCGACATCAAACTCGGAGACCTCGTTCTCCGAAAACTAGCGGTATCCAATTCCGGCTAGAAACAGAAATTAGACCCCAACTGGGAGGGCCCTTACAGAGTATCGGAGGTCGTGCGTCCAGGGACGTACCGCCTGACCAACCCAGAGGGCAAGGCCATCAAGAGGCCCTGGAATGCGGAGCACCTCATCAAGTTCCTAGGAGGAGATTAGCCTCCATCATGTAAATTATCAGTAATGTAACCGGCACGTCGTGCCTTGTTTTTGTAAAATTCCACTATGATGTAAAACATGCCAGTTTTCTTAAAACAAGTTTGTGGCTTCGTATTTTGTTCTCAATAAAAAACGTCTCGAGCTTAGTGCTCGGATAGCATCGCGAGCCAGAAAAGCTTCTCTTACAAGCTTAGGGCCCGGCGCTCGGATAGCATCGCGAGCCAGAAAAGATTTTCTTTACAAGCTTATGGCTCAGCGCTCGGATAGCATCGCGAGCCAGAAAAGTGTCTCTTACAAGCTTAGGGCTCGGCGCTTGGATGGTATCGCGAGTCAGAAAAGCTTCTTTTACAAGCTTGAGGCCCGGCGCTCGGATAGCATCGTGAGCCAGAAAAGTTTTTCTTTACAAGCTTAGGGCTTGGCGCTCGGATAGCATCGCGAGCCAGAAAAGCTTCTCTTACAAGCTTGAGGCCCGGCACTCGGATAGCATCGCGAGCCAGAAAAGCTTTTCTTTACAAGCTTAGGGCTCGGCGCTCGGATAGCATCGTGAGTCAGAAAAGCTTCTCTTACAAGCTTGAGGCTTGGCGCTCGAATAGCATCGCGAGCCAGGAAAGCTTTTCTTTACAAGCTTAGGGCTACACCCGTGTCGTCTCTCCTAAGAACAAGTGCGGGAGCACGGTGTCGACCTCGAGCAAGGCGGGGGCTTTCTTCAAAGCCCCCCGACCTTAACGCTTGGCGACGACCCGTGGCTGCGCCCGTTACTGGCTTTCTCCCCGGTGTGGGGGCTCGGCACCTGTCTCTCGCATGGTTTGAGCTTCTTCAAGTCCATCAACCATAGCACGAGGCGGCAACCGCCAGCTACACCCATGCCGTCTCTCCTGAGAACAAGTGCGGGAGCTCGGCGTCGACCTTGAGCAAGGCGGAGGCTTTCTTCAAAAGCCCCCCGACCTTAACGCTCGGCGACGACCCGTGACTGTGCCCGTTACTGGCTTTCTCCTTGGTGTGGGGGCTCGACACCTTTCCCTCGCAAGGTTTGGGCTTCTCCAAGCCCATCAACCATAGCACGAGGCGGCAACCGCCAGCTACACCCGTGCTGTCTCTCTTGAGAACAAGTGCGGGACCTCGGCGTAGACCTCGAGCAAGACGGAGGCTTTCTTCAAATCCCCCCGACCTTAACGCTCGGCGACGACCCGTGGCTGCTCCCGTTACTGGCTTTCTTCCCGGTGTGGGGGCTCGGCATCTGTCCCTCGCATGGTTTGGGTTTCTTCAAGCCCATCAACCATAGCACGAGGCGGCAACCGCCAGCTACACCCGTGCCGACTCTCCTGAGAGCAAGTGCGGGAGCTCGGCGTCGACCTCGAGCAAGGCGGAGGCTTTCTTCAAAGCCCCCCGACCTTAACGCTCGGCGACGACCCGTGGCTGCGCCCGTTACTAGCTTTGTTCCCAGTGTGGGGGCTCGGCATCTGTCCTTCGCATGGTTTGGGCTTCTTCAAGCCCATCAACCATAGCACGAGGCGGCAACCGCCAGCTACACCCGTGCCGACTCACCTGAGAACAAGTGCGTGAGCTCGGCGTCGACCTCGAGCAAGGCGGAGGCTTTCTTCAAAGCCCCCCGACCTTAACGCTCGGCGACGACCCGTGGCTGCGCCCGTTACTGGCTTTCTCCCCAGTGTGGGGGCTCGGCACTGGTCCCTCGCATGGTTTGGACTTCTTCAAGCCCATCAACCATCGCACGAGGCGGCAACCGCCAGCTACACCCGTTCCGTCTCTCCTGAGAACAAGTGCGGGAGCTCGGCGTCGACATCGAGCAAGGCGGAGGCTTTCTTCAAAGCCTCCTGACCTTAACGCTCGGCGACGACCCGTGGCTGTGCCCGTTACTGGCTTTCTCCCTGGTATGGGGGCTCGGCACCCGTTCCTCGCATGGTTTGGGCTTCTTCAAGCCCATCAACCATAGCACGAGGCGGCGACCGCTAGGTACACCTGTGCCGTCTCTCCTGAGAACAAGTGCGGGAGCTCGGTATCGACCTCGAGCAAGGCGGAGGCTTACTTCAAAGCCCCCCGACCTTAACGCTCGGCGACGACCCGTGGCTACGCCCGTTACTGGCTTTCTTCCCAGTGTGGGGGCTCGGCACCTGTCCCTCGCATGGTTTAGGCTTCTTCAAGCCCATCAACCGTAGCACGAGGCGGCGACTGCCAGTTACACCCGTGCCGTCTCTCCTGAGAACAAGTGCGGGAGCTCGGCATCGACCTCGAGCAAGGCGGAGGCTTTCTTCAAAGCCCCCGACCTTAATGCTCGGCGACGACCCGTGGCTGCGCCCGTTACTGGCTTTCTCCCCGGTGTGGGGGCTCGGTACCTGTCCCTCGCATGGTTTGGGCTTCTTCAAGCCCATCAACCATAGCACGAGGCGACAACCGTCAGCTACACCCGTGCCGTCTCTCCTGAGAACAAGTGCGGGAGCTCGGCGTCGATCTCGAGCAAGGCGGAGGCTTTCTTCAAAGCCTCTCGACCTTAACGCTCGGCGACGACCCGTGGCTGCGCCCATTACTGGCTTTCTCCCCGGTGTGGGGGCTCGGCACCTGTCCCTCGCATGGTTTGGGCTTCTTCAAGCCCATCAACCATAGCACGAGGCGGCAACCGCCAGCTACACTCGTGCCGTCTTTCCTGAGAATAAGTTCGGGAGCTCGGAGTCGACCCCAAGCAAAGCCGGCGCTTTCTTCAAAGCACCTCGACTCGTACGCTCGGCGGCGACCTACCCCCACGAATACTTCAACAAAATTTTTCATTAAGGTTTAAGGCGCCCACCTTCCGCGGACGCCTCAAACTTTGACTGGATTGGTAGACCTTCATTTCGCCCTCGAACAACTCGGGGTTTACCGTTTTCACAGGCCAAAACTCCGAATTGTTCGAGGACAGCAGAAGAGCCACCGACTCTCGGTTCTCTCCGAACCTCCGAATCGATTGGTCGGCCCACCACTCACCAACGGACAACCCGGGGTCCTGCGGCCCTCATGGCCCGAATCCTGAATTGTTCGAGGGTGATTGGTGTGCCTCTAATCCGGAGACCTCGGAAAAAGATTATATTCGGGGCGCCCGCCCTCGGCAGGCACCCAAAGTCAACCAACTGATCTGCCACTCACTCCTTAACAACTAGCTTGGGGGGAGTGGGGATTATATATAGCCCCCCGAGGGGTGCAATTACTGCGTCTGGGAATGCGAAATGTCTGGGAATGCCATAAATGCCCATGGGGAGGCGAAATGTCGCCATTTATGACTTATCGAAAGACGAAAAGCCGCAACATATGCGCCCGTTGTACCAAGTCACCTCGGCGGCGACCCTTCGCAACAAGCACGACAACCACCTTCGGCGACCGAGACAATCAAAGTTCAGAAAATCAAATGTTCTTATTATTACTCATTGCTTACAACTCAATGAAAGTCGGTACAAATACAAAGAACAACTTGCTGCTCACTCACACTCGACTTGAAAACTCAAACTCAGCACTCCCTTCGGGGCTCCTCTCACGCTCGGCCGGACCGACCTGGGTAGAGACTCCTGCCACCGAGCTTCCCGCGTCATCTGGCTGGGCTGCTTCAAATAAAAACGTCAGAGACCGCCCCGGCGTGGAGTTGCTCGCCTCCTCGATTAGACCCGCGCCCAACACCAACTTCAGCCTTTGGATCTCCAGCTCTTTCTCAACCACAGCCTCGCGAAGGAAAGATTCCGAAGCTGACCGCCCGCTCGAGGCATCCGAGATGGACCAGTCTGTCTCGATTACCCACCAGTCCCGGTCGGCTATAGCTTTCTTCAGAGGAGCCACCTCCAGACTGAGCTCCCTAGACTTATTCGTGAAGTAATTTACAGCGGCCACTCGATCACGAGCCTGTTTTCGCTGGCGAGCCAGAGCCACTTCCAATGCCTCCTTACCTGCTCGGACCCGGGATACCTCGGCAGAAACCGGGCCGGCTCCCAAGGTCTCGTGCGTCTATCCAAGGACAAGAAAAAACAAACAATCATAAGGAAAGTAGAAAAATGCACAAGTCACAAAGCCTCGGCCCAAAAAAGTATATTTCGTTTCTTTCAAAAAATTGATACAAAAGTCACGGTGGCCAGTCTGCTCGTGGCATTTACATCAAAAACAAGAAGAAAGAACTAGTCTATTCTTGAGGGGGGTGGCACCTCATCTTCGGCCTGGATGCCCCCCGTTTCGTTGCCCCCTTGGGTCGGCGGAAGGTTCGCCTCCCTACCATAGTAGAGGTGGTCCACGCTCTGCTCTGGGTAGATCTGCCTGAAGTGCGCCTTGGTCTGCTCATACGCCTCGTCCTGCGCTATGATCAGGGCTTCCGCCGAGGCCGTCTCCATCCTCTTCAGGGCCTTCCACCCCTTCTCCGCCTCCTCCTCGATCCTCTCCTTGAGACGATCGACGTCCGCCTTATGGATGTTGCAAAGTGAGGCCATCTGGGCCTCGTGGATGGCAACCATGCTCTGAGTCTCCTTCAGATCGTCGGTCGCCTTGTTCAGCTCGCGGAGGTACTTCTCCGCGTTCCTCCTCTCTATGTAGATCTCCTTCTCCAAGCACTTTTGAAAGTGCTGGCCGTGGAGCATCGCCTGTCCGAGGGAGAGAAGATCAGAAAAATTCCACCAAGTTCAAAACCAGGGAAAAAGGTGCCGAACTAATTCATCGAAATATGCGCCTGGGACCAGTGCATGAAGGCCTGCTCAGCCGTCTGCGACGCCAGTGCCATGTAGTCACGCTCGGTGCTGGCCTTCGTGACGAACTCGACCGCCACAGGTCCGTCGAGCAGACTGCCCCCCTGCACGATGGACCAATCGGGGGCGAAGGGCCGCAGTCCCTGTTGGCCCACCATCTGCTCGGCGGTGGGGCGTGGCGGGGGAAGCCTCTTTCCCGGGGCATCAACAGTTTTGCCCGAACTGCCCCTGCATTTCGGGGTGCCCTCGGCGTGGGGGGGGGGGGTGGTGATGCTTCTTGGCCTTCTTTGCTTGAGAAGGCTCCTCGGCTACCGGGGCCGGCCCCTTGGCAGACCCCCCGGCCTGAGTGGCCAGCTTCTCCTGCTCTGCCTTCTTCTTCTGCATATCCGCCATCGCCTTCGCGACAACGGCCAACAAGGCTCGCCTCTCGTCCACATGTTCGGAAGTCATCTCTGCAAGAATGAAAAAAGAGGCTAAAGTTAACACGAAGGCAGAAAGATGAAAAATTCAGAACGAAACATACTAGGGTCGGCCGGGCTTAGTCCGACCCGGGCGAGGTGTAGCTCGGTCACTCGAGGCCACACAATACTGTGCCCCCCTACAATCTTCCCCACTCTCTTCCACTCCTTCGCTGTCAAGTCGCTTCGCTTCGGAGGTTTATGGTACGGCTTAAAGAACTCCACTGGGTCGGTATTCCCCAAGCCTTCTCACTCCGCACCACGAAATACTTCTCTTTCCACCCTTTGATGGAATCCAGATGGCCGTGCATGATCTTCTTGTGCGGCCTGGGTGAGAAGTAGAAAATCCCTTCCTGATCTCCGAGTGAACTGATCCCTAGGATGGCTCGGAAGTACATCAACCTCGGCTTCACCCCCTTCTCTTGGTACCTCAGAATGAAACAGATCAAGTGCTTCCAAGAGTTCAGGCCATATTGCATGGGGCATAGCTTCGCCCAATTCAAGACCCTCTTAACAAAGGGGTGCAGTAGCAGCCTCAAGCCCGAGGCGAAGGCGTCCTCAGAAAACATCCAATAGCCCGGCGCCAGGACCGTAGTGGGCCGAATGCCGGGGCTCGGGATGAAGACTTCGAACTCCCGGGAGATGAAATAAGAGGCCCTCAGAATGTGGAGATAGTCCGCCCTTAAGATGCACGGGATGCTGTCCATCCGAATCTTCACCCGGTTCTCTTCACCTGGCACGGGAGGGATGGGGTCAATGTCCTTGATATCATCAGGATACGTCCGGATCGATCCCGGATTTTTGAAGGAGACTCGGGGGAACTCGAGCCCCGGCCTGGGTGCATATTCATCCTGCGGAGGAGGACTGTCTAGGATAGTTAGCTTCCGCTTCTTCCGACGAGGACGAGCCTTCCTCTCGGGAGACGGCGTCAACAAGGGTGGGAGAGGTGGAAGGTCATCCCCGACCAACCTTCCCGCCGTGCCTTCGCTAGCACCCTCTTGAGCGCCCTCATCCTCATCATCAACAGTGCCCTCATCCTCATCCTCATCGTCGGTATCCGGATCCTCCTGATCCTACCCTCCCCCTCCTCTTCGTCGTTGGTGCCTTGGTCATCCTCGTCCTCTTCCTCCTCTTCGCCCTCGGTGCCCTGATCCTCCTGATCCCCCTCATCCTCTTCCTCCTCATCGCCCTCGCCTACAGGATCCTTCCCCGGCCTTCGGGATCTCAGTGGCGACACTATGAAGACAACGTCGTCACTACTAGCCGACCCAGGGTCTGTCAGGACCTCGTGCTTCACCTTATATTTGCTAAAAGACGAGGACGTCTCGGACTCGGACTCCTTCGCGGAGCGGCCCGACGAGCTGGCCTCGGATCCGGACTGAACGCGCGACATTACAAAACAGAGAATGCCAACCTGAAGAGTTTACCGAACGATCACCGGAAAAAGACGGCAGGTAAAACCCTGTTCTTGAAATAGTAGAGAGTGGGAGTAAAGAAATGAAGAAGAAAAAGTGAAGAGGGGGGAGGGGATTTATAAGGAGAAAGCGACTCTTCAATTTCCGCAATTAAGATCTGGCCGTTGGATTTTAACCATCAAGATCTAACGGCCGCTAAGATCTGGAGACGCTTCGATCCTTTCGCTCCTGACGTCAGCAGTAGGCGTGGAATTACCCAAACTACCCCCAGGCCTTTCTTCCCCACACAGCGGACTTTCTCGACAAGTCAATGAAGCTCGGGGCTCGGATGGCACCGCGAGCCACAATTCCTCTTCTCTTCCACAGAAGGGTCGACGCTCGGATGGTACCGCGAGCCACAATTCCTCTCCTATTTTTACAGAAGGGTCGACGCTCGGATGGCACCGCGAGCCACAATTCCTCTCCTATTTTTACAGAAGGGTCGACGCTCGGATGGCACCGCGAGCCACGATTCATCTTCTATTCCACAGAAGGGTCGACGCTCGGATGACACCGCGAGCCATAATTTCTCTTCTATTTTTACAGAAGGGTCGACGCTCGGATGGCACCGCGAGCCACAATTCCTCTTCTATTTTTACAGAAGGATCGACGCTCGGATGGCACCGCGAGCCACAATTCCTCTTCTATTTTTACAGAAGGATCGACGCTCGGATGGCATCGCGAGCCACAATTCCTCTTCTGTTTTCACAGAAGGGTCGACGCTCGGATGGCATCGCGAGCCACAATTCCTCTTCTCTTCCACAGAAGGGTCGATGCTCGGATGGCACCGCGAGCCACAAGTTCCTCTTCTATTTTTACAGAAGGGTCGACGCTCGGATGGCACCGTGAGCCACAATTACTCCTCTATTTTTATAGAAGGGTTGACGCTCGGATGACATCGCGAGCCGCAACTCCCCTCTGTATTATTCAGGAAGCTCGAAGCTCGGATGACGTCGCGAGCCACGAAACAGCATCCCCTATTCACAGGGGCTTGGAGCTCGGATGGCGCCGCTGGCCCCAGAGTCCTTCCCTATTTACAGGGGGCTCGGAGCTCGGATGACACCGCGAGCCCCAGTGTCTCCCTCTATCCCATAAGCAGGGGGCTCGACTGCCAACCACCAGAGCTCGACAAACCGAGCCCCAACTCACCTAACCTCGACGTCATCTCGCTCTTCCAACTAGCGAGTGGACCGTCTGCCGACCCCCAGAGCTCGACAAATCGAGCCCCAACTCACCTAACCTCGACGTCATCTCGCTCTTCCAACTAGCAAGAGGACCGTATGCCGACCCTCTGAGCTCCTCTGCCGACCCCAGGTGCTCGACAATGACCGACCAACGCCAGTCGTCAGGACTCATAAAGCATTAAATACAATAAAATTATCCAGTCGCTACTACCAAGTGTAGGGGCTCGGACCTTGGATGTCACCGCAAGCCCCAGAAGCACTCCCCTATTCACAAGGGGCTCGGAGCCCGGATGACACCGCGAGCCCTACATCCCTACTCTATTCCCAGGAGGCTCGGATGAAATCGCGAGCCCCAAAAATTCTCCTCAAGCGAGGGACTCGCCGACCAACCCTCTATGCTCGGCGAGCCGATCTCCAACCCAACAGGCGTTGGCATCCTCTTGCTCTTCCAACTAGCGAGGGGGTCGTCTGCCGACCCTCGAAGCTCGTCTACCGACCCTCAACGCTCGCCTACCGACCCTCTATGCTCGGCGAGCCGATCTCCAACCCAACAGGCGTGGGCATCCCCTTGCTCTTCCAACTAGCGAGGGGGGTCGCCTGCTGACCCTCGAAGCTCGTCCACCGACCCTCAACGCTCGCCTATCGACCCTCTATGCTCGGCGAGCCGATCTCCAGTCCAACAGACGTTGGCATCCCCTTGCTCTTCCAACTAGCGAGGGGGTCGTCTGCCGACCCTCAAAGCTCGTCCGCCAACCCTATACGCTCGGCAAACCGAGCCTCAATCGAACGGACCTCGACATCCCCTCGCTCTTCCAACGAGCGAGAGGATCGTCCGCCGACCCCCAAGGCTCGTCTGCCGACCCTAAGGCTCCGCAAGCGTCACTTCGACCCTTCTACACAGCATCCTGTGCAAACTCCGACGAAGGATCCCTTCCTCCTAACCCCTGGCCTCTTCTGGAAGTAGCATATCCTACTTTCTCACCGCACCCTCCACCCTGCTCTTCCTACAGAGGCGAAGAACCACTCCTACACGACTGGTTCACCCAGTCCTCCAGGAGTGTGGGGCTTGTGATATGGGTTGGATGACGTGGCCCCTCCTGGGCCACAGGATCCCCTCAAAATGCGCGCGCCTCCAGATCATTCAGATCTGCCACATCAGCACTGGAAAACCGCCCGGACCTCTGCCACATCAGCTCGGAAACCGCCCGGGCCCTTGCCACGTCAGCCCTATACCGCCTGGGTTTCCACCGCTTCAACCCCACGGGCAACCGGGTCCAGACCCGACCCCAAACGGGTCCAGACCCGCCCCCAAACGTGTCCAGACCCGGTTGGGTTCTTCTATAAATACCAGACCCCTACCCCTTGATCCAGGTAATCAATCTTTTCCCACCAAAACCCTAGTTACTGTTACTCTCTCTCAGTAGCTAACTAGATCGTCGGAGGGTCTGCCACCGGGACCAACCCCGGTGTTCCTAGACTGTCTGCAGGTATACGAGACCTCGGATCCGAGCCCCCCGATCCGAGCCGAGCATCCAGCCTGCACCTCACTACTGCCTACTTCCGTACGGTTCGCCCGGCCGAGGGTCGTCTACATAGGAGTTTCCTCTATCAATACAAATCGAGTAAGAACTCACACCTGGTGCATCCACACGCCTCACCAAAAACAAACCGCATCAGTGCCCATGGTGCAAAGGCATTCAATTGCCTTTAGGAGTGTTCTTGCTTGCATTGAACAAGCTGATTCTTTCTATTGCTTGCATGCTTGATAAGTTTGTGACTGTAATATCTCTACTATTTTAATGGGAGAGTTGGGGTTTGTAACCATACAAAGTCTTAACTTTGTAATCAAACAAATCCGTGCAATACACTTCCAAACTAAATTGAACAAATATACACGTGCACCACACGTGTCATTT
Organism: Hemerocallis citrina; assembly: GCA_017893485.1. Lineage (NCBI taxonomy): Eukaryota > Viridiplantae > Streptophyta > Magnoliopsida > Asparagales > Asphodelaceae > Hemerocallis > Hemerocallis citrina. Next base: position 179,365,916 of record CM030358.1, on the reverse strand, counting down.
AAATTAGTCACCCAAATTAAAACATTCAAACACGTCTATTATTCTCCCTCTGTGTCTAAGATATATCACAGGTCCAAAATCTCATTCTTCTCCCTCGGCGATTCTAGGGTTTGCAGCACCGCTATGTTGGATCACGTCACTGACCAAATCGGAACCCTAATCCGATGCCTCCTCTTCAACCACAAGGTTCGTACATTTTTCACCCCCAAAACCCTATTTTTCAGAAAGATCGTTTCTTTAATCGAATCAATTTTCATTTCCAGAACGCCGGTAAGTTCGGGGCAGTTGCGGGATTCATGATTGCGGTGATTTCACGTGGAAGTTCTTGAAGGTGCTACGTGGCAGGCCGACGAGGCGGAAGCGGAGGGTTGCACCGCCGGCAGATAGCGGAGGGGAAGGGAATGCGATTGGTACGATCTCAGATTTGAAGATAGCGGGTGCGATTGAGTTGGTTGAGCATGTAGTTGGTATGGATTTTGGTTTAGTTTCATGGATCGGTTGTTGGTTTAGACTTGGTTTTGATGGTTCAGTTTTGGTGTTTCTATAGCTGAATTTGGGGCAGATTGTCAGGAGGAAGCTGAATGGTGGATGAAAGGTAAAGAGTTGTTTTAGTTGCTAATTATGTTGTAGCTACTTTTAGTTGTTACTTACGCGCAATTATATTTTCAATGATATTTTTTGTAGGCTAAAGTGTATAAAATATGATTAATTTCAGTTGGGTTCTGTTTGTGATGCCTCTTGGTTCTTGCATGATCCACTTAGGGACTGACCTATACCAAGTAGTTGGTATGAATTACTGAGATTTGCATGCATAGTGAAGATTGTTGGGTTTGGAAAGATAATAGAATTTTTATTTAGAGTGTGTTTTCTATCTTTTTTGTGCATTGATTGAGTTATGTAATCAAGTATTCTGGATCAAATTTTGGTTCTTTTAATAGAATTAATTTAGGTAGGATGTGAAACCAAAATTTTTTAATTCAGAATGTGTTTGGAGGAAGATAACAGTTGAAATGACTCTATTCATGGTGGATAGTGAAATTATGGATGCATTGGAGAGGTATAGATATATATAGAATATAGGTGATAGATTGATAGATTGATAGATGTTTGGTATTTTTATATGAGAAAATTAAGGATGACTAGAACTTTTATAGGAATATAGGATAATGGGGACTATACCGTGGTTGTGGTTTTGGATATAGGAATTCAATGGGACAGTATGCGAGTGCCATAATGAAATTGACTGTGAAAATTGGTGTCTGTTTCAATCGACGAATCCAAAGGTTCATTTAACTCTTTTTCTCGTCGTATCAAGTTGTTAGGGTTAGGGTTTTCGATCTATTTCTTACGAAATTTTGAAATTTCTATCTTGATTTTGTAGGGATGAACAATTAAGGCTTACAAAAAAATTGGAGTTTCAAAGAAGCAAATATTTTGAAGAATGCTAGATTCTTTTCCAACCCAATTTTAATACATAGCGACATTCACATAAAATAAAGTCAATGCCCTTGGAGGTAATTCGTAGACAATGGAGATTAAAAAAGTAGGCATGCATCGCACACGTGCAAATAACTAGATTGTTGTAGCGTAATTGCTAATTGTTCTCCTTTATTTTCAATACAAATTTTTGATACAGGCGGTTAAATAATTTACGGTATCTTTTCTTATGGACAGTTTATTTAGAGTAATGCTTTAGCCACTACCAATTTCACTACCATTTCCTTTACTACCTTAGGTGGCATACTCCTATTGGAGAGTTCTCCCACCTACTCTATCATCCCCTACCTATTGAAGTGTGCCATCTAAGGTAGTGAAGAGAAATGTAGTGAAATTGGTAGTGGCTCTAGCATTACTCATTTAATGTTAGAAATGCTCTTATATTTAATGATATTTTTTGTAGGCGTGCATCGCACATGCATTATAGTCAGTGGACAACATAATAAATTGATTTTGTCACAAAATCTTAAATAAAAGATCGAAACCTTTCCTCAGGTTTAACTGCAATATGAGTTAGGAAATAGTGGAGTACCTACTCTCACCAGCCAACAAAAACTATTGAATCTATGAATACTGCTTACTAAACTGAGCTTACTCTCATCTTTCCGTTAGTTCCTAGGCTAGGCGTTTCTGCTTTCTGTTATACTTCATCTTTCTTTACAGCAGAGATATGCATTCGGCCCTCCCCCATGAAAGATGTCCTCTTTGTGAGCTATATCTAAATGCCGATGGCTATAAAAGCATATTCAACAAGTCCTTAACCAGTTTACATATCTAATCACAAGTCTCTTACACTTTGGTATATTTTTGACACTGGTGCCACTGTCATCATATGCCATGTTTCACTTTCTACGATTTTCAAAATATGCTCTCTGTTTTGTTCACACACTGTTGATTCCCCTGTCCTTAATTTAAGCTCCAATAGCTATAGTTTGGGTGATTGCAAGGAGTGGGGACTCTTCCAAACCACCACAAAGTAAGTCTGGACATGGTTTTTTCAGTTCAACTAGTGATTCAAAAAATAAATACTATTGTTCTTCCAGTCAAGTGAGTCCACTGTGATGAGGACATATCATTTCGTTGTATCATTCCTTTGTTCACTTTCTACTTTTCCATCACCATCGCCTTTTTCTCCTATACATCAGGCTGATGTTCTGTATTATGGCGTTCCCCCTTTAGAATTCCTTGTTAGATAGTAGCCACTCTTTTTGAATCCCAATTGAAGACTGGTTTAAGATAATGGCCTCTCTTTTTGAATCTCAATTGTAGAGTGAGAATCTGTGATATGTGTTTGGGTTGAAATTTGCTAGCACCGGACAGTATGAAGTTGACATTAGAGTTAGATCAAGTATGTCCTTGGATTTACTGGTTGGACCCGTATCTATAAGAGAAATTTGGTATATGTCATGGATTTTGCAGGGCATGACATCTTCACTAAGTGATTACTATAACAGTTTAGAATTGAAAAAATAGTGGTGTATCTTTTCATTATCAACGAAGAAAATAAATAGATTACAAAAGAATTTGGAAACTAAGTTAAATAGGAAAGTAATTCTAATATTAGGAAATACAAAGGAAAGAGAAAACTAAGTTAAATAAGAAGGTAATTTTAATCAATGTGCTGAGCTATACAAATTGAATATCAGTGCAATATTCTAAATAAGGAGACTATTCTTTGATATCTCTAATATGCCCCCGCAAGTTGGAGCTCTGGGAAGAGAGTCCAATCTTGAGCAGTAACTGATGAAAGCGTGCGCGAGGTAGTGGTTTGGTGAGTGCATCTGCTAACTGATCCGTGGACGAGACATGTGTCACTCGAAGAGTGCCGTGCTGAACTTGTTCATGAATGAAATGATAGTCAAGAGAAACATGCTTCATACGAGAATGAAACACCAGATTGGAACATAAGTTGATGGCACTCACGTTGTCACAGTATATAACCGGTTTTTGTGATGAAGAGAAACCAAGCTCATTAAGGAGAGAGGTGATCCAGCGCAGTTCTGCAATGGTAGAAGCAACTGAACGATACTTAGCTTCAGTCGAAGATCGAGCAACGGTACGTTGTTTCTTAGAGCTCCAAGAAATGGGATTCCGCTCGAGATAAACGATGTATGTGCTAGTGGAAGTGAAATCATCTTTGTTGCCAGCCCAGTCAGCATCGGAGAAAGCATGAAGATCAAGAGATGAGCAGCAATGGAGAAGAACCCTGATCAATGGTTCCACAAAGATAAGATCAAGAGATGAGCGGTAATGGAGAAGAACCCTAATCAATGGTTCCACAAAGATATCTGAGGAGACATTTGACAGCATTCCAGTGATCAGTAGTGGGACAATGCATGAATTGAGAGAGTTTGTTGACCACATATGCAATGTCTGGACGGGTCAATAAGAGATATTGTAGACTGCCTACAATTGTGCGAAACTCAGTGGGATTTGCTAAGGAAGTGCCCGAGTGGAGAGTGAAAGTAGGTGTCGTGGCTAAATGAGTGGCAATCGGGCGAGCATCAGTCATCTTGGAACGCGGAAGAAGATCAGCGATATACTTCCGTTGTGACAAGATGATACCTTTAGCATGAGGAACCACTTCGACACCAAGAAAGTAGGCTAGAGGACCAAGATCCTTTAGTGAAAACTGATGGGCAAGGCGGGCAATGAAAGTTTGAACTGCAGTGGAATCATTTTCTGTAATAATAATGTCATCAACATAAATAAGTATATAGAGTAATACTTTGTTTTTGTTGAATATAAATAGGGAGGCGTCCGCAGCGGAGTTGAAGCCCGAGGAGAGAAGAAATTGCCTAAATTCGTTGTACCAAGCCTGGGGTGCTTGCTTGAGGCCATAGATGGCTTTCCGCAACTTGCAGACATACTGCGGTTGGTCGGTATCAACAAAGTCTTGAGGTTGGGTCATGTAGATGTTTTCAGTGAGAGTGCCCTGAAGAAAGGCATTGTTGACGTCTAGTTGTCGGGGAGACCAGCCATGGCTGATTGCAATGGAAAGCACAAGACGAACAGTGGTGGGTTTGACAACAGGACTAAAGGTCTCATGATAGTCTATGCCGGGGTGCTAATAAAAAGCCTTTGCAACCAAACAAGCTTTATACCTATCAACAGAACCATCAGGATAATGTTTAATCCACTTGTAACCGACAATATTTTGTGAACTCCAATCCGGAGGTACCAACTCCCAAGTACCATTGCAAAGCAGAGCATCAAACTCTGCAGACATGGCTTGATGCCATTTGTTATTTTTGATGGCCTGAGTCACACAAGTGGGGCCTGAGTCACACAAGTGGGTTCTATCTCTTGGGCAAGGAGAGCAGAGAGGTTGAGCTTGGTGATAGGCTTAGAAATGTTGTTGCGGGAGCGGGTTATGATTAGGGAGGTCTGGGTGGATTGTGAAGGTTTTGGATTGTGTTCGGGATTGTGAAGGTGTGGATTTTGTGGCTTGTCAGAGTTTCACCGCGGCGAACTCGGAGTTTTCTCTGTGGGGAATGAGCGATGGCGTGCTTTGGTTGGGGTGAAGGTTAGGTGTGGTAATTTTTGGATTGGGCAAAAAGGTTTGTTGCGGCGAAGTGGTGTGCTCGTCGTGGGGTACTGACGGATTGGGGTGCGGAGCCGTGTGAGGATGTAAGAAGTTACCTGACGAGGGCATGCTGCGAGGTAGAGTCGGAGATGGTGTGCTAGAAGCTGGAGCAAGAAAAAGAATGGAGAGCCACGATGAGCAAGTGGTACCATCCGGACGAGCTAGGTGATGAGAGAAACTCGACATGGGAAACTCAGTTTCAACAAAGCGAACATGCTGGAAGGTGTATAATTTCTTGGAGTTGGGTTCGTAGCACAAATATGCACTTTGAGTGAGTGAGTATCCTAGGAAAACACAGGGAGTGGAGCGAGGTACTAACTTGTGGGTCAAGTATGGACGTAACCATGGATAGCAGAGACATCCAAAGACATGTAATTTGAGATAGTTTGGGTGGGCGGCAAAAAGCTTGTGATAAAGAGATTGCATGTCTAAAGTGGGAGTGGGCAAACAGTTAATAAGATAGGTAGCGATGAGGAAGGCATACGACCAAAAGGGAAGAGGTAGGGAAGCTCGGGATAAGAAGGCGAGACCAGTTTTGACAATGTGATAGTGGTGACGCTCAGAGAAGCCATTGTGTTCTGGTGTGTGTGGATGGGTGGTAAGATGAAATATGCCTAGGGTTGGCAACCGGGTCGACCGGGCCGGGTTGGAACCGAAGTTAGGTGGGTCTCGGTCGGATCGGATCGGTTGGTTAACCGGGACGGGCCGGGCCAGGCCGGGTTGGATTTGCAAAATGTTGACCCACCCAACCCATGAACCCATTCGGGAACAAAGATTTATGAGAACAAAGATTTATTACAATTTTTTATACATTTACAAATTTCTTGCATATATTGGTCTTCAATTTGTTGTTGTTGTTGGTCTTCAATTCTTCATGTTGGTTGCTATTGTTGTTGTTGTTGTTCTTCTGGCGAGTTGCTTTCACTTGTAGACGTGTCGAACCCTATTCCTTGAGTCCTATCTTCGGCCTTCATCCAGTCTTCCGTACAGACGAGCATCTCCAACGATTGGGGCTTCAAAAAATTCCTGTAATCAGTTAGAACCATGCCACTTGTAGAAAATGTACTTTCTGAAACAACTGTAGAGACATGAGGAGTTAGTAGATCTTTAGCCATATATTTAAGAATACTATAAGTATGTTCATGGTCTTTCCACCATTGTAAAATATCTAATGAAGAAGTAAAACTTTCAGAATCTTGTTGATTATACGAATGTAATTCATTTGGTTGATTAGTCCTAGCTTTTTTTGATTGAATTTTTGCAAGTAAATTAAATGTGGCGTTATCTAATTTATTCTTACCCATACTTGTACAAGTAGTAGAAGAAGAAGTAACTAAAGTATTAGTACTATTAGATGAAAAACTTATATCATAATAATCATACAAGTTATTTAATGTCGATTCAAATTTAGTTGAAAATGTTCTACAATCAATTTCAGATTCATCTTCCCCAAGTAAAGCAAAAAGTATTTCAATCAAACTCTTCGTACCTTCTAATTTGATACGAGGATCCATCACAGTAGCAATACAATACAACATAAGAAGAGGATTAAAATACTTTAAAATTTTGGTGTATGTAGGTTTCATAATATGACCAATAAAAGCGCCATCGATCATTTCTTTGAAAGTTTGCATCATAGTAACTATTGAAATAAAAATGCTACTAGAAGTAGATTCATAAGATTTTGAAAATTTTAAAGTTGCGGTTTTAAAATGTTCTAAAAATTTTAACAAAGATTCGACATAAAACCAAGCTTGGTGAGTCATTTCAAAATTTGGCATATTTTTGCCATACGAAAATCATCTATACATTCTTTATATTCAGTAACATGTAGCAAATTAAAAGTAGAGTTCCATCAGTATTTAACATCCTTTAAAATTTTTCTAAAATGTACATTTTTAAGCCTACACCAAGCTTTCCATTCTTGAAATATAAGGCCACTTAATGCAATAAAATGTACACAATTTCAAATGTTAATTATATATGGGTCGGCTATTTTTAATGCATTTTGAACACATAAATTTATAATATGACATGCACATCTAATATAAAAAATATTGTCAGATGGGGGGTTTAATGCGGTTTTTAATATACTGATTGATGCATTGTTATTAGATTCATTATCAAAACTTATACGCATAATTTTCTCACGAATATGAAAAAAATCACAAATTTCTAAAATATGATTTGCAATTTCATTGCCACTATGGGGATAGGGCACGCGGCAAATGATATGATCCTTTTTTGAAGGATCCAATCATTGTCGATCCATTGACAAGTTATTGCCATCACTGAAATATTGTTGCAACTCTTCCAACAATCGGAAGTTAGAGAAACTCTACAAGTTAAACTCTATAAAATGACAATCAAAGTTTCTCTCATTTCGTTGTACATTTTAAAACAATCAGACTTCAAAGTATTCCTAGGGATTCTTTTAAAGTGCGGGTTTAAGGCAGTTTGATAAAAAATTTCTAAGTCCCTACTCTCGGAATAGGAAAATGATAACTCTTCTTTGATTACTAATCGGGCCATTTTCCGAAAAACAAGTTCGGGATCATAAGAATGTCTATCAACTACACCGGTCCTAGGGTGGATTTTTTGTTGGCCGGGTAGGTCTACAAGAAGTTCTTTGTGTACATTTTGGATATGTCATTGTATTGTACCCGTCTCCCCACCCTTCTTCCATTTGTATGGCTTCGAATATGTTTTACAAATTTTTATACCTACACCTGGATTTTTTTCGTCCGGAATATAATTATAAAATTTGTGCCAATCATTAGTTTTTCCTCTAGTTTTCCTACTACTATCCGGTTGTGTTGTTTCAGTTGCTTGTGTTTGTGGTTCTTCTTCTATGTCTATGTCTCCTGTAAACTCATCGTGTGTACCAATGTGTCCGGTCATAGGGTACTCTTCGGCGGGCTCATTTTGTGGACATTTGGAGGCCTACGAGAAGTGCCGGTGGAATCTTGTCTACTTTGGCTATGGCCGCTACCTCGTGATCTAGACATGTTATATAGTAGTGTATGTGAAAAAATTAAATATAATGTAGGCGAGATAAGTTGAAAAAAAAATCTAGAAAACAATAGGAGGGTTGTGAGAGAGAAGATAAAAAAACCAACAAACAAATATGATTAAAAAAATTATAACTACAAAAAAATATCAAGATAATAAGAGGGTTGTGAAATTTTGATACCGTACTTAGCGAATACTCGTATATAGAATGAGAGTGAAAATCAAAGTAGAAGTAGAAGTCCGGACTCGTATATAGAAAGAAAGAGTTTCTTTGTTGGAGCCTTGGAGGAATTGAAGACTTGAAGACGTAGTTGAATGTTGAATTCGATACGATCGGAATTTGTCGCTTCTATGTTGCTAGCTTCTTTGTTGACAAAATTTCAAAAAATTGAGTAGTAGCAGTAGAGAGAGTAAGAGAATTAGGTGTAAAATATTTAGATTGGGTTTAAGGGGTATTTATAGGGAAAAATAAAAAACCAAAAAAAAAAAAAACCCAAAAAACCAAAAAAACAGATAGAACAACAACGACCTCTATTTTTCGTCCGTCGGACCCACGGTCGACTCGCACGGGTCGAACGTTTGGCCCGTACGGGTTTAACGGTTCGAAACCCGCGGGTCGACCCGCGGGTAAGTTGGCGGATTCGTCACTATTCACCGGGTTCATGGGCCAGGTTCAACAGGTTGGAAACCCTTATTTGACAAACCGGGTCGACCCGCTTAGACTCGTGGGTTCGACCCGGACCCGAACCGTATTTGAACGGGCTGGGTTTTTGGGAGCGGGGCGCGGGTCAGCCCGGCCCGGTTGCCATCCTTAGATATGTCAGAAGTGGATAAGAAGGATTTGAGACTTATGTATTTTCTCCCGTTATCGGAGTAGAGTGTGACAATCTTGGTTTTGAAATAGTTTTCAACTAAGGCTTTGAACCGTGGAAAAACTTTGGAGACACCCGATTTACGGGTGAGAGGGGTATAACCAGACGTAATGGGTATAGTGGTCAATAAAAATGACAGTATTTGAAACAGTCAATGGAATGAATAGGAGACATCCACACATCAGAGAAAATAACTTGAAGCGGAGTGGTAGATATAATAGTGGATTGAGAAAAAGGTAACTTGTGACTTTTATTACAATAACAGTCGTTGTAATGAATAGTTTTTGAAATAGATGAAGAAAATGCCAAAGAAAAAGTGGTCACAATGTGTCGAAGAATGGACTCAGACGGATGACCTAGACGGTGGTGCCAATCAGTGGGAGAGGCTTTGACAATGGAGTAGGCGAATTTGGTGTTGGTGGGAGGGGATGATGCCGGCCATTCATACACACCATCTCTAGTTCGTCATTCTAGCCGTGTTGCCCTCGTCATTAAATCCTTCACATAAAAAGAAGTTGGTAAGAGTTCCATGGATGTTTTTTTTGTTTGGCAAAATTGGGATATAGAAATCAAATTGTGTTTCATATTTGGAACACACAAAACATCGTGCAATTTAAAAGAATGAGAGGGAGTGTGAAGAGAGAGAAGTGGTGTGAGAGATATGTAACCCAATACCATCACCAATAACAATATCATCAGGGTTGTCATACGGAGTGTAAAGCGAGTGATTGTTCAGATCCGCAGTGACGTGATGAGGGGCCCCAGAATCGAGAAGCCACGCGGTGTTGTCTGTGGCATTAGCAGTAGCCATGTGTGCCCGTGGTTGCCACTAGGGAGAACGGCCGAATGTAGAGACCGAAGACCGGGAGGCATTTTTGGTCGGAATCAGCTGAAAGAGATGGCAGTTGGCTACGGTATGACTCTGAGCACGACATCCTTGGCACTTACCAAGATACGGACGGGGCGGGCGGCATAGCACGGGCCCATGGCTGACCGTAGTAGATGGGGAAGGGCCGGGTGGTGGTTGATTCGGTGTCCAGGAGGGACGAGAGACGGAAGTCCGAGATTTGCTGTTGTGACGGGCAGACACAACATTAGCCGTGACCGGAGTGGAAGAGAGGAGCGGTTGACTTTGCTTGAGGGACAGTTCCCAATGGATGAGTTTCTCATGAAGTTCATCAAACGAGATAGATGTGTTGCGGCCTTCAATAACGTTAACAATATCCTTATAGTCATTATCAAGGCCATCAAGAATCTTCTCTATCAGATCCTCATGGTCCATTCGTTTGCCAAGTGCAGCAAGTTCTTTGGAGCGGCACTTGATGAACTGCATATATTCGAAGAACGTCTGAGAACCTTTCACCGAGTATTTGATTTGATCCTTGAGTTGTTTGATGTGTCCACGGGTCAGGCGGGCATGTGTTGTCAAGAGTAAGCCAGGTGTTGCGGGAGGTGGTGGCACGTTGGATAAGTGGAATCAAGGAAGATGAGAACGAGCTGACAAGTGCGCCAAACAGTAGTTTGTCTTATCGAACCCATGGTAGGTAATATGGATTAGGTGTGTCTTTATTGGAGATAAGGCACGGATGAGAACCGTTGATGAATTTGTAGAGGTCATAGCCGAAAAGAATGGCTTCCATTTGGAGTTTCCAGGCCAAGTAGTTTGTGGAAGTAAGTTTCATAATATTGTGGTGAGCAATATTGATGAGTTGAAGTGGGCGAGATGACTGACTGGAGTTTGGAAGAGTGACGATATGAGTGTCGGCAGCGGGAAAAGTTGAGGTTGGTCATCGGCCATGATGAGGTGTGGTAGGTGTGTTGTACGGGGAGGCCGGAATGTTATAGAAGAAGAAGGACCGACTGTTCTGATACCATATAACACTTTAGTATTGAGAAAATAGTGGTCTATCTTTTCATTATCGACGAAGAGAATAAATAGATTACAAAAGAATTTGTAAACTAAGCTAAATAGGAAAGTAATTCTAATATTAGGAAATACAAAGAAATGAGTAAACTAAGCTAAATAGGAAAGTAATTCTAATCTTAGGAAATACAAAGGAATCAGGAAACTAAGCTAAATAGGAAAGTAATTTTAATCTTAGGAAATACAAAGGAATTAGGAAACTAAGTTAAATAAGAAGGTAATTCTAATCATTGTGCTGAGCTATACAAATGGAATATCAGCAGTCCAATATTCTAAATTTAGATCCAGATCCAGCAGCTTCTTTCTTTCTATCTGTGGCGACGACTCGTTCATCGAACCCCAGTAATTTCTTTCCATTCTCCTTTATTTGTGGTACTGCATATCATCTCTAGAATATTATCTAAATTAATTGTCGTTCACAAATATTGAGTGTATGCTTCTACTTGCCAATTAGCGTACAAATCATTATTGCATATCTTACATGCTAAGAACGATAAACTATAATTGTTGATTGTCAGGCGTGAATCTTTAATTTGGTTTGTTAAACTTATTTCAATTTTTGAAAATTCATCAAACCAATTGTAACTCCTATATATATATATATATATATATATATATATATATATATATATATATATATATATTTTCTATGAGGTAAGAAAATCCTACCTTTTATTCCTCAAAAAAATTGTAACTCCTATTTTCACAAATATGTATTTTCTGTGTATTTTCGGTATTTCAATTTTTTTTGTAAATTTTTTTTCCGCTTTCAATTTTTTTTTGGTAAAATGTATTGTTGGATCTTCTATTAAAGTTAAATTTTTAATCAATGATTTTAATTGTATCAAGTTTTCAAATGATTTTTATATTGTAATACGAATCTTGTTATTTTTAAGCCTTTGATATATAGTATGACTATTATTGTTTCTGTTATTATTATTATTATTAGTATTTGTAGTATTAACTATTATTATCATTATTAATTTTTGGCTCTTTATTAAAAATCAAATTCTATGTACTAACTGTAATTGTAGTTATTTTAAATAAATTCTATATTGTAATATAAATTACATTATTTTATAAATTATATTTTATGGGTTATTTTATTTTTCTTATTGGATTTTTGAACCCAAAAAAACCCAAATCCTTTAACCCTATTGGATCTTGAATCTTCAACCCAAAAACCCTTCCAACCCGTTAACCCTAATAGCTTTTAAACCCAATATAAAACTCAATATACCCGTACCCAGTTTACTTAAAACCCTAATATCCACCCTATTAATACCCACATTATAATTACCCTATTCATCTCCCCCTTACTACTGAAAACCCTAGCCGCCTAAGCATACCCCCCCCGTCATCCCCATATTCCTTGTCCCTGCAGACCCTCGACCTTCAGCCCGTTCCCGTGCTTCCCCAGATCCCCTCCTCTTCATCACTGTCCTTCGGCGCCGCCCTCCTGCTGCTCCCGTTCGTCTCTCTCGCACCCTCTCCTGTGTGCACCTCCTCTACCCTGTGCTCCACTTGCCTGCTCGTGGCCTCTCCTCGATGCCCTGGTTCCCTCCTCCACCTTCGACTGCAGCGACAACTGCACTTGCGACAGCCTGCAGCGAAGCCCCAGCACCCAGTCAGCCCCTGCGTTCCCCTATGCCTATTCACTCCCGAAGACAGCAGCAACGGCGACCACCGCCGCCCTGTTCTGCCGCCATGTCGCCCCGTGCTGCTCAACCCGACGCCAGTGAGGCCCAGTCATGACAGCCCTCCCTGTGCTGCCTCTCTAGAAGCCACAACAGCCCAACAGCCGTAGTAACTCTCGGTGCTCCTCCCCTCGGCGACTGCAGCACCAGCAGTGCCGTCCTTGCCCGTCTTCCCTGTGCTGTCCTCCTGCGTCGACCAGCAGCAGCAACAACAGCTTCGTCGCTGTGCTCGGTCATGTCTCTCTCTCTTATACACATGCGTGAGAGTGCACGTGTTGTTTATGTTCATGCCCAGGAATTCGTTCTTGTTATTCTTGCTTTGTCGGATTCATCGTCATCGTCTCTCAGGCAAGTAACCTGTATTCTTTCCTTTGTGTAATACAAGTACTAAATATCACATGTAGTGTAGTTGTGTTCTAGAGACAATTCTTGTGTGAAACCCCTTGTTGATCTTGTTTCTATTGTGTTGACCCGCACGTAGTTGCCTCATTACACACATGACATGAAATAATTTAGGGATGACCACTTCTTGATGCATACGTGCATGTTGTTCGTATAATATCGTGTGCTCGGTTGTATAATTCGTAGTATAATTTGTTGTAGACTTGCTAAATACCCTATATCATGTTGCTTGGACATCTAGTATACCTTATTTCATGTTTGCTTATGTTTTTGATGCGTTTCATATGAACTAGTTGATTTTGTGCATGAAGGAAATTTTCTGTTTTGTTGATTTCCAGTTTTGATCAGTATTTTAGACCCTATTAAGGTCAGTATATGAAAATATTTTGTGAATATGAATTATAGAGAATTCTGTCTACTTTCCAGATTTTCTGACAGATCTCAGTTTCGTTTTATGAGCTGCGAGTTATGACTATTTTACTACAGTGGCGTAGAAAAATTCTAGATTTCATTTTATATAAATTTTGTGGAGTAAACTATTTTTATTCTGATGTTAAAAGTATTATTTTGATCTAATATTTTGCTGAGTATAACTAGACCTGATTGAGATTAACCCTGAATTTTTGTAGATTTAATTAATGAGTTTTACCAACTATTCTATACTTGCAAACAACTACTATACTTGCAGAATTTTCCTACGGTTCAGTAAAGATACATAATTTTGACCTAATTCTATTTGCTTTCTCTAGAAACTTTGTGAATATGAATTATAGACTACTGTATCTATTTTATCACCCTTTTGACGGATCTCGATTTTGATTTATATTTTGTGAGATATCGCTGTTTTAATACTGCAGTGTTTGTGATTCCAGATTTGCAAAACTACCGTATCTTGCTGCTTTCTGATTTTACTTGACTATATTATATGTGTTGGAAAATTATGAAACTTTATTTTCTATTACTAAACATACTAGGGAATACCCCAGATTTTTCGTGGATTCAATTAATAAGTTTTTATGCTATTTTCCTGTTTAAGAATACAAACTTCTGATTTCTGGCTAAATATGTTTTCTGAATACAAACATGTTTTGAGTCCTGTTGTTGTGAAATACTATATGACTTATATATATTTGCTGGATTCGGCCGGAATTCTATTTTTCAGATTCTTTGACGGATCCAGATTTGCATACTTGTAGCAACGGAAATTCCAGATTTTGTGCAGTACTGTCTTGCTGTCCTGAACTAGAATTCTCGTTGTACTAATCTTTTGAGTTGTTTTTCACCGTGCATGTTTATTTTTCAACCTGAACTTGTTACTTGTTCATGCCATGTTATTCTTTCTCTGTTTTGTGATACTTGCATGCCTGTTTGATAATAATAATAAATAATCAAGCCGGGTTTAAAGGGAAAGATCTAATAGTGGAAAATACAAAAACGTGTACTCGGAAGAGGATTCGTAGATCTTACTTGGTTATTTGGAGCTTGACACGTGATTACTCGACACTTGCACACTTAACACTCGGAGCTTGATAACTGGTTACTTGGAGCTTGATACTTGACACTTGGAGCTTGATACTTGATATTTGGAGCTTGTCCCTGAGTACACTGCCCTTTATGATCCACTATGAAATCTAAAACGAAATTGTTTGAACGTAGCAAACATGTGGTAAAAGGATGGACGCATGAAGTGTTACCTAGTTAGATATAATACAAGACTTGAAACAACATGATTACTTGACACTTGCTACTTGTTACTTGTACATGATACTTGATTCTTGTCACTTGTTACCTGTCTACCTGTTTCTTGATACTTGATACTCGTTACTTGTTTACATTATACTTGATACTTGACATTTGTTAGATGCAACTTACACTTGTTCATCTTGACATGCTAGATGTTCTATTTTTTTATCATGTCTATTCCATGCTATTTGTTTACCCTTTCATGTACTTGTGCATGCACTACAAGCGGCCTGTAACTTGCATTGATTGGAGTTTGTTTTCTTTTTCTCTTCCTGCAATTGTTAAATTGTAGATTTTGGAGATCAGCTGCCTGATGGTGTAGGTGATATGAGATTCTAGATGCTGGAGTTTGTTATCATGATTTCCTGCTGTTATTATTATTTCCTGTTGCTATTTGAATGAATGTATCTATTACTTGGATTATTTTGTATTGGGCAATGTAACACAGGATTATTGATTTATTCAAATCTGGTTTATTTGAGATTAATATATTTTGTTTCAAGTAATTCTGTTGGTATTTTGATTTATATATGCATGCTTGGTTGACTTCTCTTGCTTTTGACTCTGATTATTCTTGTGAAATGTTGTAAAGATCCTGATAGCTTATGGATGATGAAAATCATTCGCGGGGCTTAGTCACGTATCCGTATTCCGTATTCTCTTTTTGGAAAGCGGGGCGTGACACTAATTAGTAGTTTTAATTTTCAACTTAATCGGCATTACATGTTGGTAAACTTTATCTTTTAATATTCTTGGAAATTATCTAGTCAGGGTTAAGTTTATATCATTTTGGTACCAGAGCGAAGGTTTTTAAAATCTTAGTTGTTGCATCATTTAGTCGTAATTTATGCATTCATTTAGGATCATTTTAAGGTTATTTTTTTATAGATTATTTCAAATTTAAAAAAGTCATTTTAGGTGCACTTAGGTCACGTTTCCCCAAATTTCAACAAATACATGTCCTCATGACCCATAGTTCTCCGCCTTTGGTGAATGCATCTTCGCAGTACCATCACAAATTCTGAAAAGCTTTTCTTGTCACTCCCAAACTACCCAATCAGGAATTCTAGAAATCAGCGAGCCCCTCCTTGAACTGAAATGGACAACTCTGACATTTCCACTACTTTCGCTGTCATTCAAGCAACTCTTGCAAATATCAATCAGAGGCTTGAGTAAGTAGAATTGAATCAAAGTGTTGCCCCTGAGCTTCATCATCAGATCCTTCAAGGGAATGATTATGACGACCGAAGTCAAGATCGTGATCCTGACGAACAATACAAGAAGAACGTTAAGGCTGGCGTTCTCTACTTTTAAGGCCATATGGAACTCCAAGCTTATCTCGATTAGATCCGTGCCATGGACCACTACTTCGTATGGTTTGACATGAGCAAAGTCCTGAATGTGAAATTTGTCACGATGAAATTGACCGGTAAAGCTGAACAATACTGGTCCAATCTTGAACATGCCCGCAGAGGCCGAGGTTTGCTCATAACAACTTGGGAGGCCATGATGAGAAGCTCACCGAGAGATATATGTCTTTGTCGTTCAACACCCGATTGCTAGATTTGTGAAACCAACTCTATCAAGGAAGCAAATCTACCCAAAAGTATGTGTATAAGTGATGTGAATATTTACAAGTGTACAAAATCGCAACAAGTAGTATAGATACGTGAAAAGAGTCTCGAATCCACAAGGATTAATTATTTTATCGAGTACCGAAATTACTAGATTAACTACTATTTGGAATATCGAAATTAATTAAATAAAGCAACTAAATTAAATTAAGCTAAAAAACTAACTAAATTAATTAAAAGGAGAGGAATGTGAAATTTAATTATTTGTTAATGGCAAAATTAATTCTAGGGCTTTTGACTTCACCTAGTTAATCCTACACAATTTCTAACTCCATGTGAATAAAAAGATTATTTTTCCAAGTTGTAGACCAAAATTCTCAAATTATTCAATGCTTTCTCTCGAATAACACCAAAAATATCTCAAACTAACAGTTTGTTATATCTCTATGTAAATTTAATTAATTGAAGACTCATTAAGTTTTATGGATTTCTTTATTGTCACATCAATTGCGGTAAATCATCTCTAATTTCGCTCAATCAATGGTGTTTAATTTTATAGTTCTAAATCACAAATTACCGCTCGGTTTATTCATGATCCAATAAATCATACAAAAATTGGTCAAACAATTGTAAGCATTAAACACAAAAATCAAACACACAACCAAGGGAAAATAAAAAAATAATATGGAATTAAAATTGTGTTCTCAAAACTAGGTTACATCAAAACCTTAGAAAAATAAATTTAGTTCATAATGGTTTTGCAACTAACAAACATAGTATTTTATTGCATAATGAAAATGAGAAGAGAAGGAAGAACTCGTTTTATTGTTGTTGTTGCTTGAAGCCGTCAAGATCCCTCTTCTTCAATCTCTTTCTCTTTAAGATCTTCTCTTAATCTCTCTCTAGCCTCCAAGATCCCTCTCTAGAGTTCACATCCGCATCTATATATAGCCCCCCCCCCCCCCCCCCCCCCCCCCCCCCCCCCCCCCCCCCCCCCAAAAAAAAAAAAAGAGAGATAAAGATACATCCATCGGACTTGAAACCCGCATTCAAAATATAACATCAACGCCGACGCAGTCGACTGCAATTTTGGACGATCGACCGTCACGGCCTTCATGTTTCTAGGGTCTGGACAGAGAGAGGGACGGTCAACTGTGCAGTCAACTGCAACTTCGGTCGAGTGTGCGATCGACTGTCCACTTGTTGTTTTATGCGCACAGTCTATAGAGAAATTGATTTTCCCGGAGCTACAGAACTCCGTTTGTAACGCATGAGTACTCGTTTCGAAGAAGACTTGACGACCGACAACTTTCATTTAGAGCTCAAAATCAGATTCGTCCATCTTCAGGTTCAAAACAGCCGAACAAGTTCTAGGTGCTGTTCTTGCTGCATTTTCGCTTTGCTTTATTCTCCAACTCCTAGCTCCATAACTTCGTGTATTTGAGTTCATAATCATAACATCCATCTCATTCCTTCAAAAACAAACAAATAAATAAAATTGAGTAGAAATAAGATGAAATTCAAATAAATAAACACGAACTCACAATTTTTATACGTAAAATGAGTAATGAAAGCATATATAAATTACACTCATCAATAAGTTCGACGATTTCTTCATTCGGTGCAATGCCTTAGGTAAAGAGAGCAAAGAACAAATCATCTCTAGGTTCAGAGCTGGATGACGAGCCGATCTTAAGAATGAATTAATTCATAAAAATGTGGACTCCTTGGTAGCAGCTTATGCCTTTGTTCTCGATATAGATTTCCTTAAAACAAATTTCTCCTAAAAGTTCAGCGATTCGAGATATCATTCCTCTAGAATGACCTCCACTGATCCTTCTAGATCTAAGTCCTCATTTTCTCAGTACACCCATAAGTCTTTACCCAAGCATGTCTACTTAAAATTCCTATCCACCTAGGAATGACAACAAGGTAGAACACTGAAAGAGACTACTTTAATATTGATACTCTCACTAAGTGTTATAAATGCAAGGGATACGGTCATGTTGCTAGCAATTGTCTCAGCCCTAATAGGATCAATATAGTAGAATGTACCGCTGTCATTGTTGATGATTCCGACAATAATTTTTCTTATGAGCCTAATGAAAGTGATAACTTCAGCGAAGACGAGGATGACCAGTATCTCAACTGTATTCGTTCGATCCAATCACCTCTTTTGAATGTAGTCAGATGTACTTTATCCCAACCAAAAGAAGATGATGATTGAAAATGCACTGCTATATATTTCACACCTTCACGACGGTAGGTGGCAAAAACTGTAAGGTGATTGTTGACAGTGGGAGTTGCGTCAATGCTATCTCATCAGCGGTCCTAGGCAAGACCAGACTTAAAGCTGAACTTTATCCATGTCCATACAAATTATCTTGGATTGATGCGACAGCTCTCCAAGTAATTCAGCACTGTTTGGTCCTTGTAGACTTCAAAACCTACAAAAATCAAATTTAATGTAACATGCTCAAAATGGATGTAGATCAAGTCAATTCTAGTTGCCGAGGTTTTTTATCTTATGCTTATTTGACCTGTTTGTTCCTTCAAAAGGAGGCTCTGTAACTAAGACTTAAGAATGGGGGTCCTATCTACTGTTTTGTATTACTAGACGTCCCAACTTCCAATACACTAATAAAATAGTATCTCAAACCATGTATGAGTATTACATAATATTTATTTTATACCATATTGGGGGGAGTCGTGAACATCTAAATGCTTGGATGCACATGACTGGTATAACGGAGGAATTACGCCCGAGCTAAAAGTCTACTTTATGCATATCTTAGAACTCCTAGTGTATGAATTAGTTCGAGTTCGGAACTGACATCCCAAAGAAATTATGATGTTTCTTCCAGGTGAATTGTTGGACATCTTGATGCTGTAGTTTCTGAAAAGAGAAACAAGTGATACACATTCTGGAATCTGCATTGATTTGTAAGGAAACAATGGAAAAGAGCAAGCAGCAGTTCATGATTTCCTCATGCCACTACCTTATGATGAAAGAGGTTTTCTTTCTGACATCCTTCTTGATAAATAATAAGTGATCCAACAGGTACTTACACTGGGATGACCATTTTGGGGCCAAATTGCATATAATTACAACGGTCTTTTAATCGGTTTCAAGAAATTGCCAATGCACCTATTTTATTGCGTTCGGACTCTTATAAAATAATAAGTAGTCTTACTCAGCGCAAATTGTACAGACAAAAATAATTTTGAGAGATTCATAAAATTATATGGAACTCAAAAATTTAAACATGTCCATTAACTATTTCGATCACAATATAATTAAAAGATGATAAATCTACAAATTAACCGATTCACACTTCCAAACCAATCAACATAATTCTATATTTCTATTCAATTGAAAGGAAAGAAAAGAAAAAGTCAAATACTTACCGAAGTTGAGCTATAGTTCTCGGACTCCTGATGTACTCTGCTATCTCATTCTTAATCGCGTGCTTCTTAACAGCCTTCTCTCAAATTTAGCATTCTCTATTAAATTAAATATAATCAACATCAGAAATTCATTGAGGGAATAATAATTGATAATTAGATATATTAAAAGATGACAATTATATAAATTAACTAGTTCACATTTACAAACCATCATCATTCTATATTTTCTATTCAATTGAAAGGAAACTCCAAAATTCTCGATGTGTGTAACTTTCCAACAATTCCAGCATCAAACATAGGTAAATCCTAGGTCCCTAAATTTAGAGATATTCAAAAAGAGGTATTTCCAAAAAGCACTTACAATCTTGTCAGCCTCCTCCATTCTCAATCTTGCTTGCAAAGACTCATATTGTCTGCGAAGTTCCTCGTCTCCAATTATTCTATATTATTCATTAGTTGTGCATCTACAAAATGATCAAATCATAAAACACACGTACAATACTACAATTTACCAAAACTTCTTAAATAAAACAAAAGATGTCGAAAAAATACCACTATCAGCATGTTGTTTTCCTTCTGATTCTAGCATGTTGTTTTCCTTCTGATTCTAGCATATTCTGAAGCTTTTCGTGCTTCGTCAAATTTTCATCTTCACTTTTCATCAACCATCTGATGCAAGTCCTTATGTAACTCCTATTTCCCATATCTGTAATTTTTCTACTGTATTTTCATTCCTGGTATTTTTTTATTCAAATTGAGATTCAATATTTTATTCCAGTTCGAATAAAAATATTCTTTGGTTTCAACTCAATTTTTTGTGCTAATATTTAATTCAATTGTATTGTTCGTTCTACTCTTTTTGTGTCGGTATTTTTTTATTCAAATTGAGATTCAATATTTTATTCCAGTTCGAATAAAAATATTCTTTGGTTTCAACTCAATTTTTTGTGCTAATATTTAATTCAATTGTATTGTTCGTTCTACTCTTTTTGTGTCGTTCTTCATGTGGAAATGCACTATTTATTCCATCTATCTCTTTTTCCCCATTTTTATTAAATTTTGACCAAGTCTCTTGTTGGATCCCCCTAAAACCCGCTATCTAAATACCCAATAATCCAAACCCTAACTATTTAAACGCTAAACACACTTAACCCTAACCCCCCTAACCCTAATACTGTTTAACCCTAACAATACCCAACCACCTACCCTCTTCCCCCCATTCCGTCTTCTTCCCCAGACTCGATCGCACCCAGCTTTCCTTTCATCGCCGCCACTCCCATTGCCACCTCCGATTGCCCCCATCATCGCCGCTTCACGTCGCCCCCATTCCCCATTCCGCTCCGATCACCATCTCCACCATCGTCGTCTCCCTCACTTCAATCCAACTCCCGAACCCATCTCACCACCAAAACTCCCTCCGCCATTACCCATTGTCGTCGCTCCATTCCCTACACCCATCCTCACCATCCTCCTCACCCACGACCTTCGCCAACCACCGCCAACACCCCGAACCCATTTTCCATCGCTCTCCTCCCTTGTTTCGAACCCAAATAGGGCATCGTCCCCCATTGCCGCCGCCGTCGCTTCCCGACCGCGGTGTCGCCATCATCGTCACAGTCGTCGCTGCCTCTCTGTGGGTGTCGCAGCCACGATGCCGGCCGCCGCCTGCCGCCGGCGCTGCACCTCTCCCTCTCGCGCTCTGTTATTGTGAAGGAAGAAGAAGAAGAAGGGCGTTTTTGAATTTCGGCCGTTGGATCGCATCGAGATCCGAGCTTATCTCTCTGATCAGATCAGCGTTTGCTGTTCGGCTATAGCAAATCCGAAATCGCCGTTGCGTGTTTGGGCATGGATCCGGTGTGCGGGAGAGATCTCATTGGTGAGATCTAGTGTTCTGTGTTCGGCCGCATCAGATCGGGTTTGATTTTTGCTGTTCTGGGCAGATCCGGTGTGGGGTTTCTCTTAGTTACTGTTGGTTTCTTCGAACGGACTTCACACGTGCTTTTGAGAGATTTCGCCCGGGATTTTCGACCTCGTTATTCTCAAATTATCGGATCTAATCGTTGTTAGATCAGGCAAGTATTCACCTTATACAATTTATTGTCCTAGTACAAACATTTAATTGAAAATACCGCAAATAGGTTGCAGTTGTGACTCCTTCTTGTCTCATCATTTGATGATCTTGAATATTTTACCGTCGACCCCTAAATCTTAAGAGTCACAACACCTTCGTTGTTATATTACAATTATTTGGACTCATTTTATCTCCTAGTCACTTGAACACATGAAACTAAGAAACCCCAGACCTGTAGATGTGTGTTGTATCATGCATGTGATGATCTTGCATTCCTTGAGCTGAGAAATAGATGTTACTTGCTGATTTGATAACCACTACACCCGCATTTGTATCACACATTAATCTAGACTCATAACAACCAATTATCATGCAACTTACACAAGAAAGACAATCACACTTGTTGTCCTGAACTTTACTTACTGTTTTGGCCCCTTTAAAATCAGAATCTGAACCTGAGCCCTGAATAGTAAATGTAGCTCTAGATGTCTAGATATCGATAGCCTCCATAACTTTCGTATTCCGAGTTACGGTCTAGGAGATAGCACAGTTTTACTGCAGCTGTGTCGGTAGACGCAGATTCACAAAACTGCTGCACTTCTTTAGTTTACAAATTATTTTAACTATGCTACCATTAAGTAGTTGCCTTGAAATTTTACATACTATTGCTGGACACCCTAGAGAACATCCCCAAATTTTCTCAGAATTAATTAGTAATGTTTCAACCCTGTTTCACATGTATAAACTCAGATTCACAAATTCTGCCTGAACACAATAGCTGTGTAGTTCGCTGTTTTGACACATATTACTACAACTTTCTTGTACCTTAATTATATGCGTTGGAACCGGGCAGGAGTCTAATTTTTAGATCTTCTGACGGATTCATATTTGTTATCTCGTATCAATGGGAATCATAGTTTTGGTACAACAACGTCGTGCTGTCCAGATTTGAAATTTCGTTGTTCGTGATATTTTTATTCGTGTTGACCCTCGAATATGCCTTATAAATATCTCAAACTTGTTTCATGTCCATGATTATGATTTCTTGACTTTGTTTCGTACACTTGCATGTTTTCTTGATAAAAATTAATAAAAGTAACAAGCCGGGGTTTAAGGGAAAAACCATAGTAGTGGACAGTATAGGTAAGTGTACTCGGAAGGGGGCCCGTGTTTCCCACTTGATACATATCTCATGAACTAGTATATTATTATTCGATTTATGAACTAGTATATTATTTGATTAATGAACTAGTATATTATAAATCGATTCATGGACTAATATATTATTGACCCATAGACTAGTATATATATGATTCATGACTTATCTTATTATGACTTGACACATGAACTAGTTATATGATTACCCGATTCATGAGCATGACTTGCTTGATACTTGATACCTGAGTACACCGTCCTATAGACTCCATTACTAGGCCTAAGCGAAATTGTATTGACTGTAGCAACCATGTAGTAAAAGTATGGATGCATGAAGTACTACATAGATAGTAATAACCACAAGACTTGATACATGAAACTTGAACTTGATACATGCTTGTTTGATACTTGATGACATAATATATGAGACTTGATACTTGAATATAATACTTGACTCCTGCAACTTGATACTTGTACTTGATAACTTGATACTAGACTTGAGACTTGTTACTTGACACCGGAACTTGACAGGGGCGTATCTGAGTTTCAGAGGGCCCTAAGCAAGTTTTAAAATGAGGCCCTTTTTAAGTTTGCAAAATAAAAAATTAGAATTATTTAAATTCAAACAAACTTTGAGCGTGGAGGACAAACTACTTAAATGAAATCAAATATATATATATATATATATATATATATATATATATATATATATATATATATATATATCCTTTCAAAAAAAAATTTAATTGATAATGTACGCATTTTCCATAAAATGTATCATGGCAAAAAGAAACTTTGACAAACTCTAATAATAAAAACGAAATACATGATCTCAACTATTTTAAAAAGTCTTACTTGCTACATTTAAATCTTTAACATTGCATACAGAATCCATGTTCACCAAAGCAAGCTCATTGTTTGCATCCAAAAATTGCCTCCAAAATAAAACACAAAAAAAAAATATTACTTAAACATAACTCTTCTCACATTTTTAGAAGCAAAATCATTGGTTATGCTTTGATAGTCGAGTTTTCCTATTAGATCATGTTCAATTGATAACATGGCTAACCCATTCAACCTTTCTTGTGACATGGTTGACCGAAGATAAGTTTTAATCAACTTCAACTTTGAAAAACTTCTTTCCGCTGATGCAACTGTAACTGGTACAGTTAGCAAAATTCTATCAGCTATCCACGCATTAGGAAAACCAATATTGCCATTTCTTTCTTTCATAAAATTTAGCACATCAATTGGTCTCTTTGCTTCATCTGGTAAGACTTCCTTTAAAATTTTCAACTCTAAAAATAAGTCTCTTCCATCCACATCTGAGACATCGCCTTGTTTCAAAAAAATTTCAAGATTCAAATAATCACTCTTCAAACTACAATCACTAGCATAATTTAACTTCTTCAAATCAAACAAAAATCCAAATATCTTTTCATATGTTTTAAATTGTTCAAACCTACTCCTTAGAGAAGAAAGAGCTTGATCTACAATAAATATGAAATAATTAACTCTAAAGGATTCTTCAGCTGATTGTATCACATCTTCACTGGGAGTTTCATCAAATTGTTTTTTTCTTTTAACTAACCGTTTTTCATAAAATATTGCCTCAATACCCATTTCATTTGCTATTTCTTTAGCTTCAATCATTGCTTCATCAAATCCAGTTTCTCTATATTTTTCAAAAAATGAAATGAGCCCTTTTAATTCTTCTATGGCGACATCAATATTCATATCTTCACTTTGAAAAATTTTACTCACAAAGTTGATTGCAAATAATAAATTATGCCAAATAATCATGCCAAATAAAAATTCAAAACTCTCCATTTCATTTTTGGCTAATGATGCAGCTTCACTAATTACTTTAGGATCATCATTAGAATTTGCTACATCAATTAAAGCATCTCTTATTTGTAAAGGTTGATATCGTATAGCTTTAACACTTTCAATACGACTCTCCCAACGTGTTTGTGATAATGGTTTAAGTGTTAGGCCTTTTACATTATCTTTGAAAAATTTTCAACGCTTTGTAGAAGCTGAAAATAAACAATATATGCGTTGGATAATTCCAAAAAAAGATGTAGCTTTAACACAAGAGTTAGCCATATCACAAAGGGCAAGATTAAGACTATGACAACCGCATGGAGTGTAAAAGGCTCTAGAATTAATTTCAAGTAATCTTTTTTGTACACCTTTATGTTTTCCTTTCATATTAGATCCATTGTCATATCCTTGTCCTCTAATATCATCAATATTAAGTTGATTACTCTCTAATTCAATTTCAAGCTCCTTAAAAAGGCCAAGACCCGATGTATCATGCACTTTCAAAAAACCTAAAAAAAAACTCTTCTACTTTGATTGGATTTGAAAAAATATCTACACATCTTACAACTAGTGACATTTGTTCTTCATGGCTTATATCTGGAGTACAATCAAGTATAATTGAAAAATACTTCGCTTCCTTAATTTTCTTCAAAATTATATTTTTAATCTCATTCGCCAACATTTGAATTAATTCATTTTGAATACTAGGACCAAGATAATGATAATGGATTTCACTTCTATTAATGCGCCTAAGATGTTCTTGCATTACAGGATCAAACTCATCGATCATTTCAATAAAACTTAAAAAGTTTCCATTATTTCTTTGATAAAGTTTTTCAATGTGTCCACGAAATCCCATATTATTTTTAGCAAGAGTATTCACAAGGGCAATTATCCTCACTAATACTTGCCTCCAATGTTCCCTCTCTTTGTTAATCTGTTCTTGCACGCTTTTATCAATTGTTTGATTTTTTTTCAATCTAACTTCCAATTCAAGCCATTTACTTAAACAAGCAAGATGATCACTACTAGTTTCATGTTCTTTAAGTCTTTAACCAAGATTTCTCCAATCATTATATCCTTCGGAAACTAAATTAAAGACATTTGTTTGTTGCGTAAACAATTTACAACAAAAGCAAAAAAACTTCGTTTAAGGAATTTGAATATACCAACCAAACTCTATCTTGTTTCTCTCCGTTTTGTAATTGTCTAATATAGTATGAGCAAGAGAAATGTCTACTGAAATCATTTAGAGGAAAATTGATATCATTAACTATAATTGGACCTTTTAATACCAATAAGTCTTTAAAATCTTGATTAACAGTCCCCCATTTTCCTGGATCATAATTTAAAGGTTCATACTCTTTGTGTACATATTCATTATCTTCAATTTCATTTACCAGTTTATTAACTTGGTTACCTTCATCATTTTCCAAGTTTTCAAGTCTATCATCGTTATTATGCTCTTCATTCACTACATGTTCAAATTCCTCATCAATTGATTCATTTATATGTTCTTCATCAACCAATTACCTTGAGATTCAACATTTTCACTAGCCAAATTAGTTTGTTTAGTATTTTTAAAAAAATTGTCCATTGCACCTTTTTGAGATTTGGTAAATTCTTCAATTCTTTGTTTTTTTTTTCTTTTTTCATGTCCGGAATCATATTTTCTAGGAGGCATACTTAAAATATTAAATTAACAATACAAAATTTCAGTAACAAAGTTAAGGAGCAATAGTACCTAATTGTTGTAGCTTCGAAATTTCCTTGAAATCTTCAATAATTTTCTCCAATTTCGATTTTCGGTCTCAAATCTGGAAATGGATACTCCTTTTCCAAATGATATCTGAATTTATAAAATACAAATACTAAATTAATAATGTAAATTAATAATGTGACATGTATCAAAATGGTAATTTCTAAGTAAAATTACAATCAAGTAAGCAATGGATCAGTTAGCAACACATACAAAAACAAAACTTATAAATAAAGTAATTTGAAATGATAAATCATTTTGATCACTTCTGGTGATCATGATTTTTATCTTCAGGATAGTATATTTATCACTTCTGGTGATTATCACTTCCATCTTCAGAATGGACAGAGAAATCTGCCACCTTTAAGTGTATCATATCATTGAGGTTATGACCATCAGTTAATTCTTTCCTTTATTCTTTAATGATTCTTGATATAGATCAACAAAATACATTACCGTACTACAGGTACACGACCGATGGTCTTGCATCATATGCCAATGATGGATTGATTATACATTTTATTTTCTTTTCATTATCCAAGTCCATATCTATGGCCACGATGATGGGTACCCTCATGGCTAAAATCACTAGAACAGTTATATAGCATCACATTCACTTCGGGGAAGGGAGCATGTCCAATATATAAGACAAAATCGTCATTTTTCCATACATTTATAGTTAGCCACAGTTATGCATATTTAGATCTACAGGATCGTCATCAATTCATACTCATTGTATTGTTATTATACAAACAATATTTTCTTCATTTCGAGAGATCTTCGGGATCTTTAATTTTGATATATCAAATTCTCACATAATTCTTTTTGCTATATGAACAATATTTTATTTAAATTTCAAGAGATCTTCAGAATCATTGATTTTGATACAATCATCTTTCACTCCTTCAGGGAGATTGTGACAAAAGAAAATTATAGCTTTCGTTATATCTTTTGTATGATCTCATTTCGATGATTCTTTGAATCCATCAATTGTCTCTTTGAGACTTTCGTTATTCAAATGAATTTCAACATCCAAAACTCATGACAAGTAATCTTGTTGGTTATTATCAAGAGCTTTGAAAAATAAGAACATAATGAAATTATATGTATAATTAGAATTAAAAAGACGAGATCAAAATATAACTTTTTTGATACACAAGATCCATAAAAAATGGCGAGTGTAGAGCATACTAAGTTATATTGATCTTAAGGAAATGATCAAAAGTAAAAAAATAATAATAAGATGAACTCGAGATTAACATACTTACATATATAAGACCAAACATTTTCCTTTTTTCTTCGGATGAACTTGAGACTCGAAAGGTATAGACTCGTGATATATAAGACCAAACATTTTTATTTTTCTTCTGATGAACTTGAGACTCAAAAGGTAGAGACTCGTGCTGATAACGTGTTGTAAAATAATAGAAACAATAAACAAAGGAAATAGAGACGGGAGGAAAGAAGATTATTCTCATTCATAGGTTTTTCATGTATATACAAATGATTCATCCTATGGCCTATTTATAGGCTTACAAAGAATACAAAGAGACAATTACATAATTATTATATATAAACAAATATGAATGAATGTAGTGGTGGTGGTGGTGGAGAATGTGGAAAGAGTGGGGGGGGGGGGGGGGGGGGGGGGGGGGGGGGGGGAGTTCAGTAGACAATTCACACTTAATAATTTATTTATAACAGAATTCAACCAAGGCAATGGGTCGGATTCAGGTCAGATCACACTATTATTTTTCGAATTCGTATCGGGTTGACGAATTATTCAAAATTCACTTTTTAATATAAATTATTGACTTCTTGAGAAAAACAAAATTACACGTATAAACCTAATTAGTAAAATTTACTTGTTAGATATTTAAAATATTAAAATAAACATTTAAATAAAAATTATTGAAACACAAAAGAATCATATCTCAATAACTAGGTATAAATTTTCATCTTTGCAAGTAAAAAAATGATAATCTATTAGCATGTGTGTATTATGAAATATATATAGCATGTTAAAATTTGCCTTGCCTAATTCAATAAATCCATTCTTAAAGGACAAGAAAAAAATGTATCTATGCATTAAAATATTTATGGAATTAAGATATATGTTTTAATTAACATATATAAACATTTATAGTTCAGATTACTCGTCAGGTTATCAGATTCGGATTCATAAGAAAATGGATCTATTTAGAGGATCCATACCCTAAAATCCGAGTCAGATTCGGATCAAGTTGTCGGTTATGGATATTTTTGTCACCCCCAAATTCAGCACAAATTAAGAGAAAATAAGAAAAAGGAACATTCTAAGATTAGGATCACTCATATTCTGTTATTCTTTGATTAGGATCACTCCTATTCAGTCTGAATGTATCAACTATCTATATCTAATGCAACATATTCCTCTCTAATAATGTTATAACAACTAGAGAGTATTGGGTTTATGTCTTGCATACTAAGTTCGATACGAAGACAATGAAGCGAAGGAAGCGACACATCGATCGGACAGAAGATGAGAGGCAACAACAACAACAAAAGAAGGTGTGGTCGACTGCACAGTTGATTGTCACCCCATCGGGTTTGGTTCGACCGCAAGTTTGGCAGTCGACCGCGTGTGGTTGCTGTTTATGTTAGGGTGTGGGTCTAGGGGATTCGTTTGAAGCCCAATTTCTTCTCCAAGTTAGATCGTATGGCTCTTATAATAGGGTTATCTCTTCAGAAATATCTAACGGCTATTATATCAAGATATCAAATTAGGGTTTCTCTAGATCTCTATATATTATTGTAATCGGCCTCTATTGAGAGCCAATAGAGAGATTAATTCATTGAAGAGAGTTTGAGAGGTTCTCCAATTGTAAATAACTAGTATTTCTGGTGAGGCTTGAGAGAAGGTCGTGGTGAGAATTGTAATATTCTTGTATATTCTCTAGTTGAATAATATATCGGTTTTTTCTCCCCCGGATTAAGGCGAATGCCCCAACCGGAACAAAATTGTGTGCTTTGATGTGTTTGGTGTGATTTTCTATTTGCTTGGTGGTTTATATTGATCGTGTTGCTTAACAAGATCCTAGTAGAAGAGGGAATCGAATTCCTTAACAGAGAATTGGAGTGTACAATATTAATTTCAGGAAAAATATCATATGTGCAATTGACCATAGAAAATTGTATCGTACGGCATAAGCCAACAACTTTACATTTGGTTGGAATGAAATTACGCCCCCCCCCCCCCCCCCCCCCCCCCCCCCCCCCCCCCCCCCCCCCCCCCCCCCCCCCCCCCCCCCGCATTTATGCATCTCGGTAGGGATGGCATCTGGGTCGGGTCAACCCGTCCACTTCGACCCGAGCCGCAATGACACTGTTCGGGTTCGGGTCACACCCGAATCCCATACCGGGTCGACTAGGTTTGAAAAATATTGACTTTGACCAGTAAAATCCGGCTCGCTTACCCATTTACGAAGTTAAACCCGCTTGAAACCCGCAAGTTTTGATATGTTGGACCCGAATGGGTCGAATGGTTGAAACCCTAGGGTTAACAGTTAACTGCTGCTGCAGGCTAGTCTGGTCAATGACTTTTTTTTTAGCGGGGCGGGGGGGGGGGGGGGGGGGGGGGGGGGGAGGGTTATAAAAACCCCCTTAATTCAATCTATTTTTTTTCTCATACCTTACTCTCTTGCTCTCTCTACTACTACTACTCAATTCTATCAAGTTTGTTTTCAACAAAGAAGTGAACAATTTCGATCGTATTGAATTCGTGTTTATTCAACACTCAACTACGTCTACTAAAAACTCTCTCAACAAAGAAGCTATCTCTCTCTTTCTACGATTACTTGACTACGTTTACTGCACTTCTTAATTGACTATCGGACTACGTCTGCTTCTACTATTATTATTTCTATATACGATTATTCGCAAAGTATGGTATCAAAATTTCACAACCCTCTCAACTCTTTATTTTTGTTGTGGTCCTATTTTTTTAATCATATTTGTTTGTTGGTTTTTCGATTTTCTCTATCTATTAACCCTCCTATTGTTTTTTAGATTTATTTTTTTAACAAATCATTCTTATACTGTTTTTTATTCTTTCATGTACATTATTAAAACACTAGAAATTATTTTTTAACATACACAACTACTACAAAGAATTTATCATGTCTAGATCACGATGTAGCAGTCGTAGTCAACGGGGACAAGATTCCACTAGTTCTTCTCGTCGGCCTCCAACAATCCCAAAATTAGAACCCGAATATAACCTCATGCTAAACATAGGTTCTCACAGTGTTCCTACACACGACATAGAACATGAAATGCATTATATTGAGACACAAACACAACAAATTGAATTCACACAATCCCCTAGTAGTGGAAAAACTAGAGGGAAAACTAGTGATTGACACAAATTTTATGATTTATCCCCGGCGAGGAGAATACTAGTATAGGACATAAGATTTATAAAACTTGTAGCAAGAGTTACAAATGGATGAAGGGTGAGGGAACGGGTATAATTAAACGACATAGTTTAAATGTACACCCCGCACTAGTACAAGACCAACAAGGCCAACAAAAAAGTCAACTCTGGGACCGGATAAATAGATAGTCACCCATATGATCCCGACCTTGTTCATCGGAAAATGACCCAACTAGTTATTAAGGATGAGTTATCTATTTCATATTCCGAGAGTATGAATGTAGAGTCTTTTAACAAAAATGCACTAAATCCACATTTTAGAAGAATTCATAGAAACACATGTAAGGCCGATTGTTTTAAACTTTACAATGAAATGGGAGACGCTTTAATTACATTCTTGTATTCTTTAATATGTAGAGTATCGTTAACTTTCGATTGTTTGAAATGTTGTAACGATATTTCGATGATGGACATAACTTGTCATTGGATAGATAATGATTAGATGATTCAAAAGAGAATCATATCACTTGCCGCTCTGTTGTATCCTTATAGTAGTATGGTTATCGCAACACGTATTTTAGAAGTTTGTGATTATTTCATATTCGTGATAAAAATTTTACTATTAGTTTTGATAATGCATCTAACAACAATCCTTCGATTAGTACATTAAAAACATAGTTAGCTCCTCCATGTAATAAAATTTTTCATGTTAGATGTGTGTGTCATATTTTAAATTTATGTGTACAAGATGCATTGAAAGTTACCGATTCATATATAATTACAATTAAGAATTGTGTTCATTTTATTGCCTTGAG
Source organism: Hemerocallis citrina (assembly GCA_017893485.1). Taxonomy (NCBI): domain Eukaryota; kingdom Viridiplantae; phylum Streptophyta; class Magnoliopsida; order Asparagales; family Asphodelaceae; genus Hemerocallis; species Hemerocallis citrina. The sequence continues at coordinate 179,334,160 of CM030358.1, read as the reverse complement.
TGGTACTATGCTTCAAGAATTTAAAGAATGGTGTAAACTTTGGAACATACATTTTAGAAAATTTCATAGAGATGTTAAACACTGATGAAACTTTACTTTCGATTTATTAGATGTTGTTACTCAATACAAAGATATTACAAATGATTATTGTCTTGCAAAAAATATGAATTTTTTAAAAATGCTCCCCAACCATGGTATTTTGCTGAATCTTTGTTACGATTTTTGGAACATTTTAAGACCACAACTATGAAGTTTTCTACATCTTATGATTCTTCTTATAGTAGTGTTTTTATTTCAATAATTACTATGATGCAAACTTTTCAAGACATGATTTCGGACGAATACGTTAGCGATATTGTTGTTCCCGCTTATATTAAAATTTTGAAGTATTTTAAGCTTCCTCTTATGTTGATTGAAATTTTTTTACTTTACTTGGAGATGATTCTGAATATAATTGTAATGAATTTTTAGCTAGTTTTGAATCGACATTGAATAACTTATATGATTATTATGATAGAACTTTTGCATCTGGTAGTACAACTAGTGTAGTTACTTCTTCTTCTTCTACTTCTAGAGGTAAGAGTAAAAGTACATTAAAAGTAGTCACTGCTAATTTACTTGCTCGTATTTAATCTCAAAAAAAAAAGTAGGACTAATGCACCTAATAAATTAAATTGGTATAATCAACAAGATAGTGAGAGTTCTAGTGTTAAGATTGAAGTTCTATAATGGTGGAAGGAACATGAAAATCTTTTTCCTATTATTTTACATATGGCTAGAGATCTACTAACTCATCATGTCTCCACAGTTGCTTCAGAAAGTGTTTTTTCAACATGTGGCATGACTCTAACATATTACAGGAATCGCTTGAAGCCGAATTCGTTGGAGATGCTCGTGTGTACCGAAAATTGGATGAAAGCTAAAGACATGACTTAAGGAAAAGCGGCATCTACATCAACAATTGGAAACAACTCATCTGAAGTCCAACAACAAGAGTATGGAATTTAGGGCGATGAGATCTTATGTTTATGTTGAGTAGAGGTGCACAACAGTAGTCCAATGCACTCTCTTCAATCTAACTCTAGGTTATCTTGAACTCTAGATTCTGATTATCCCCTCAAACATGTAAAATGTAATTCAAGAAATATTGTATATTCTTTTTGGGTTTCTATTACTTGTATTAGTATGCAAAAAAAGTTATAAAAAAGTCATAGAAGTTGAAATGAATAATATATACAATTTTATTTCACTCTTACACAGTTATACGTACTTCTTGTATTTTTTGTAAAATTTTTTGTAAGTTAAGTTAAAAATAATTAAATAGATAAATAAACCGGGCCAACCCGTGATCCGGCCCGACCAAAACGGGTTCGACCCGAATGGATTCCCGGATCTACCGGGTTGAATTTTTCAATTCCAACCCAGCTCGGTTAAATTCACAACCCCACCCTGGCCCTCCCGAAAATCCAGCCGACCCGAACGGTTTCGACCCGATCGACCCGAATGCCACCCCTACATCTCGGAGGGGACCATGCAAGGGGGCGTGGTTTCTGATAGAACTCAAAGGCGAGAACCTTTAGATTTTGCCTCTGAAAATTGTGCCCCAAGGATGATCTTTTTTCTTTTAGACGGTCATGTAGGGGAGCACGGTTTTGAGGTAAATCCAAGGTCTTGATTGTCTTTTTGGCATATGAATTCTATGCCCTAATCCTTGTATAGCATATAATTAATATTTTTCTCCACCATGTGTTCTTAAAACTTTCATCCACAAGTTTTGTCCATATTGAGTTGTTGGAGAGCTTTCCTCGTCCACCAACTGGGATTAGTCTGACCTTATATGGGCAACTTCCACCCTTCTTTCCTGTCCATTATTATGAGGAGCTTCTTTTCTACCACCTATTTTTTGTTCAGTTAAGTTTTCGAAAATTAATCATTTTGCAAAAACTACGTACAACCCAAGTTGTCGTTATTGAAACTTCAACTTCTCTAGGTTCTAACCATACGTACCTAAATGAAGTTGTTACAGAGATTTCCCCTAACCTAATCTAACTTACTCGGCTATCAATATCGTCAGTCTTTTCTCAAGGCTAAATTAAAATTGTCTTGAGCCTCTCATTAATTTGATCAAATTCTCCTAAACTTCCAAGGCAACCCCTCTTTTAATTTATCCAAATTATTTTTTAAAAAAAAATTTTAAAAAATCATCAGCTCAAACATTTAAACCAGAGTTTTGTGGTTGAAAACATGTAGAGATAAAACAAGTGTACGTGCTAGAAGATGCATCTTAGCAAAAATTTGTCCTTGTTCAGATTTTTAATTAAAATACTAAGTACTGGTAGACAGCTTTGCTTTTTTGTATGTTTTGGTTGTTAAGGAAAACAACACTAAAGTTTGCGCATACTTCTATTGATAAGTAACAACCCTTTAACTACATTTTTTATGCACAATGGTTTTTTTTAAAAAATAATTTGTTGATGGACGATAAGAGGTTGAGAAGGTATACTGTTGAAAAGAAAAGAAAAGAAAAAGAAAAGGAATAGGGAATAATGAGAAATAATAATCAAATAAAGGACCTTATATATATTTTTCTTCTAAATATTAGAAGATCGTACCATGAATCATAAGCTTATAGTCAATTCTTAAATATATATTTGTCACCTTTGAGAGCATTAGAGTGGCAGTTACGAAATTCTCAGAATGGCAAAGATATATATATAACTTGGTCTGGTAATTGACATTTCACCATACATATCTATAAATCAAGTGCAAATTTCCCTTTCTTTACCCACTCTGGAATGAACATGTCAAAAAAAGGTTGATTAATTAATCTTAGTATAGATGTCTATCTGGGTCATGATTAATGTGATGATGCTTCCCTATTGGGCTGCCAATCAACATCTCTTTGGTAGATAGAAGTAATATAAGAAGATGACAAGTTCGCAGAAATGTGGTAGGTGTAATGTGTACATTTCGACAGAAATTCGAAAGTAAATGACATTTTATTTTCAAAACAATTACAGGCCTATTTGTCAATCCCATCAATTTCGTTATTTCATTTCTTCTTTTTCCTAAACCTCTGTGAGTTTTCATGCTTTGGTAAATTATCCTCTTTGACTTTTAAAACCTTCTTCAGTTTTCTGAGTTAAGACTTTAAGAGTATCATTTCTAGTCTGAAATACTTTTTTGACCTCAGAATTAAAGGCGTTTTACAAGATAAGTGACAGGTTTCGTTGTCAGGTTCAAAATCCTCTGGAGGAGAAATATTTCCCTCTAAAAGTTCTTGTTGAGTTTTCCATACAATCAATACAAACTATCAAACAAATATTCGATCAGACTATTCACACAAATCACACAAGAAATATCCTGATAGATTCGTGTACACCGATGGGTCTTGGGGGACATTGATGTTTGTTAGTGAGCAAAAAAAAAATTCCTTCTTTAAGTCCCGCTTGCATCAAATTTTTTTTGTTTTTTGGTTTGATTGTGAGTGTACGGGATACCGACCTGTTCGAAATTGGAAAAGCAATAATAGAGGAGGACCCTACTACATACATGTCCGAGTTCAAAACAAATTGAATCCACCTCTCAACACATAGCACTCGCTCTTGGCCACTCAAATTTAAGCAAGAATGAAAAAGCAAATGCACAACAAAAAACAGTACCATAGCTTCACCAAATTGGTGTAAGTTGCACGTGATATTGCACATCTCTACATTGTTTTAAGGGCTCATGAATTTCTTGTCAATTTCTTAAGTAGCCCGCACACTTGATTCCTAACTACAATTTTTCTTAACTGTTACTGAATACAAGTTTATTTTTGTCAATCAGTTCATAATTCCAATAGTCCAATATGTATATATTTAATGAAATATGGTGGCCTTATTTCATCTTTTTTCTTAAAAAATAAAAAATAAAAAATAATAAAATATCTGTCTATTTATTTAATTCTCATTTTAAAATAAAGTTTTTTTTCTTGTTGGTCAACATTCTTAATTTACATATTTTACCTCGTCCATTCTAAATGTCAATGTCACTAAACAATATATATGTGAATATGCTTGCCAAATTTCTATATGATCCCGGAATATGTGGATATGAAAAGATATGGTATGTAAATGAAAAAAACAATTGAAAGATTTTTTCTCTGTTGGGTAATCCAGAATTGGAGGAGTGAATATAAAGGTCCCCACTCTTAATTCTTAAATCTATTGTGGCGTTTTCACACAAGTCACCAACAAATATTCATATTCTATATTAATTTACAAATTTACTATATCTCTACTATTTTAATTTTTAATGGCAGAGTTTGTCACCAAACAAACTCTATTTATAATCGAACAAACACATGCAATGCAAATGCATAATTAATATAAAACAGGAGTTAGATTCGATGCCCGACAACATCGTAATATATATATAGAGAGAGAGAGAGAGAGGGGCAATTAGTCCTTTGATCAATTTTAAAAATAATTGGTTAGAGCTTCAAATGCAATATCAAAAAACTTATGGTCCATTAAACCTACTTTCGAGAAAGAGGTTTCATTTTCTTAAATTTCTTTTTTGAACCCTTACAATCTTATTCTCTTTTAGCAGGGGCGGATCCAGAATTGAAAAGTGAGGGGGGCTGAAAAAAAATTCACACAAGGTAACATGCAAAATATATATAAAGTTGTTATAGATACTAGAGAAGTAAAGTTTTTATAGATACTAGATAGAATAGAGTTGAGCTTGGGCCCAAAAAAATAAATAGAAGGCTCAAATATATATGTGGTGGGCTTTAAAAAATATTTGGACGAATACGTTAGCGATATTGTTGTTCCCGCTTATATTAAAATTTTGAAGTATTTTAAGCTTCCTCTTATGTTGATTGAAATATTTTTTACTTTACTTGGAGATGATTTTGAATATAATTGTAATGAATTTTTAGCTAGTTTTGAATCGACATTGAATAACTTATATGATTATTATGATAGAACTTTTGCATCTGGTAGTACAACTAGTGTAGTTACTTCTTCTTCTTCTACTTCTAGAGGTAAGAGTAAAAGTACATTAAAAGTAGTCACTGCTAATTTACTTGCTCGTATTTAATCTCAAAAAAAAAAGTAGGACTAATGCACCTAATAAATTAAATTGGTATAATCAACAAGATAGTGAGAGTTCTAGTGTTAAGATTGAAGTTCTATAATGGTGGAAGGAACATGAAAATCTTTTTCCTATTATTTTACATATGGCTAGAGATCTACTAACTCATCATGTCTCCACAGTTGCTTCAGAAAGTGTTTTTTCAACATGTGGCATGGCTTTAACATATTACAGGAATCGCTTGAAGCCAAATTCGTTGGAGATGCTCGTGTGTATAACCGAAAATTGGATGAAAGCTAAAGACATGACTTAAGGAAAAGCGGCATCAACAAGTGGAAACAACTCATCTGAAGTCCAACAACAAGAGTATGGAATTTAGGGCGATGAGATCTTATGTTTATGTTGAGTAGAGGTGCACGACAGTAGTCCAATGAACTCTCTTCAATCTAACTCTAGGCTATCTTGAACTCTAGATTCTGATTATCCCCTCAAACATGTAAAATGTAATTCAAAAAATATTGTATATTCCTTTTGGGTTTCTATTACTTGTATTAGTATGCAAAAAAAGTTGTAAAAAATTCATAGAAGTTGAAATGAATAATATATACAATTTTGCTTCACTCTTACACAGTTATACGTACTTGTTGTATTTTTTGTAAAATTTTTTGTAAGTTAAGTTAAAAATAATTAAATAGATAAATAAACCGGGCCAACCCGTGATCCAGCCCAACCAAAACGGGTTCGACCCGAATGGATTCCCGGATCGACCGGGTTGAATTTTTCAATTCCAACCCAGCTCGGTTAAATTCACAACCCCACCCTGGCTCTCCCGAAAATCCAGCCGACCCGAACGGTTTCGACCCGACCAAGCCCGATCGACCCGAATGCCACCCCTACGTCTCGGAGGGGACCATGCAAGGGGGCGTGGTTTCTGATAGAACTCAAAGGCAAGAACCTTTAGATTTTGCCTCTGAAAATTGTGCCCCAAGGATGATCTTTTTTCTTTTAGACGGGTCATGTAGGGGAGCACGGTTTTGAGGTAAATCCAAGGTCTTGATTGTCTTTTTGGCATATGAATTCTATGCCCTAATCCTTATTTAGCATATAATTAATATTTTTCTCCACCATGTGTTCTTAAACTTTCGTCAACAAGTTTTGTCCATATTGAGTTGTTGGAGAGCTTTCCTCGTCCACCAACTGGGATTAGTCTGACCTTGTATGGGCAACTTCCACCCCTCTTTCATGTCCATTATTATGAGGAGCTTCTTTTCTACCACCTATTTTTTGTTCAGTTAAGTTTTCGCAAATTAATCATTTTGCAAAAACTACGTACAACCCAAGTTGTCGTTATTGAAACTTCAACTTCTCTAAGTTCTAACCATACGTACCTAAATGAAGTTGTTACAGAGATTTCCCCTAACCTAATCTAACTTACTCGGCTATCAATATCGTCGGTCTTTTCTCACGGCTAAATTAAAATTGTCTTGCGCCTCTCATTTGATCAAATTCTCCTAAACTTCCAAGGCAACCCCTCTTTTAATTTATCCAAATTATTTTTTTTAAAGAAAATTTTAAAAAATCATCAGCTCAAACATTTAAACCAGAGTTTTGTGGTTGAAAACATGTAGAGATAAAACAAGTGTACGTGCTAGAAGATGCATCTTAGCAAAAATTTGTCCTTGTTCAGATTTTTAATTAAAATACTAAGTACTGGTAGACAGCTTTGCTTTTATGTATGTTTTGGTTGTTAAGGAAAACAACACTAAGTTTGCGCATGCTTCTATTGGTAAGTAACAACCCTTTAACTACATTTTTTATGCACAATGGTTTTTTTTAAAAAATAATTTGTTTATCGACGATAAGAGGTTGAGAAGGTATACTTTTGAAAAGAAAAGAAAAAGAAAAGGAATAGGGAATAATGAGAAATAATAATCAAATAAAGGACCTTATATATATTTTTCTTCTAAATATTAGAAGATCGTACCATGAATCATAAGCTAGTCAATTGTTAAATATATATTTGTCACCTTTGAGAGCATTAGAGTGGCAGTTACGAAATTCTCAGAATGGCAAAGATATATAACTTGGTCTGGTAATTGACATTTCACCATACGTACATATCTATAAATCAAGTGCAAATTTCCCTTTCTTTACCCACTCTGGAATGAACATGTCAAAACTTACCTATTTGGTTAGTTGATTAACCATTGTAATAATCAAAAAATGGTTGATTAATTAATCTTAGTAGATGTCTATCTGGGTCATGATTAATGTGATGATGCTTCCCTATTAGGCTGCCAATCAACATCTCTTTGGTAGATAGAAGTAATATAAGAAGACAAGTTCGCAGAAACGTGGTAGGTGTAATGTGTACATTTCGACAGAAATTCGAAAGTAAATGACATTTTATTTTCAAAACAATTACAGGCCTATTTGTCAATCCCATCAATTTCGTTATTTGTTCTTTTTCCTAAACCTCTGTGAGTTTTCATGCTTTGGTAAATTATCCTCTTTGACTTTTAAAACCTTCTTCAGTTTTCTGAGTTAGACTTTAAGAGTATCATTTCTAGTCTGAAATACTTTTTTACCTCAGAGTTAAAGGCTTTTTACAAGAAAAGTGGCAGGTTTCGTTGTCAGGTTCAAAATCCTCTGGAGAAGAAATATTTGGTAGGAAATTATTCCCTATATAAGATCTTGTTGAGTTTTCCATATAATCAATACAAACTATCAAACAAATATTAGATCAGACCATTCACACAAATCACACAAGAAATATTCTGATTGGGGCTTTCGCCTTAATCCGTGGGAGGAATAACCGAGATATTATTTAACTAGAGAAGATACAAGAATATTACAATTCTCACCACGACTCTTTTTCAAGTCTAACTAAAACTACATGCTGTTTACAATGAAGAAATCTCTCACCTCTCAGATGAAGTACTATCTTCTTCTATTCGGCACTCAATAGAATTATCTCTCTCTTGGAGCCGTTACAATTGATTATATAAAGATATAAAGAAACTCTAGTTTGATATCTTGATACAATAGCCATTAGATATTCCTGAAGAGATAACCCTACTATAAAAGCCGCACGATTTAACTTGAGGAACAAGTTTGGGTTTCAGCAGAATCACCTAGACCTACACCCGAAAATATCTCCAGCCGCACTCGGTCGACCACACACAAGTACGGTCTATTGTTGACCTCTCGTCAATTACAGAGAGATGGACGGTCGATTGTACAATCGACTGCAACCTTCTTCCATATTGTTGTTGTTGTGACTTACTTTCACTCGGTTGCTTCGAACTCCTTCGCTTCATTTTCTTCTTTATCTAACTTAGTATGCAAGATATAAACCTAACAATCTCCACCTTGGATAGCATACTCATGAATCCACACCTGTGTGATTTAAAATCTTCTAGGATCTTTCATCTCCGCTTTGTAAATAACCTGGTTCTAAGACTTCTTCTGCTAGTTGAATCTATCTCCACATGTATTCTTTCAATCGTATGTCTCCTTCAATGACACACCCTAGTAGATATTATCATGGAGGTGCCACCCTCTACACGAACTCCACCTACCCCAAGGATCTCTCCACCTTCCAATGATATTCAAACGTTGTAGTCTCGTTTTAGTGATTCTAGTGACGACTTACTAGATGATACTTTAGGAACAATGAGCTTCTAAACATTCGGCCGAGTTTTTATGCTCCCACAAAGCTGGTAAAGGTTATGCTGACCCTGCCCAATCCTCCTCTTACCCTTCATCACCTTACGACGACTCTCCTAAACTGTCAAAACTCTAGCCCTGGGAATCATGAGTCCTCAAGGATATCAGATTATGTTTCATCAAAGGAATAAGCATGACATCTTCTAGTGTGAATCTTTTACCATTTGGCATCTCTAATTCTACTGTTCCCTCACTCACTACTTCACAAATCTCTCCATTTGTTGTACTCACACTACAACATGTTGTTGACTTATAAATAGAAAATTTCTCGCTCTTAGAGCAAATGTGAGAAGAACTCCTCAAATTAAAATACTAACTCGAATCCACATCTGAAGAACTTGAAACAAGAAGACATATTTCAAAATCACCAGATTTACCTGAATCAGTTGCACTGACTATATTGGCTTAATCACCTCCTATAGTAGCACCCTTCTGACTTAGCCACTTGCGACAGTCTCTCTTGTAATGCCTAATTTCTACAATGGTGGTAACGAATCTTACCCTTGTGTGTCCTATCTCTTTCAATTGAAGTATCACCATCCACCGCCAAACAACCTGTAGAAATAGATCTCCCTTTATGAGTCTCCTTCCTCAATTTATCTTCTTTCAAACCCTTAATCACCCCGGTTACTGTAAGTGTCTCATTAGCAGATTTTCCGCGTAGCATGGTAGTTATGAAATGATCATAAGAAACTGGCAATAAATATATCAAGTTGAAAGTTTTATCCTCTCCGCTAAGATCACCAGCGTTAACGGCATTCAATTCAAATATTATCTTGTTGAATTCCACAACATGATCTTGAAGATGGGTACCTTCCTTCATTGAGAAACAAAACAGCTTCCTCTTCCAGTATATCCAATTCAACAATGATGATCCTGAGTAGTCAAATTTGAGTTTCGTCCAAAGACTCGCCGCACTTTCCTTCTCAAGGATATTACATTTGACAACATCCACTAATTGCAGTCGGATTAAACTCAAGGACTTCAAACAAATCTCATCCAACTTCTTCTACTTTATGTCGGTTGGCTTCTTATCTTCTAGAGCAAGGTTCAAGTCCTTTTGAACCAATACATCATACATGTCCACCTTCCATTGATTGAAGTTGATATTTCATCTTTTGATCTGTCATCTTCTCCAAGGAACTCGAACAAACTCACGAATCTGAAGCTCTGATACCACTTGTTAGGTAATTATTCCCTCTAGAGGATCTTATTGAGTCTTCGATACGATCAATACAAACCACCAAGTAAATATTAGATCACATCAATTACACAAAGCACACAGGAATTGTCCTGGTTGAGATTTTTACCTTAATCCGAGGGAGGAAGAACCGAGATGTTATTCAACTAGAGAAGATACAAGAATCATACAATTTTCACCACGACAATCTTTCAAGCCTTACTGAAACTACTTGATGTTTACGATGGAGAAATTTCTCATATCTCAGATGAAGTACTCTGTTTTTCTATTCGGCACTCAATAAGATCATATCTCTCTTGGAGAAGTCACAATTGATTATATAAAGATTTAGAGAAACCCTAATTTGATATCTTGATACAATAGTCATTAGATATTCCTGAAAAGATAACCATACGATAGGAGCCGCACGATCTAACTTGAAGAGCAAGTTCAGGTTTCAGCAGAATCACCCAGACCTGCACCCGAAAACATCTCCAGCCGCGCTCGGTCGACCGCACACGGTCGACTATTGACCTCTCGTCAAATCTAGAGAGGTGGGCGGTCAACTGTACAGTGGACCACAACCTTCTCTATTCAATTATGCTGCTGCTGTGACTTGCTTTTGTTTCGTCGTTTTGACCTCCTTCGCTTCATCGTCTTCTTTATCTAACTTAATATGTAAGACATAAACCCAACAATACTTGCTTCCAAAATTCATGAAGGTTTATTGAAATCACCCCTCTTTAATTTAACTGAAAACTTATATATAAAAAAAATGTGCATATTTTTAAAAAAATGTCCATAGTTTATTTACGCGGTTTAATTGTAGAGATCAACTTCTTTCCTGTTTCCTTCTATATATTCAAATTTTCAGGCTGACTAAGCTGCCAGCTAATTAACAGAACTGGTCATATTTCTGATAACGTCGCATTCTCTTACGTATACAGTATACCTACTAACACTGCTGGCCAAGAAATCTAGAGGTATGGTACTGCTGGCCAAGCACTTGTTCAAACAAATTGATTATTCCCTGAAGCAAACTATACTATACAAAAACCCGGAACATCAATATCCAAGTAATTATGAAATACATAGTCCACTAATTATAGTTACATATAAAAGAAATTCTAAAATACAAAGTCCACGAACTAATGAAAGCCAAGTCATGCGTGAGTATCAAAGTAATTGTAGGAGTACATGTATACGTATGCAAGATAGGATATACAAGATTACACCTGTCATCTTTGTTTGTTAGCGTAAATAGGAACTTCTAATTGTTGTTTGATTAAGTCGCATGCAAAGGTGTTCCCCTGCGGTATTAAAGTTCAAGTTGCTCAAATTGCCAATTCTGGTAGAGATATAAGCTTTAGACTTAGGAACTCGAAGAGTACGTAACGATTTACCCGGTTTTACAAAATATTAATGTAATACCAACTTGAATCCTCAAAATCAGATTGACTCGACTTGTTACCTACTTCTGCCTTGTTTACTGATGCATCTGGGAATACTTCAACAATTAAACAAGTTGTTAGGATTAAAAGGTCGCGGAACTAAGCCACTTTCAAAAGATGTGGCCATTTAATCTTTAAAATTCACTAGTAATTCTGAAAAGTAATTTAAAATATTTTTAAAAAAAAAATCAAGTTACAAATTTTTTAGTAGTTAGAAAGTACAAAAACCTAAGGAAAATCTAATATAATTACGCGTCTAGGATTAGCTTCGACGAAAGCAGAACATTGATTTGGAAAAACAAAATTATAATGCAAATTAACCCGTTCATTCAGCTCTATGCTTGTTCACATTTGAAGTTACTGTTGGACAACTGTTAACAATTTAAATTATTACAAAGAAAGATTATTTTTCCACGGCCTTATCTTGAAAAGAACTTCTATACACAATTGGTTTCAAAATTGTTGATCATTTAACTTTTGTTGTAGCTAATTTTGATTTGAAAGCAATCGGATATGAGTTCTTTCATTGAAAGAGAAAGCTATGATATGAATCGTCAATTAGGATCGGGATCTGACTGACCGGAAATGCCTAGGAACTGCAAAAATTCTTACACTACAGAAAGTTATTCCGGTGTAAGACTATATATGACGCTCAAGTCAGTCACCAAAAAATGGTTAGAGTTATTAATTTAGTGAAGAAAAAATATTAATTACTTTTGACTGATGGAGGTGGAGAGTATTTATAGGGACGGAAACGGTAATGGAAGATAGACTAGAAAGATATCTTTCCCATATTCGGTTAGAGTTATTACAGTAAATGAATAAAATTGGTAACTAGTCCCTGTTTTGGGGATTTGAATAACAAATGTTATTGGCTAGAAATCCCCTTCTTCTTGGGCAATAACCAAGCCTTAATTGGATATTTGGTTTGGTTAATAGGTCGAGATATGGCCCATATTCTTCAAGTTAGGGGTGGTATACCGTACCGTTCAATTATTGTTCTACCGTCTACCGTACAGGGATACCTGGTACACAGATTTCTCTACCATTACCGTGCCAAGATTTCGGTATTACCAAGTTCAGTAATACCGGAAGAGCGGCATGGTAATGGTAATGCCACAGTAGTAACGGATCTTAAAAAGCAAAAGAAAATTTCAGTTGAGTAGAAGTATATATTTCTTATTAGTGAATAAACATATACTTGAAGTCTTGAACCATCAACCCCGCAACAATTTTAGATGTAACTTAGTTGCTGCAAGTGCTGATAAAGCTTCTTAACTACACAAAAAATGACCATTTGTTTTGAATCTAAGGCCTCAACCATCATTCATTATCAAAGGTGCATGTACAATTACAAATGATAGAGAATAACAGTACGGGAACTGAAAGATTCCAACCACGTGAGAAGACAAGTTAGTAGTAGTTGATTAAGAAAAAAAAACACTTAACTTTTCCAATATATTGCTCCAAGAATGAATGACTTATTATTCATCATCTACACTCTAGATTTATTTATTTATTTTTGGTCCATAATTCTACCTCTGATCTTTTTGCTATAATTCTACATGTTCTCTCCTATTATATATACTTCTTAATTTCTACTACTATAATAAAATCGAGTTACCAAATAAATCACAAATACGTGTATTCTTTATTTAAAAATGAAGTGCAATGTAATTGTAACCCCTATTTTCCATTTTATGTATTTTTGGGTGTATTTTTTTTTTCTTTTTGTGTATTTTTTTCTCTCATTTGTATTTCTTTTGGACCGTATATTGGATCTTTATTTTTTTTCAATATATTCATTTATTTTATTTGTCACCTTTTTTTTATGTTCTTGATTTTATTGTCACACTACAATACTTATAATCTTTACCGGCGTTTTTTTTCACACTCACCAGCGTTTTTAAACGCCTCCGTAGATACCACCGGCGTTTTATACGCCGGTGTATGTGTCGCTGTATCTTAGGTACATTCCCCGGCATTTTTTACGAACGCCGGTATAGGTTGAAACTACACCGACGGTTGAAAAACGCCACCGAAAGGGTGTTTTCGTTTTGGGTCCCGTTTTCAGCCATCACCTACACTGACATTTTTAAAACGCCGGTGTAGACCTTTCAGTTTTGCTCAAAGCTATCCCGGCGCTTGTAAAAACGTCGGGGTAGATATATAATTATTTTTTTAAAAAAATTTAATTAAAAAAAAACTACCCTCAGCACTATTACAATCAAAACCAATTGCAAAACTAAAAGTGACCCAAATAAAGTTCATCATTGTACAGATTCTGAAAATCTTCAATCCCTAAAATATGAATGAAGCATAATAGTATAATATCATCAAATTGTAATCTCATAATGAAACATAATAATGTGATCTCATCACATTCATTACCAAAATATGGAGTTCAAAATATTGAGTTACAAAGAGTGAAAAAGAATATTTTCACTGTCAAATTCAGGCAAACAAGATACTAACTGAGAAGAAACTTATACTTTTATAATACTCATGAGATAACTGTCAATTAAACCACAACATAAGTTCAAACAGGATTATTTCATCACTAGTCACTCCTCTGTAAATTATAGTATGCAACTTCAGTTACATAATCCATCTCATCATCACTTAAAACTAATGAAAAAGAACAATCTCATTTTCAAACCCAAGCAACAAGCATGAACATTATCTTAGAAACTGATACACATCTAGACATCATGATATAATTGTATATAAAGTTTAGATAAAAAAATTTCCATCACTAGTCACTCCTCAAAAAATCAGAGTGTGCAACTTCAGATACATGATCCATCTCATCTCCAAATTCAGACAAAAAAGCAATGCGTGAAGCTGCACTAACCTGAAGCAAGAGTTTCAAATCATACAATCCAGTAACATACATTTGATGCTAACCTGAAGTAGTTTGCCTTCACTGCAAGAAATATGAAGCTGGTTTATTAGATGAGGAAAATCATACAATCCAGTAAAACAATCCAATAACATACATTGAGTATGCCCAAAGACTACTAATGCTCAATATACTGGATCCTGCACAAGGTCAATGATAAATGGAAAAAATTAAAACATGTTATTGCAACATTCTTAGCCAATAGGAGGAGATTAGGATAAGTCAATGGAATGATGCACACTTGCGTATAAGAGTGTTTTTCCATGAAGTAAACCCTACATCAGAGTTTAGGTATAAAAAATTAGATCATTCTGGAATTCCTAAAGCACAAACAAGGCAGGACAAGTCATCACATACATTGGGAGAATAATACTGGAGTATGCAGGTGGCTTAGAATGAGGTCTCATATTAAGGAATGTCCTAAACATCAAAGAAACAGATATGGATACTTTGCCAATTCAAGAGTGACTGGGAAGACGCAATGGAACTTCATGGACCGAGTGCCATTAAGAAAGGAAAGATATAGTGGACAGAATGAGTTAATGTGGTCGCTTATTCACTTTGGATCTCCTTAGACACTAGCATGTATTGATGGTATATATAAATTGTATATTAAAGAGACCATGCATTCACAAAAATGTTGAGGATAGAATACATGAACTTGCAGGACATTCAACTAAGAATTGTATACCATCCCGATAACAAACAGGTAAATTGGGGTGGTTAACAGATACTGCAAGATATGCCAAGTATCATTCCCTACCCTCTTAAAAAGTCCTACACACCACTAAGCCAACTAAATAACTCTTTCACCATAGTTCAATCGTGCTTATCAATGTCTATGTCTACATCCTAGCACCTTCAAAACCCTCGACAAAATTCGCTTAAACCAAAGACTGAAATGCATTAACACTAATATGTGCATTGTTGTCCAACAATCAAACCAACTAATACCAACTATCTCTTAGTTACAGTTATAGAATTCCAAAAATAGTTCAATCTAAATCGTACAATTGGATGATAGAAAAAGTTGCAAATATGTACTTAAACCTATAAATTCTCATTATTGCTACAAAAATTGAAATTGAAATTAGGGTTACTACAAGAAAAATCTTTTTTCGCAACACCAAATGTCGTTGCTAAAACTCATTTGTCATTGCGAAAAATATTTTTGGCAACGACATTTGTCGTTGCAAGGTCATTGCGCGTCCGGGCGTCGCGAAAGATTTTGACTACGACTTTTTTGTCGTTGCCAAACATAGATTTTTCGCAACGACATTGTCGTTGCAATATATCTTGTCGTTGCCATACATAATTTCACCCGTGCTAAGGTATAAAATCAATCGCAACAACTTTTGTCGTTGCCAAACATACTTCATATATTTGGCAACGACTCAAGTCCTTGCTAAAGATGTTTTTTCGCAATGAATTATTGTCGTTTTCTTACATTCTTTCTATTTTGGCAACGACTACTGTCGTTGACAAAGCTCGACTGTTTTGCAATTATTTTTATTATTGTTTTGCATTACTTGTATTTTGGTAACAACTATAGTCGTTGCTAAAGATACCAATTTTCGTTGCAAAAGTTTAATTCTTTTCGAGACAAATTATATATTGCCGTTGCATTAGCCCTGTCCTAAAACTAGCATACACTTCAAAAACATTAAAAACCAACATCATTCCAAAAACTATAATATTAAACTTGTCCAACATATTACATTTATGTCATATAAGAAGCAATGCCCTAAATATTACAACCATCAACTTCTCATATAAGATACAAGTAGCAAAAAATTGGGGTTGATGTTGGAGAGTTAATAACCTAAACCAACAGCTAACTCATATAAGATATATCAAATCATACACTATCAAAATATGATACCAAAATATATGCTCCCGGACCAATGGCTTCGTTCCCTAATTCTCCAAATACAGTCCCTTCTATAGTTTTAATGTATATTCATTAATACTGAAGGACCAAAGAACTTTCGAGGATTAACACAAGAATGCACGATTGTGGTAGCTCAAATTCTCATCCTCGTGGTACCTACATATTTGAAATAATGATTAGTCCAGCAGTATATAATGAAACAATGAAAGATTGCCAAAACTATTGGAACTTGTATGCACAAATATAATTTGATGGATACATGAATTTTTTTTATTAAACAAAAGATACATTAACAGCATCAAGAAATAATGAAAACCAAACTAGAATTAAAGATTAAAACTACATTTGAAAGCATTTTGACAACCATTTAAACTAATATGATACAATTTCATAAAAAAATCCATCTTTAAATATTTAACAACAAATATACTAGCAACTAGCATATATACACATGAATTAAGTGCACCAACCTGCAACACTGACAAGTTTGCTTCTTAAGTCTTGTATCAATATTTTCATAGTCATAAGAATCTAGGAGAGGGCCACCAGATGCTAAATGTAAAGGGGATGACCTACATCATTCCGAAAAAGATACCACAAAGTAGGATGCACAGACACATAGATTCAGTACAAGGAGATTTAAATAGAAGGATTGTAGGGAAAACATTTATCTTCTATGCCGAATATGTACTAAATATGTCCAGGACTGCTGCAATCAGACTATTCGGAACTTAAACACGTTTGTTCTAGAATAAAAACTTTCAAATGAGATTATGAGATTATTTTCAAGTCAAGTTACACAATGCAACATATAACTTGATACATTGTTGCTAAGCACGCCGAACATAAGATTAATTAAATTGAAGAGAGGCAGATCAACATGGAGCAGATCTGAAACAGTCAAAACACTTCATAGACCCTAGCCAAGACTAACCAACTTGAACAAGAGATGCAGTCAAGTACCAGAAATCCAAGAAGATGAGCAATATCAGCAACTGAAAACAATGGGACAAATAAGAGAAAGCTACTTGATAGAAAAACAAAAGAGGCGCTTGATAGAGTAAATAAGGATCATGTCCAGCAAATGTGAGGAAAAATAGAGAAAGCTACATGAACTGTTTCCAGAAAACAAAGGAATCCTTGTGTCCAGAAAATGCGAGGAAAAACAGAGAAAGCTACATGAAGTGAACTGTTTCCAGAAAACAAAGGGACAACAGATCAACTACAAACTTGGCATTGGTGTCTTACTGAATATTATCTTTTCCCTACAGCACTAGTATCAAATCAGGTTAAGACCTAACTAATTTCCAAGCAACGACCATTTATTCTTCCAACATGCTAGCCTGAAACAATGGTCTTTCCCAGTTCTCTCATGTTAGTCTAACAACATATGTGCATATTAGTATCTCTCATATATGCATAATTATTCCATTGTCCATCATTTTGGGTTTGCAAGACCTTAATTTCACATATACCCCCTCTCTAATTTTGGGTTTGCAAGTCCCTAATTTCAAGTTGGGCTAGAATCATATTTAATTCTAATCGATATCACCCAAAAAAGCAATTCAACTTATATTTAAAAACAACTTGTTGTATGGAGATCGTGTTTAAATTCTCTACCTGTTGAGATTACAAATCAGATGGAGGTGGCTGAAAGACAGTCGGATCAATAATCAGCATGGTGTTAGCAGTCCTGGCAGTTCTAACAGTCCCCAGATAATCAAGAATACAAGATTCAATATCATCCTCAGAGAAATCACCAACAATGCTCACCTGTATATATGTTTCCATGTCATGACAAACGGAGCAAGTGAAAGATTACACTCAACTGGGTCGAAAGGAAACATAACTGAAGCCCTTGATTAAACAAACATAATCTTCACAGGAAAAGAAATCATAGAAACAAAGGAAAAACTCAAACATACCTCCATATTGTCAGCAACAAACTGATTCAGCACTTCGTCAGTTAGAATTCCTTTGCACAGGTGGTTTCACAATAGTTAGAACTTCCTCTGGATCTTTCCGGGAGTCAATAGATTTATCTTCAAAGCACCTTGTTGACTTGATAGGTCAAAGCAATTATCCAATAATTTTGTATGCATAAATGATTGCCTGGTTGAGAAAAAATCAATGTTAATATATAGGACACAATAGTTCTTAAAAATTTAGCCCATCAGTGTGCACAAAGTAATGTCGATGATGTCTCAAATAATTTTATTTTAAAAAAATCACCGTAATGATAAGCCAATACCATTATTTTGAGCATAAATTTAACAAAAGCAAAATCAATCAGATTTTTACTTAAATTTTGTTATGCCTCACACTCCTTTTAAAACCCTTCCTCAAAAAATAAAACATCACTCTTCACCAAGTAGTAAATACTTGATACTAAATCTGAATTACTTCTTATAAGAAAACTAATCTACCTGAAATGATGTTTCAAACTCCTAAATCTCAAAAATGCATGTCATGCATAATCAAACATAACAACAATGCTGAAAACTATCACATGTCTCATTTAACAAGAGTATAACTACAATTTGTGGAACAAAAAAATTAAGGAACCTAATCAAACCAGATTGGCATAGAATACTTAGCTTTAGAGTGACGAATATAAAATTATGAACTCATTACAAAACAAATAATCAAATAATTTTATCCAGGTTGCCTGCCTACACTCACTTACTTTCGACAATTCCTTTAAAAGGTATACTTCTAAGAGCTAACAACTACTGATTTGCTATATAATGACAAAGCACTCTATATTATGAAATCAAAAAACAGGAAAACTAACTAATAAGAAACAACTACATATCAGAATATGACTTTTCAAAATCCTACAAACAACTCTTTAAAGTAGCAGAATAAATACTATTCTCACTTATTCCCAATACCATTGAATCAAAATACATGATGCTACCTACCAAAACAACTAATCCTGATTACCTTGGTTCAGATAATCTCTGAATTTGACTGATCCATACAGAATTGCATCGAATAAGATTCACTGTATCTTTATTCAACAAAAAATAGCATTCATTGTATCACACAAAAATTGTAAATCTATAGTGTTCTAAAATAGCAAAAATAGAAACCCTAATTCAGATCTGAATGTGATGGCATCATCAATTAAACAACTTACTGATACATACATAAAAATCGATCTCAATTGGAAGAACATATAACAAAACAATACGAAATAAGAACACATACCATCATCCTAAATTCAATGATACAATAAATGACCGCCTCCGCCAAAGCTAAAAAATTACCATACAGATCACAATACATAATACCCAATGCCTCTTCTTCCCAAAACTAGACAACAATGTTGATATTAGGGTTAGGTTAAAAGAACCAAATCCCTACATACCAATCAATTAGTCAACAAGAGCGAACGGCGACTGCAGCAAGGAGAGTGAACGGCGACGGCAACAAGGAGAGCGAACGGCAGAGGCGGCGAATGTGAGAGCGAATGACGGGGGGGGGGTGCGGGAGCAAACGGGCAGATAGAGCTCGAAGAGGGAAAGAGAGGGAAAGTAGGGTTTCACCGATTGGGGGGATTTAGGAGAGAAAGAGATGTGGGTTGGTGTTTTGTTTGTTTTGGGTTTTAGTTAAAATATATGTGGTTGTACATGCTAAGTTAAATTATTTTATTTATTTTTACTTTTTTATATTTTTGGCAGCAATACTGTCGTTGCAGTAGATATAAGCAGATATACGCAACGACATTTATCGTTTCCAATTTGCACAATCTAGCGGGGGGATTTACAAAGGCCCGGGCAAGGCATTTTGGAGGAGGAAAATTTTATTTTATTTTTAGCAACGACTTTCGCGTTGCCGTAACTAATTTTCACAACGACTAAAAAGTCGTTGCCAAAACCTTGTTGCGAAAAAGGGTTTTTCTTGTAGTGTAAAAATCATACTTTTTTGTGTTTCTAGGGTTTGGATGGCTCAATGAATACGGGAGCGACAAACGGCGGCGGCAAAGGAAGCGAATGGGCGACGGGCATCGCCGGAGTCTTGAAATGAGAGGGTGGGGGCGATTGGCGGCGACGTCGGAACCGAGAGAGAGTGGGAGGGGGGCGACGGGTGGCGACGATGCGAGTGAGAGAGGGAGAGAGGGTTGGGGAGACTTGCAGCGACGTCGGGAGTGGGAGAGGTTGAGAGAGTGGACGACGGACGACGATGGACCGCAGGGACGACGACGGAGGGCACAATGATGACGGCCAAGGCAGAGGCGGGAGAGCACGGGAAAGAGGGGGGAAAATTGGGTTTTTTTTTTTGGGATCGATCAGTGAAATGCTATAGGGTTTGGATTTGGGGGAAATTTATTCCAAACCCTATTTCGGCGTTTTAACTAAAAAAACGCCGGTGAAAGTTGTACATACCCCGGCGTTATTATAAAACGCCGGTGTAGATACCTAAACTTTTTGGATCTCGTTCTGATCCAAGCCTACCTCGGCGCTACTAATAAAACGCCGGGGTAGTCTAAAAATGTTGTAGTGTCAGTCTTTTGTTTCATCTCCTTTTGATCGGGCTATTATTTTCTTTGATCCTGATTATTTTATATTGATCGTGACATTTTATTTATTCATTTCTCGTGCCTGTCTCATTTCTATTTGGATTATTTGAGCCCAACCCTATTGGTTACCCATTAACCCGCAAATACACCTAACCATACCCATACCCATTATTTATTTATGCCCAAATACCCATTGCCCAACTAACTAAAACCCATTAATTAAACCCTAACAAATACCTAAACCCGTTAGCATACCCTACCTGATACCCATACTGTGCACCTAAACCTAAACCCTAATAGCTACCCTATATATACCCATCCCTGTTCACATCCAAACCCCTCAGCCGCAAATGCTACCTCCCGATCTCCTCTTTTCCCCATCCTCCTGTGTGCGTCCCTTCCCGTCTCCCCGACCTCCAAGCATCTCCCTCTCCATCCATCCTCTTCCTGCAGCCCCCGGTGCTCCGACCAGCAACAGTGCCAGCACTCCCAATGCTCCTGCTGTGCTCCCCTCCTCTCGGCACCCTGCAGTCAACCAGCAGCCCCGTCGCTATCCGCCAGTGTCGCCGTCCCCGTCGACACTCCGGCCAGTTCAGCCCCGCACTCAACCAGCCACTGTCCTGACCTTCTTGTCGTGCTCGTTGCCATTTGTGGTTGGTGTGGTGTGCACATGCATCTCCCCTGCACGTGTTATTGGTTGGAGTGGCTCTTGAGTTTTGTTCGCGGGCTCGTAGTTCGCTGTTCGTGAGTCGTGTTGGTCTCGTAGTCGTTCGTTGAGTTCGTGCCCCGAAAATCCGTTCCCGTTATTCTTGCTTTTATGCCGTTTCCGTCGTCTTCTTTATGGCAAGTAACTTGTATTCTTTTTTTTTGTGTAATACAAGTACTAAATACTACATGTAACGTAGTTGGGTTCTAGAGACAATTCGTGTGTGAATCCTCTGTTATATGTTGTCTCTATTGTGTTGATTCGACCATAGTTGCCTCACGACATACATGACATGAAACAACTAGGGATGACCACTTTTTGGATGTATATATGCATGCTATTTTGTGATATCGTGTGCTTGATGTATTATTCGTGCTATAACATGTCGTAGACTTGCAAAATACCCTATGCAATGTTGTTTGGACCTCCAGTACACTATATTTCATGTTTGGTTATGATTTGGACAAATTCTATATGATTATGTTGATTTGTGTATGAAGAATAATTATGTATTTTCTGTTGCCTTGCTTTAGATCAGTATTTTAGATCCTATTAAGGTCAGTATATGAATATTATTTGTGAACATGAACTGTAGAGAATTCTGTCTATTTTCCAACTCTTCTGACATATCTCAGTTTCGTTTTACGAGTTGTGAGTTATGTCTATTTTACTACAGAGGTGTAGAGAGATTTCCAGATTTTGTTTTCTATGAATTCTGAAGAGTAATCTATTTTTATCATGATGCTAAAAGTATTATTTTGATCCAATATTTTGCACAATACAACTATACTTGATTGTGATTAACCCTGAATTTTTGTGGATTTATTTAAAGAGTTTTACAAACCGTTCTATGTTTCCAAACAATTACTATACATGCAGAATTTTCATACTGTTCAGTAAAGAACCTGATTTTCGACCTAATTCTACTTTCTTTTTGTAAAATATTTGTGAATATAAAAGTTAGCCTACTGTGTCTATTTTATCACCCTTTTGACGGATTTGAATTTCGATTTATGGTTTGTGAGATATTGCTGTTTTTCGTAATACAGTGTTTATAATTCCAGATTTACAAAACTATTGTATCTTGATGTTTTCTGATTTTTGTTGACTAAACTATTTATACTGAAAAATTATGAAAAATTATATTCTGATGCCGCACATATAGGGAAATACCCCAGATTTTTCGTGGATTTAATTAATGAGTTTTCATATTGTTTTCCTGACTTTGAATACAAACTTCTGATTTCTAGCTGAACGTGTTTTCTGGATTCAAATTAGTTTTGAGATTTGTTTTTGTGAAATACCATATGACTTGTATATATTTGTTGGATTCGGCCAGGAGTCTACTTTTCAGATTCTTTGATGATTCCAGATTTGCATTTTTGTAGTAACAGAAATTCCAGTTTTAATGCAGTACTGTCTTGCTATCCTGAATTCTTTTATGAGTTATCTTCCATCTGTATATGTTTATCTTTCAATCTGAACCTATTACCTATTTATACCATATTATTCTTGCTCTGTTTATGACACATACATGCCTGTCTGATAATAATAACAAATTAACCAAGCCGGTGTTAAGAGAAAGATCTAATAGTGGATAATATAGAAATGTGTACTTGGAATAGGGTTCGTGTTTCCCACAGGATTATCTGCTATTTGTTCATGACTACATGATACACGACTCTATCTGTCTAATACCCTGACTACATACTTTCCTATAGAAAGGTGTACTCAGAAGAGAACCCATATGTTCTATCTGTCTGCCTGGTTCTGCATCTGATATCTGTCTGTCTGATACCTGAGTACACGGTCCTATATAGTCCCCTACGAAATCTAAAACGTAATCTGTTTGAATGTAGCAACCATGTGGTAAAAGGATGGACGCATGAAGTGCTATATAGATAGTAATAACACAAGACCTATAACAACATGACATTTGTTACCTGTATCTGTTATCTATCTGACTTTTACATGCTACTTGATATCTTTTATCTTTATGCCTATCTGCATACCATCTGACACTTGGCATCTGTTACATATCATCTGTATCTGTTAGTATACCGTGTTACTTGATTCTGTTTTCTGATTCATGTTAGTTATTCTGTTTTGTTATCATGCCCATACCATGCTATGTTTGTTTCTGCTGTTATTTTATATCTGTTTCTTTTATCCCTGTACTTGTATCATGCACTACAAGCGGCCCGTGACTTGCACTGATGGGAGTTTGTTTTCTTTTTCTTCTTCCTGCAATTTATTAAATTACAGATCAGGGTGATCAACTGCCAGATGGTGTAGGTGATCTAACATATTAGTTGCTAGAGTTTTTGCTATTATTAGTTCCTGTTGCTATTTGAACAATTGCATTTGATACTTGGATTTATTTGTATTTGGGCAATGTGACCCAGGATTATTGACTTATTTAGAGCTGATTTATTTGAAATTAATCAATTTTATTTTAAGTAAATTCTGTTGGTATTTTGATTCATGTATGCATGCTTGGTTGACTTTTCTTGCTTCCGACTCTGATTATTCTTGTAAAGTGTTGTAAAGATCTTGACAGCTTATGGATGATAAAAACCATTTGCTGGGCTTAGTCACGTATCCGTATTCCGTATTCTCTTTTTGAAAAGCAGGGCGTGAAAAAGTTTTTAGTGGTATCAGAGCTCGGGTCTGGCTAATGTATTAGTTTGACTGATATATTATACAAGCTTGGCTCGATCTAGAATTGGCTCAACATTGCACAAACCATGCATACATAAATGAATTATAATCAACATTTATGTACAAACACCTAAGAAGTTCAAGTTACAGTTTTTTTTGAATTTAGAAAGTACAAACACCTAAGAAAAATTTAATTTAATTACGCGTGTAGGATTAGCTTCAACGAAAGCAGAACATTGATTAGCTTCAACGGGTTAATGCAAATTAACCCGTTCATTCAGCTCTATGCTTGTTCACATTTGAAGTTACCGTTGGACAACTGTTAACAATTTAAATTGTTACAAAGAAAGATTATTTTTCCACGGCCTTATCTTGAAAAGAACTTCTATACACAATTGGTTTCAAAATTGTTGATCATTTACCTTTTGTTGCTGCTAATTTTGATTTGAAAGCAATGGATATGAGTTCTTTTATTGAAAGAGAAAGCTATGATCTGAATCGTCAATCAAAATCGGGATCTGACTGACCGGAAATGCCTAGGAACTACAAATATTCTTACACTACCGAAAGTTAATCCGGTGTAAGACCCTATATATAATGCTCAAGTCAGTCACCAAAAAATGGTTAGAGTTATTAACTTAGTGAAGAAAAAATATTAATTAATTTTGACTGATGGAGGTGGAGAGTATTTATAGGGACGGAAATGGTAATGGAAGATAGACTAGAAAGATATCTTTCCCATATTCGGTTAGAGTTATTACAGTAAATGAATAAAATTAGTAACTAATCCTTGATTTGGGGATTTGACTAACAAATGTTATTGGCTAGAAATCGCCTTCATCTTGGGCAATAACCAAGCCTTAATTGGACATTTGGTTTGGTTAATAGGTCGAGATATGGCCCATATTCTTCTAGTTAGGGGTGGTATACCGTACCGTACAATTATTGTTCTACCATCTACCGTACCGAGATATCTGGTACACAGATTTCTCTAACATTACTGTGCCAAGATTTTGGTACTACCGAGTTTGGTAATACCGGAATATCGGCATGGTAATGGTAATGCCACAGTAGTACCGGACCTTAAAAAGAAGAAAAGAAAATTTCAGTTGAGTAGAAGTACATATATCTTATTAGTGAATAAACATATACTTGAAGTCTTGAATCATCAACCCCGCAACAATTTTAGATGTGACTTAGTTGCTGCAAGTGTTGATAAAGCTTCTTAACTACACAAAAAATGGCCATTTGTTTTGAATCTAAGGCTTCAACCATCATTCATTATCAAAGGTACACGTACGATTATAAATGGTAGAGAATAACAGTACGGTAACTGAAAGATTCTAACCACGTGAGAAGAAAAGTTAGTAGTAGTTGATAAAGAAAAAAAACACTTATCTTTTGCAATTTATTGCTCCAAGATGTTAGGTTTTGTGAGAAATTAACAAATGGGAATTAGGGTTAATATCTAGATCTAAGTTGCCTGAGATATTCACCATAGGTATCAAGATTGGAATACCTAGACTGCTATCACAAGCCAGTATTTATTCCTAAATACTGGTTTGGGTATCGGGTTATAAGCCCACAAACCCGCGTTCCAATATCCAATCAATTGTACGTTCAATACACATGTTACTCATATGCACATGCAATATTTATATAGAGAGAATATACCAATGTATTCAACATTCTCCTTCTATATTCTCAATATATAAAGTACAGGATTATCTCATCAGTTCAGTATAAAACTGACTGGCTGATAACAGTCCATAAAAAGAAAAGCATCATAAAGGTATAGTTTCATAAGAGCCAATATAATTATAAATCTGAATAGTTTAATCAAGACTAAACCAATATAATTAAATAGTTCCAAACCATATCCAATTCAGAATCGTTCACAAATACTAAACCAACTGGAATAATTTGTCATAGTTTCAAAATCAAACAAAGCAAATACTCTTCAAGAACAAAATATGAGTTTTAAGCTCATGAACACAAAAGTCTTAAACTCAATAGAAATTTTACCAAGCAAGTGACTAATTTATTCTCAAAATAAATAAACTGAAACTCTATCCTTGCACATTGCTTTATGTTTACTCCTCCATTTTGAGCAAATCATTATTTTTGAAATCTATGTTTACAGATTCAACTCCTCCATCTTTGCTAGCTTATTGAAAACAAGAATATCAAGAGACTCATCTCTAAGATTTTCAACGAATTTCACAAAGTATCTAATTCCACAAAAGAACTTAGTACAATTCATAATTAGTTTAGCAAAAATGTAACGCAAGCATCACAATCAAGTTTCTTAAATTAAGAACATGAACTTTTATAGTTTCTACACAAAAAGCATACTATGTTTCATATTGAAATGAAAAGACTGTCATTTCAATCATGATTTAACATTGAATTATCAAAATTAGAATGAAACATGTATCCATAAAAGACATATCATTAAAATTGGAAATGATATTTAAGACAATTTCATCATCGGAAACACATCGACAAGTTTTCATGTTTCGTATTGGAATAATATGATTATTCTAAGTAAATTTCCGAGATATATAATACCATCAAATTGGAATGATATTATATATTTGTGGAATTTATGTGGAATCATCAAAATTATCTAAAACATGTCAACAGCCTAAAATTGATGCTTAAGTTTGAACTTCTCTATGGCTCCAATTGGATTCTAAATTTCAAAACAATTAAAATATTAAAGCTTTGACTCAATAACTTTCAACTCCATTTCCCCCACAGTTTTGATAATTAAATCACTTTCAAGTCTCTTAGCAAGAGCATTAGCCATACTTGTCGCAATTGCACTTTATCTATGAGAAAGTTTAACTAGGCTTCTTTCAGCCTGAATATACTCCTCTTACTATTATAGAGTGAGTTATGAGGTACAGTGCATTGTAGCTTGATAGTCGTATAACAGAATTAGAGAGTTAAAAACTTTTTAATGGATAACTAGCAACAATTTCTTGAATCCACTCAGCCTCTTTCCCTGCAGAGAATAACACATAGAGGTCTGATTTTATGGATGATAGCACAATGCCTGCTTGCCTTTTATTTTCATAACATTTCTGTTTCTCCTAGTGTAAATACATATCTACTAGTTATCGACTTTCACTAAATTCCGAGCATCATAATGCATCAGATCAGCCATTCATTCGAAGAATGACTAGAGTAGCATAAAGCAAACTCCTGAATACCACTCAAATATCTCATTAGCCTCTTAAGGACACTCAAATGTATATGGGATTATTAGTGAATCTGCAGATCATACCTACCTCAAAGGCTATATCTATTCTAGTGAAAATCTTTGTATACATGAGACTGTCAATTCTTTTAAAATGATCTACCTGTCTCATAGTTGCACCATCATTAGGTGTCAACCTTTTGTCATAATCATAAAGTGTTTCAAAATACACTTTCAATTACTATATCCCCACTTTTGAAACACATTTTGATTTGATGAGTTTGACTAAGAGTTATCCCTTGCCAACTGAAACTCACCCCTATACCTATGATATCCACAGTACCTAGGTTTTTCATGTTGAATTCTTTGGATAGCACAATTTTAACTTCATTTGTAATAGAGAGGCCACTTCCAAGAAAATACATATCAACAGAACAAGTAAATAATAACCACTATATTTGACACACCACAAAGTTGAAGGCACTGATTTGAATTACTTGATTCATATACTAGGCTCTTTCAAAATTTGTCAAATTTTTTATTCGTCGGCTATACATGTTTTAAGAACATATAATGATTTACTAAATTGTAAATCTTGTTCACTAAACATATTAGTCCAAAACTTTCCAGTACAAAACTGTTCAGTACAAAACATCAAGTACAAAACTTTAAAATATCCTTTATGAATGATAAAATTTTTAATAGATGTAAATGTAAGAAGAATACTTATTGTAGCAATATGACAAACATGTGAGTAGACATCAAATAAATCTACCCCATTTTTCTCAGTCAATCTTTAGCTACTAAAATACATTAAAATTGCTATTAAACAATCAAAATTAAGCTTCTTCTACAAAATCTCTTTCGGCAAAACAACTAAATTAAAGTATTATTGTATGACACAAAATCATCTCATTGTCTATTAAAGACTCTTCTTAGCTCATTTGTTATTCAGGATTTTAAGTTTCAGTAAGGCTGATTCATGATTCCAATGTAAATCATTGAACGTGTCTGTAGGACTAGATTATTTCAAATATTTATCTTTGATGAACACATCTTCAAAGAACTCTGCAAGTCTAGATTCTTCTAACACAAATTAGATAGATCCAATATCTGTCCACAGAACTACATTTTTCACTTTCTAAACACACACAAATATTTATTGTAGGTCCTACTTTAGGCCTTCTAGGGTCATGTACTCTAACAAATGTAGCACAACACAAATTTTCACTTTAACAAAATTATTTGTATTTTCATGCCATGATCTACAAGGTGTATTCAATTTAGAGTGTAGTAACACATTACAGATATGATTAACAACACAACATCACTCATAATTACACAAGACAAACAACAGTCAATAATATAGAATTCAACATTTCACTAAGTATTTGATTTTAACTTTTATCAATATCGTTTAACTGTTGTAAGTAGTGTGCAGTAGAGATTATGCCATATGCAAACTTCTCTAAAGTTGTTAAAATATATTCACCACCTCTATCAAATCTGTACCCTTGATTTTAGCATTTAACTATAATTTTTTAATTCATTAAGAATAATAAGTGCTTCATTCTTCATATATATGACAGACTTATATTAATCATCTACAAAAGTGATTAAATACTTCTGACCAACAATTATCTTACATAGTCACAAAGCTACTGAGATCACACATATCAGAATGTATTGATTCAAAAGTTATGAACTCCTAGAGACCATACAAAATAATTTTCTAGTAATCAAAATCTGAATTCAAACTTCATATCTGTCATATTTAATGAAGTGTCATTAGTAGAATTATAAGTTTTAATAAGAACAAACAATTTAATATATAGTTCATAGTGATTCTAAATTTCAAAATAACTTGGATGTTAAAGCTTTTTACTCAGTAGCTTTTAACTCCATTTTCCCTCATAGTTTTGAAAATTAGATCACATTTCCTCACAAACAATTGAATATATAGTTCTCAAATCCTAGCCAATTATGCTATGTTCAAGAACACAATTATAACTATTATTACTAATTGCCTCATTTGTTAAGCTCAACTTATATATGTGATTGACAATATATGCACTTTATAAGAGTTAATACAAAATTACTTTATCACATTTTACAAAATTGTTTGCTTTCTCTAATGATTCTAACAATGTCCACTTGCTCAAACACATTGAACGAATAGTTCTTTCCTTTATTCGTTCTTCATCATCTTCATAACGCTAAGTGAGATAATGACTAACATATTATAATTCAACTTTGCATACACAGTACAATGAACGAGAAAGAACAAAACGTAACTAATAGAGTCATATCTTACATTAAGAGATGCTCCATCCTAAGTTACAGACATTTGTTATACATCTTATACAATTTTTGTTTTATTTTTAATTATTAGAGAAGTAAATATGTAATCTCATACAAACTGCAAACAGTGCATTTGTCAAAATATCTATATACATAGTATGATAAAACACTTAACAACCCTTATCATGCTAGTTTTCTAAAGCGAGAATAACTATGATCTAAACTCTCAATCATATGATCAAATGTACAAAACGTTAACACATTCATCCACTACAAAAGAAACTCGATTTCCCGATGTTTTTGTACGTATTTACCGGCGTTTTTTTACGCCGGTGAAACTTTCACCGGCGTTTATAATAGCGCCGGTCCAAATGCCGTCGAAGCGAGCGTCGCGGAAACGAAGGGGTCTACACCGGCGGTTTTTGTGGACGCCGGTAAATGTGAAACCTACACCGGCGGCCAGAAAACGTTGGTGTATGGGGGTCACTGAGTGCCGTTCTTTTACCCCAATATACATTCACCGGCGGCTATAAACCGCCGGTGATCATCAATTCACCGGCGTTTATAGAAACGCCGGTGTATATTGAACGTATACCGGCGGTCACAGACCGCCGGTGTATGTGCGTTTATGAGTGTCCGCTTTTCCCTACTTACAAGTATCGGCGTGATCAAAAACGCCAGTGAACCCAACTACACCGGCGTTTTATAGAACGCCGGTGTTTCTTTTTGCCGTTACAGCTGCAAGCATACACCAGCGTCTAGCCACATACACCGGCGTTTGTGTGGACGCCGGTATATCGCACACTGCAACTAATTCAATAGATAGACCGGCGTTTTATATAACGCCGGTCTAGCTATGCCCTCTTGTATTCCTTTCTCTGGTTTTCCGTTCGATTTCAATTCACAGTTTCTTTTACAAAACCTGTAAACTAATTCACAACTGATTCAACCAATTTCGTTGCATATTAATGCGCAAATCACAACCAAACACAAGAATAATAAAGTTTAGCACATGTCATATCCCAAATATCTCAACAAACTAATTAACAGTGTCATAATCACAACCAAATTCACCGCAAAATTAACAGTCATAATTAACAAATTAATATAGCGACGAACATCCCAAATATCTCAGGTCTGACAAATATCCCAAATTAACAGTCTGACATAACTCTCATCTAAAAAAAAACAGTCTGACATAACAGCAAGGAGGACATAAGAACAATCATACAGCAAGGACACAAGAACAGCAAGGAGGACCACGGATTCATACTCTCGAGGAGCTTCAGTTCTGATCATCAGAATTTTCTTCATCTGGGCGACCGCTCTGTGAAAAAAAAACAATAGTTTAATTCAACAGTAGACCACAATACAGAATATACATATTTTTTGATCTTGCAAAAAAATCTAACTGTATCTTAAATTATATGATCAAAGTGCCAATTGCAAATGGAATTGTTGATGATATATAGAGAGGTAAAATAATTACATTGCAATGCTAAAAATGCGGTACTTAATTTTGTTTTTTAAATATATCTAAAATAACAAAACAAATGAAAATTCAGTATCTAACTTGAAAACTCTATATTCTCCTTTGATTGGGAATATCCACTACCCAAAACAGTAAAACAAATGAAAATTCAGTATCTAAGCATGTCTTTCATGGATTGTTCAGACAATCCATGAAACTGTCATCGTAGACGGAAACCAAATATAAGAAAAATAAGAAAAATAAGATAGGGCTCATATCAAGTGTATTTTTAGGGAACTGTCATCGTGGAAGGAAACCAAATATAGAAGCCAGAAATGGAAACAGAAAGAAGAATGATAGAGACTTTGGATACACCAGGCTAACATAGCGGCATTTTCCTCATCTCTCTCATCCCTTGTTTCCCTTCAGCCCACGAACACAAAGAGACATCAGCAACAACAGCAAGAGCGACAAGAACAACAATAATAATAAATCATTATGAACAAGATGTCTCTATATGGGTTTCCAGATCTCCACTCGAGCCCTCTCGTTCTAATCACAGCCCAACTAAGAACATAGACAACAGCCACTGAACAATCCAATCACAGCCCAATCAAAATTTGCCATCCTGGATCTTAATGAAATAAGCTTCAGTAGCAGTAAAAGAAGATGGGGATGCTCGCAGCAAACTCAGTTTGGAAGTGAACCCATTTTTGGTTAAAAAATCATGCCAAAGATGGCAAACAGGTTACTTTAACAGTATCTTGAAATGAAAATTTCCAAAGATGCCTCAGTTCACAGTAAACCCATTTAATATCAAAAAAACATGCCAAGAAGACAATCAGATGCATGAAATGAGCTTCATTAACAATGAAAGAAGATGGGGATGCTAGCAGCATACTCAGTTTGGAAGTGATCCCATTTCTGGTTAAAAAATCATGCCAAAGATGGCAATCTGCAGGTTACTTTAACAGTACCTTAAAATGAAAATTTCCATTAACTGAGCTTAATTATATGTTGCTCCACTAATTCTTGTGCCCAACTAAATCTAAAACCCAATTGTTGTGCATATCCGGACCATTTTGGCGTATGTAGCTATAGCATCCTCAGTTCACAGTAAACCCATTTAATATAAAAAAAAACATGCCAAGAAGACAATCAGATGCATGAAATCAGCTTCATTAACAGTGCAGCATAGTCAGTTTGGTAGTGAACCCATTTTTGGTTAAAAAATCATGCCAAAGAGGGCAATCTACAGGTTACTTTAACAGTACCTTAAAATGAAAATTTCCATTATCTGAGCTTAATTATATGTTGCTCTATCAATTCTTTAGCCCAACTAAATCTAAAACCCAATTGTTGTGCATATTCGGACGATTTTGGCATACGTAGCTATAGCAGCCTCAGTTCACAGTAAACCCATTTAATATAAAAAAAACATACCAAGAAGACAATCAGATGCATGAAATGAGCTTCATTAACGGTGCAGCATACTCAAGTTGGTAGTGAACCCATTTTTGGTTAAAAAATCATGCCAAAGAGGGCAATCTGCAGGTTACTTTAACAATACTACTTTAACAGTACCTTAAAATGAAAATTTCCATTATCTGAGCTTATATGTATGTTGCTCTATCAATTCTTCATCCCAACTAAATCTAAAACCCAATTGTTGTGCATATCCGGAGGATTTTGGCATACGTAGCTATAGCAGCCTCAGTTCACAGTAAACCCATTTAATATAAAAAAAAACATGCCAAGAAGACAATCAGATGCATGAAATCAGCTTCATTAACAGTGAAAGAAGATGGGGATGCTAGCAGCATACTCAGTTTGGAAGTGATCCCATTTCTGGTTAAAAAATCATGCCAAAGATGGCAATCAGGTAACTTTAACAGTACCTTAAAATGAAAATTTCCATTATCTGTGCTTATATGTTGCTCTATCAATTCTTTAGCCCAACTAAATCTAAAACCCAATTGATGTGCATATCCGGACCATTTTGGCGTACGTAGCTATAGCATCCTCAGTTCACAGTGAACCCATTTAATATCAAAAAACCATGCCAAGATGACAACCAGATGCATGGAATAAGCTTCTTTAACAGTAAAAGAAGAATAAAATTCTAGCAGCATACTTACTTTGGAAGTGAACCCATTTTTGGTTCAAAAATCATGCCAAAGAGGGCAATCTGCAGGTTACTTTAACAGTATCTTGGAATAAAAATTTCCATTATCTGAGCATATATGTTGCTCTACTAATTCTTCAGCCCAACTAAATCTAAAACCCAATTGTTGTGCATATCCAGAGGATTTCGGCATACAGCTATACCATCCTCAGTTCACAGTGAACCCATTTAATATCAAAAAAACATGCCAAGAAGACAATCAGATGCATGAAATCAGCTTCATTAACAGTAAAAGACCATGAAAATTTCCAGTATCTAAGCATATATTTTTCTATTAATTCTTCATCCTAACTAAACCATTCATGTTAAGGAAATCAAGATGCATCTATCTGAAAAAACATGCTAAGTTTGGAAAATAAGGGAAATCAAAAGATGATACCGAAGAGAGCGAGAGAGAGCGGAGGAGGGAAATCGAAAATGACGAATAGGGCTCATATCAAGTGTAGTTTTATGGAATTGTCATCGTGGAAGGAAACCAAATATAGAAGCCAGAAAGAGGAATGGTAGAGAATGAGGATACACCAGGCTAACATAGCGGCATTTTCCTCATCTCTCTCATCCCTTCTTTCCCTTCAACACACGGACACATAGAGACATCAGCAACAACAGCAAGATCGACAAAAACAACAATAATAATAAATTATTATGAACAAGATGTCTCTATATGGGTTTCCAGATCTCCACTCCAACTCGTCTCTTTCTAATTACAGCCCAATTAAGAACAATTGGTCACAATCACTGTTAAAGTAACATATATGCTCAGATAATGGAAATTTTCATTTTAAGATACTTTTAAAGTAACCTGATTGCCATCTTTGGCATGATTGCCATCCTCATCTTCTTTTACTGTTAATGAAGCTTATCTCATGCATCTGATTGTCATCTTGTCATGTTTTTTTAACAAAATGGGTTCACTGTGAACTGAGGATGCTATAGGTACATATGCCAAAATCCTCCGGATATGCACAACAATTGGGTATTAGATTTAGTGCAGCTATGAACAGGGCTCATATCAAGTGTAGTATTACGGACTGTCATCGTGGAAGGAAACCAATTTAATATATAAGCCATATATGGAGCCAGAAAGAGGGATGGTAGAGAATGAGGATACACCAGGCTAACATAGCGGCATTTTCCTCATCTCTCTCTCATCCCTTCTTTCCCTTCAACACACGGACACATAGAGACATCAGCAACAACAACAAGAGGGGATTGGTCCAACAATAAGTATAGATTATAATAAACGAGATGTCTCTATTTGGGATTCCAGATCTCCACTCCAGTCCTTTCTTTCTAATCACAGCCCACTTAAGAAAATTAGATTTAGTTGGGCTCAAGAATTAGTAGAGCAACATATAAGCTCAGGTACTGTTAAAGTAACCTGCTGATTACCATCTTTGGCATGATTTTGTAACAAAAAATGGGTTCACTGTGAAACTAAGTATGCTGCTAGCATACCAAAATCCTCCAAATCAGTACAACAACGCGGGCTGAACAAACCTTATTAGCAGGTCATACAATGTCATCTAAGCATGTTATGTGCCAAAATGGGGTTGGTCATACAATGCATGAACGATACGTATTAGTTGTCTGTGAGTATGCAATAGGGTGCAGCTATGAACAGGGCTCATATCAAGTGTAGTATTACGGACTGTCATCGTGGAAGGAAACCAATTTAATATATAAGGAAACCAAATATAGAAGCCAGAAAGAGGGATGGTAGAGAATGAGGATACACTAGGCTAACATAGCGGCATTTTCCTCATCTCTCTCTCATCCCTTCTTTCTCTTAAACACACGGACACATAGAGACATCAGCAACAACAGCAAGAGGGGATTGGTCCAACAATAAGTATAGATTATAATAAACGAGATGTCTCTATTTGGATTTCCAGATTTCCACTCCAGCCCTTTCTTTCTAATCACAGCCCACTTAAGAAACATAGACGAAATACTTATAGACGACAGCCACAATGCAGACTCACAAACACTAGCACGTGTCTTTCATGCATTCAAGATCATAATCTCTTTAAAAATACCAATTTAAATACTTACCGAGGGTGGGACTTGGGATTGCTGCCCTATTAAACTGGTCATTTGTTCTTGGAGGAGTGCAACTTGTGCCTTTAAGGAAGTCATCTTCTCGTCCCGATTGGCACTTGAACTAGACTCACTCCGTCCGAATAGCCGTGAGGGGGTTGGTCCTAGGCCCATACCACGGACACGTCCATGCCTCTCCTTTCCCCTAACATCGGTCAAGGCAACTCTCTGCCGGGTACGCCAATCGGGACGTGCCGCCGTAGGGTCAGAATCTGAAGCAGAGGAGATTTCATCATACCTTTTCCGAGCGTTAGTCTGTAAAAGGACATAACAATCAGAGTTAAAGGCAGATGAGATTTCGACTACTCATTAGATATTAGTTCACAAATTACCAGAATCTGTGCTGCCTCAGGGCTCGCATACGTCCCATCCTTCGATTTGTGGGTGGCATCGAAAAAGTCAATGTCACCAAACTCCGTAGGACCCCCCAAATCTTCTGCCTATATATTAGTAAGATGAAATGGTTATAAACAAATAACTGTAAGTAAAAAATGTTCAATACTATTGCGCCTACCAATTCTTTCCGAACCAGAGCGAAGCTCTGTGTACCAGCGGTGTGCAACACTAGCTGCTTTGACCGACTGGCAACTCCCACCTCCGCCCTTTTCTGTACATGCCACAATGAAGTTAGCAGAAAAATTCATTACAGTAGCCATACAACCACATACTCATTAGATTTTTGTGTGTTTAATGTAAATACCTGACCGATCGCCGAACTCCAGCAGTGCACAAGAAATTGCCAATCTGAAGGCTCCACATTTTCTGGCACATTCATTGCATTCTCCTCCTCTGAAAGCTCTTTGTCATAAAACTTCGCCTTCAAGTCACTCTTGTGGTCCCTCCACTTCTTGGAGAGTGACTTTTCAACCCAAGGTGTAAGGGAGTCGGCGAACGAGAAGTATTGCTGCAAAATTTATTACCCATCACTAAAAATACATATTTCAATAATATGTTTGCGCCGACCAATTATGTATTTTAGATGAGAAATACCTTGATTGTCGTAATAGCAATGGCCTTTGTCGTGGTTGGCACCTTCGGCCAACTCTCGTATGACAAAGGAAGTATCCGGGGGTTCCTTGCTATAACCCCAATGAAGGAAGAAAATTTGCTGGCGTTATCGCCAACCGGTTGCCCGACACCGTTCGCCTCCACCTCGATCCTTTCGTCATTCTGAAGCCTCCATACATTCGTCATCTTAGTCCGCCCACGATGTTTTTTGACAGTGGGCGGCGTGCTACCCTCACCCTCATCTGTTTGACTGCCACTATTATGTAGTGGCTGCTCATCCCCATGGCTCTCGTTGCCATCATTTATATTTATCCTCTTTCCACACCTCGACATGTTGTACCTGTCAAGGATTCAATAACTTCTTTGGAGATGCAAATTTAATTAATAACATGTTTATAATAACTATCATAAAATTTGCACTTTAGTAGGATTTAACAAACCAACATAATTATAAAAAAATTTAAAAAATGAGATTTGTAACAAATTAAATTACAATGATAGTTTGGTTCAAATGACACTAAGCATAGTTTAATGTAAATAACACCAACCAGTAGAAAATAGGAAGATAATTAAACCGGTGTATTAAATTGTTGTGCATATCCGGAGGATTTTGGCATACGTAGCTATAGCATCCTCAGTTCACAGTGAACCCATTTTGGTTAAAAAAACATGCCAAGATGACAATCAGATGCATGAAATAAGCTTCATTAACAGTAAAAGAACATGAATATTCTAGCAGCATACTCAGTTTGGTAGTGAACCCATTTTTGGTTAAAAAATCATGCCAAAGATGGCAATCTGCAGGTTACTTTAACAGTACCTTAAAATGAAAATTTCCATTATCTTAGCTTATATGTTGCTCTATCAATTCTTTAGCCCAACTAAATCTAAAATCCAATTGTTGTGCATATCCGGAGGATTTTGGCATACGTACCTATAGCATCCTCAGTTCACAGTGAACCCATTTAATATCAAAAACACATGCCAAGAAGACAATCAGATGCATGAAATCAGCTTCATTAACAGTGAAAGAAGATGAGGCCTATGCTAGCAGCATACTTAGTTTGGAAGTGAACCCATTTTTGGTTAAAAAATCATGCCAAAGAGGGCAATCAGGTTACTTTAACAGTATCTTAAAATGAAAATTTCCATTGTCTGAGCTTAATTATATGTTGCTCTACTAATTCTTGAGCCCAACTAAATCTAAAACCCAATTGTGGTGCATATCCGGAGGATTTTGGCGTACGTACCTTTAGCATCCTCAGTTCACAGTGAACCCATTTAATATCAAAAAAACATGCCAAGAAGGCAATCAGATGCATGAAATAAGCTTCATTAACAGTAAAAGAAGATGAAAATTCTAGCAGCATACTTAGTTTGGAAGTGAACCCATTTTTTGTTAAAAAATCATGCCAAAGATGGCAAACAGGTTACTTTAACAGTATCTTGAAATGAAAATTTCCATTATCTGAGCATATATGTTGCTCTACTAATTCTTTAGCCCAACTAAATCTAAAACCCAATTGTTCAGCATATCCGGAGGATTTTGGCATACGTAGCTATAGCATCCTCAGTTCACAGTGAACCCATTTTGGTTAAAAAAACATGCCAAGATGACAATCAGATGCATGGAATAAGCTTCTTTAAAAGTAAAAGAAGATGAAAATTCTAGCAGCATTTACAGTTTGGAAGTGAACCCATTTTTGGTTAAAAAATCATGCTAAAGAGGGCAATCAGGTTACTTTAACAGTACCTTAAAACCCAATTTCCATTATCTGAGCTTATATATTGCTCCACTAATTCTTGTGCCCAACTAAATCTAAAACCCAATTGTTGTGCATATTCGGACCATTTTGGCATACATAGCTATAGCATCCTCAGTTCACAGTGAACCCATTTAATATCAAAAAACCATGCCAAGAAGACAATCAGATGCATGAAATAAGCTTCATTAACAGTAAAAGAAGATGAAAATCCTAGCAGCATACTTAGTTTGGAAGTGAACCCATTTTTGGTTAAAAAATCATGCCAAATAGGGCAATCTGCAGGTTACTTTAACAGTATCTTGAAATGAAAATTTCCATTATCTGAGCATATATGTTGCTCTACTAATTCTTCAGCCCAACTAAATCTAAAACCCAATTGTTGTGCATATCCGGACCATTTTGGCATACGTAGCTATAGCATCCTCAGTTCACAGTGAACCCATTTTATATCAAAAAAACATGCCAAGAAGACAATCAGATGCATGAAATCAGCTTCATTAACAGTAAA
Source organism: Hemerocallis citrina (assembly GCA_017893485.1). Classification (NCBI taxonomy): domain Eukaryota; kingdom Viridiplantae; phylum Streptophyta; class Magnoliopsida; order Asparagales; family Asphodelaceae; genus Hemerocallis; species Hemerocallis citrina. The sequence continues at coordinate 179,295,489 of CM030358.1, read as the reverse complement.
AGAACATGAAAATTTCCAGTACCTAAGCATATATTTTTCTATTAATTCTTCATCCCAACTAAAACCATTCATGTTAAGGAAATCAAGATGCATCTATCAGAAAAAACATGCTAAGTTTCAAAAATAAGGGAAATCAAGAGATGATACCGAAGAGAGAGAGAGCGGGACGACGTGCGGGGGGGGGGGGGGGGAGATAGAGAGAGAGCGGGGCGACACAGTCGTTCCCGATCGCCGATTCACCTCCAAATTGGGATAGGGAGGAGGGAAATCGAAAATGGCGAAGGGAAGAAGGGACGATGATGAAAGGTCGAAGGCTGTCGAAGAGGACGAAGCGGCGGAGGCAAACGCGCGGGAAGTAGAGCGAGGAAGGAGGGAAAACGAAGCGCCCTCTTTTTCTTTACTTTTTTGGGGTTTGGGAAAATGGCATGCGAAAGGTTAGGGTAGATGGGATTTATCGCAGCTTTTCACCGGCGTTTTAATTAGACACGCCGGTGAATGATACACTTCACCGGCATTTCTAAATAAAACGCCGGTGAATACTCGGATTCACCGGCGTTTTAATTCGACCGCCGGTGTATAATCATCCCATCTGGCGCCCCATTCCTATTCGCTACCTACCCCGGCGCTACTAGCAAAACACCGGGAAATATTCGCCGCTAAATCGAGGTTCTTTTGTAGTGATCACATGAAAATACTAAGAAAGATTAGAGCAGATCATATCAACACTTCAAGTTAGAAGTGTTTTCCAAATTTGATGGAGAAGCCTGCGTAGTGCAGACTTATCATACCGTGATGCAAATCCATTGTCTCCAATACACACAATCTGTAAGTAACTTTGAAGTTCCTACATTCATCAAATCATTAAAGATTAGCCAATTAAATAAATTATTAGCACTATCTAATTCTCGCAACAATTTAATTTGGAGATCCAAACTTTATAGTCAAAACATATAGTTTAACTTATCAAAAATAGATATTTGGCTTTAGCACATAGCCAAAACAACTGTTCAACTTGTATTTAATTAAACAAATGATTAATACAGTCTTGAACTTAACCACTTAGCATCCCAGTAATTCTATAATTCAAAACATAAACTTAAAACGAATGTTTTTGAACTTCCAACACATAGCAAAATATTTAACAAAAATTTAATATGAGAAAGGTAAAGAACTTATCTTTCACTATCTCTTCCCATTCAATTGATTAGAGTCAAGTCTGTTTGGGAACAAATCCGATCTATTCCGTATTGCACCCAAAACACCACACACCAATAGATAGACTCAATATGAGGTTAGTATCTGATCAATCCCAAGAGCACCAAAGATCCCCTTTTCAATCCAAAACACAAAACTCCCAAATCCTTCAATGAACAAATCAGATCTGATGATGAGATACAAAACTCCCACTATCTTCTTCACAGATCCGAAAAACCTCCTTCACTGTCTTCTTCAAGATTGGGTTCCACACACACAGACCTCAGTCAGCCAAGATGAAGAAAAAGGAGAACAATCGGACACGGTGCCTGAGGGGAGGCAGCGTCGTCGACTGCGACCGGAGAAGAGGGGGCGAGAGCGGCTCTGGCAATTTGGGTCCCGATGGATCTCCAGTCGAGTGCCTCGACTGTGGGCCGACAACACGCGACGCGTTGACAGAGAAGGAGGCGACGGGCGACGAGCGACTCCGACGGTGGCTCTGCGGGCTTCGATAAGATCCGACGAGTTCAACAAGATCCGACAAGATCCAACAAAAGCTCCGTTTTCCCACTTGATTAATCTCACAAAATTGATTAATACAATATCTCAAGATTGTTAGGTTTTGTGAGAAATTAACAATTGGGAATTAGGGTTATTATTTAGATCTAAGTTGCTTGAGATATTCACCCTAGGTATCAAGATTGGAATACATAGACTGCTATCACAAGCCAGTATTTATTCCTAAATACTAGTTTGGGTATCGGGTTATAAGCCCACAAACCCGCGTTCCAATATCCAATCAATTGTACGTTCAATATACGTGTTACTCATATGCATATGCAATATTTATATAAAGAGAATATACCAATATATCCAACAGAAGAATGAATGACTTATTATTCATCATCTACACTTACTAATATAAAGAGAACGGTTTTGTTTTGTTTTGTTTTGTTTTTTCTTTTTTTTACTGGCAATATCCACAATTTTGACAAGAACTTGGAGAGTTTGAGAAACACGGAAATAGCTTTCAGATGTTATTGTCCATAGGGATCAAATGTCAATTACTAACCTCAAGTTGAGATTAAAATGGAATTAATTTAACATTACTATTACAATGCCTAAATTAAAAAGAAATATTTCTCTGAAGTCCAAAGCCAACGGCAAAGTGTATTTGGTGAGGCCTTGGAACTCTAGTTACAATCTTATTCATTGATCCATAAAATTCCATTCATATGTACTTATACCATTTTACAACCAAATTTAAGCTGAAACCGCGGCTGAGACAAGGATAGTTGAACAAATTTATGCAAGATGTTACAAGAGAGGCGTACTATATCTATATTCTTAGTGTGTGTCATTTGGCAGTTTATTTGTCATTATCTTTAATTGGTCCAAGTAAAAGATATAGAGATCGTAGGAATATTATTTACTATTATTAATTATTATTAGAATAAGAGCTTGAACTAGTATTCATCGTCGCTCTCTCTCTATATATAAAGGAGTTGTTAGTTTGGGTAAGAGCAATTTATTTCCTCTCTTTCTAATACTGCTAATTATAACTGTCATGGCTAAGTTGGCTAATAAGCTGGCTCCATCGATTGCATGCGCTCTTGCTGCTTTGTTTCTCATGGGATGTGCTGTTAATGGTGCAATTGTGGAACACACCTTCGTAGTAATCTCTCTCTCTCCCTTCCCTCCTCCTCCTCCTTGCCTGCGCCTCCCCTCGATATATATCTCAATTGAAATTCTACTTCAATATCATAGTGTTCTTTATTTCTTCTAATTTTCAACATAGATAGATACATTTTTCTAAATGAACACCGATCGATGTAAAGCTTTTATGTTTTGTTTGTCGCTTAATTATGAATGAAACTTAATTTGTAAGTTAAACAAATGAACATCAATCGAATGCTCTCATAAACTACATAGGGTGCAACTTCTTTTCTCAGTAATCTGATATTGCATGCAAGTAATTAAACATGTACAGCAGTAATTACAACTCCATTTATCATAATACTTCAAGTGAATGAGAAATTGCAAATTAATCCGGTGCAACTATTATTTTAAGTTCTAACACCAGTTTAATTAGCACATGGACACTTAAATTAATCCATAGCCCGTCACAACTCACAACTGTGTTAGAATAATAAGAAAAAAAAAGTGACACCAGCATGTATAAATAAATATAAGTAATAATTAAACTCAAAGATTGAATTGATATACATTTGTTACGTGATTACATGCATATACTCTAAAACCTAGCTGCTATATAACTAATCATAAGTTAATTTATAAATCATAAACTTATCTTTAAAATTTCATATATTTTGGTTAGGTGGGAAATCAAACGGTGAGAAAGTTGTGCCACAACAACGTTATCACTGTAGTCAACGGAAAACTGCCCGGACCCACCATACAAGCGCAAGAAGGCGACACTATTGTTGTCAACGTCTTCAATCACTCTCCCTACAACATTACAATTCACTGGTAAAGTTAAAATTTTAAACCCTAATCTTTCAACAGCTAATTAAAACCGAAATTTTATTTATGTGCCATTTTTTGCTTTTTATTTTTTTAATTATAATGTAGTATATATTTATTTTTATGCAAGTAAGTTGTGTGCCATATTTTTAGCTAGTATAAGATTTTTTTAGTTAGCGTACGTATAGGAAGTGAAACGTTCTCATCGAAACTTTTTTGATATGTTTCGTGTTTTCTTTAATAGGAACAAAAATCTAATATTTGAATCGATTTAGTTACCATTTTATGATGTACGTGTCCATATATACTAGCTTGTTAAATTTACGTACACAAATGATTTGTGTTAGAAGAAATGGTACTATGCTTATTCTATAATAATTCATATGATGTAATTAACCATGCATGCATATTGTGAATATATGCAGGCACGGGATATTTCAACTGCTGAGTGGGTGGGCTGATGGGGCGGCCTACGTAACGCAGTGCCCAATTGTGCCGGGAAGAGGTTACACCTACAAGTTTAACATCACCGGTCAAGAAGGAACACTCTGGTGGCATGCCCACGTCTCTATCCTCCGAGCCACCGTCTATGGTGCACTCATCATCCGTCCAAGGAACGGGATCAAGGGTTACCCCTTCCCTAAACCCTACAAAGAAGTCCCCATAATCTTAGGTCGGTCGGTCTGTGTATTATACATACATACATGCAACAAGTTCATACAATATGATACATCCATAATACTATTTTAGTACACAGTATAGGTGTATGCCATCGCTCATCCTTTTAATTTCTTTATGAAGAGCTTATTTTCTTTTTCAAAAAAATCCATAACTTGACGGGTTAATTTGTGTGTGTGTGTATATATATGTGTTTGTGTGTGTAAGTGGAGAACATTCTAATATTCATTTGATTAGAATAATCAACATTTGATTACTTAATGCATGACATAAAAATTGTCTTAATTGTGCAGGTGAATGGTGGAAAGCCAATGTGGTGGATATCGAGCGTGAGGCCTATCAATCCGGCATTGCGCAGAACGTCTCCGATGCATTCACTATCAATGGACGCCCAGGCGATCTCTATCCTTGTTCCAGCAAACGTAAGTATACTTAATTTAACATTTCCGATCCTCAAAATTTTAAATAAACTAAAGATTGAATTTTTAGCTAATATTCATTAATTTCAGTATTTTTTTTAAAACTAATATTCATTTCAGTATATATATATATAATATACAAGTTATTGACATATTTATTATTTTCGAATGTTTTCTCGGTTATGCCGAACATTAATGAGACAAAAAAAATTATTACTGGTTTACAGTATTAAAAACTTTATATATGCTAGTACTTAATTAATTTTTTCCCCTTCATAATCTATTTTTCTATGTTTTTAATTTGTGGTAAGTCTGTTGGTCAGTTCTCCAAGAAAAAAATATTATGATACACAAATCATTAAGTGCTTTTTATGTTTGATATCTTATTCTATTCTAGTATATAAACACAAATCATTTAGCTATGTTGTTCTAAAGTGATGATGTTATATATATATATATATATGTAAAATGTTAGGTTTTGTGAGAAATTAACAATTGGGAATTAAGGTTTATCTTTAGATCTAAGTTGCTTGAGATATTCAACCTAGTATCAAGATTGGAATACCTAGACTGCTATCACAAGCCAGTATTTATCTCTAAATACTGGTTTGGATATCGGGTTATAAACCCACAAATCCGCGTTCCATTATCCATTCAATTGTACATTCAATACATGTGTTACTCATATGCACATGCAATATTTATATAGAGAGAATATACCAATATATCCAACATAAAATTGGTATGATATAGTATAAATAATAAGATCGATCTTTACTAAAAGAGCTAGAATTAAGATAATTTTGCTGTCCGGGTGTGCAGATACTTACAAGCTTAAAGTGGTGCAAGGAAAGACATACTTACTCCGAATCATCAATGCCGCAGTCAATTCACAACTCTTCTTCAGGGTGGCTGGACACACCCTAACCGTTGTCGCAGCAGATGCAAGCTACACCACCCCGTATTCCACCGACATTGTGGTCATAGCCCCAGGGCAGACTGTTGATGCTTTAATGGTTGCTGATGCGCTGCCTGACCATTATTACATGGCCGCCAAGGCGTATCAAAGTGCACAAGCTTCCCCTGGAGTTCCTGCCCCTTACGATGAAACAACAACCACCGGCATTGTCACATACATATCGGCCAACTTGTCTGCAACATCACCACCCGTAATGCCACATATGCCAGTGTTTGACGACACACAGACTGCTAACCAGTTCTATACTAGCCTTGTCTGTCTAATCAGAAAAGCTAGGTTAGCTGCATCTGTCGTAGTCCCCTTAGATATTGATGAGCGCATGTTCATCACATTTGGGTTTGGTTTGACCGCTTGCAAACCGGACCAACCCAAGTGCCAGAAGCGAGCCTTGGCCGCAAGCATGAACAATGTCTCGTTTCAATTCCCAACTAAAATGTCACTCCTGGAAGCACAATACAAGGGTAGTGCTAAAGGGGTTTATACGTCAGATTTTCCGGACAATCCACCAGTTGTGTTTGATTACACTAACCCTAGTGTGAACTCAAATCCCTTGAATTCAGAAACTGTGACGGGAACAAAGTTGAAGAAATTGAGGTACAATTCGACGGTCGAGATTGTGCTTCAAAATACTGCATTCTTGGGGATTGAGAACCATCCAATTCACCTACACGGCTTCAATTTCTTTGTGTTGGCACAAGGGTTTGGGAATTATGACGCGACAACATTATTGGGTGAGACCGGATTCAACTTGGTGAACCCACAAGAGAGGAATACTATTGCAGTTCCAGCTGGTGGATGGGCAGTAATACGTTTCAGGGCTAATAATCCAGGTAAGTACAAAATAAAGTAAAAACTATTTTCCCTTTTATTTTCACTCATTGGACAAGTATTCTAATTTTTTTTTTTTTGATATAGAGTCAAAAGGTTCTAGCCATCAAAAAATATATTAATCAATAAAAACAGCATCGTTACAAATAAATATATAATAGTTTTACAAGCTGTAAAACGGAAAGAAGAAAACAACAAAGAAATCAATAAACAAGTATCCTAATTTAAGATATAAAAAAGTGTCAGGGTGAAAGACTAAAGCTATGGCGTGTGTAATGCACGTGATATAATCTAATTCTATCAATATTGCTTGAAATTTTGGAGAAAGGACCGAGATGGCCCACTTATATGTTAGAACTGTAAATTAATTTGGGTTAAATTTCACTAAAATATACCCATGTTTCACCGAGTTGCATATATCAAATTATCAATCAATACCTTTTTTTTTCCGATATACTTTGTATCAAAACTTGTTGCGGTTTAGTGTATGGTTTAGTGTATGAGCTCTAACATTGTCAATTTTAAACCATATTAACCCTTATATCCATGTTTTGACCGGTCTAAGCACCCCTCCCCCTCTTCTATGACATACGTTTAAAACTCTTTTTTTTTTTAAATCTATATAATAAATTACAAAGAAAGCTATCAAGTGGCTCTCATTCAATCTCTCCTAAAATTAATGGCCTACATTGATTCTCACAAAACATATTTTTCCGTCCAAAATTTTAAACCCCAAAATTAAAATTTTCCCTCCAAAACTAAAAAAACTCATTACTTTATTACTCTCTCTCTCTCTTCTTTCTTCACTTTTTCATATTTTTCTCTTTCTCTCTCTCCCATTCTTTCTTTAATTACTTAGAAATTTAGATTTTAAGATTTCAGGTTTGTAAAATTTTCAGAATTTTTATATTTTTTTTATCGCACATGTTATATTGAAATAGCAAATATCTCTTCAACAGTTAAATTTCATCATTTTTCATCCTTTAAGTTCTAATAAGTTGGATTTTACACCTTCATTTATAATTATTTTTCAACATATACTAATAGAAACATGGACTTTTATTTACAACTAATTATTTTCATACTATTTAAACTTGAACTACATAATTATTGTTTTACTATTTACAGGGCTTTTCGTGTGTTGTATCGTCCCGAAGACGTGCTGTAGGCACGTGCCCACGGGCAAATCTAGTAACTTATAATATACATACTGAAAACAAAATATACATACTCAAACTCTGTCTTCACCTTCTTTCTATCTTATTTTCATTTTTTCTAACAGAGAAATGGGGTAATAACTACATTTGATTATGGAAAATAACAAAATTAAATAGTTTTAGCAGCCATAGTATATTAGATTTTTTTTTTTTTTTTGCCTAAAAACAATAAAAAAAATGTTACATAATAGTTGAAATTGATGAAGTACACCGATCAACCGGACAAAAAAAGAATATATTTATCTACAAATTGGTAAAACAAGAGTATAGTTTAGTGAGACTTAACCGTAAACTTATTAGATGCTTAATGGGCTTACTTTAGTCCAATTGCAAATGAATGCATCAACACATTTTGAATTGACTAAATTGTATTTTCTGACGTATGTGCTAGGTGCGTGGCTAATGCACTGCCACCTGGATGTTCACATGGGGTGGGGCCTAGGGATGGCTTTCGAGGTGGAGAATGGGCCTACACCGTCTTCGACTCTCCCACCGCCGCCACCAGCCTTCCCTACTTGCTAGATTCAGCACCATCTCACAAGCAAACATCAAACAATATTATTCAGTTGATTCAAGCTCCAAACAATAAGAGCGAAAAGAGTAATTAAGCATGTAAATTTATTGTAACAAAATAACAAGGACAAAATGTCCCTTATTTTGTTCAGTTTATTTATTTCTGTTATCGAATTCTACAATAACTTTTGGTTTCTAAGTTTGTAAACCTTTCCAAAGAAGATTACACCTTCAAACTTTGTTATCTCCATGAGTTTTATTTGCTTGGTAAAATTTGAGCTAGATTTTGCTAGTGAGGACGTTTTTTTGCACGTGGATCAGAATTGGGCTTGCAACAAAGCCCATTAATTAGTTACACCTGAGTTGAAGAAGCCCATTACTAAGCCTATTCATCACTTACATTCTCAGTTTTTTTCCCTCCTAATAAATAAATTAAAATGCCAGTTTTAATTTTTACTAACAAAAGTCAATCTCATAAAGACTAAAGGAGGTTTTAATTGTTTCTGTGAAGCATATATATATATATATATATATATATCATGAGATTTTTTTTTTTTTTTTTTGGCCGATTATCTTGTCATATATCATTAGAAGAATTTCTGTGCCGATCATCTTCTCAAACAAGAAAAATCTTATTATTGTAAATTTTTAGTTGTCTATAATAGTGATGCTGAATTAGCTACTTTAATAAAAGTGGACGCTCGATTATAATCGTGTAGTTTTATTTCTTTTAATTGTTAGAAAAAAATAAAAATTTAAAAACAAGACAACTATGTTCTACCTTCTTTCTTCCCAAAATAAGAGAATAGAATTAGCACAACCTAACATGAACATGACCTTTTTATATATGTTTTAAGTAAATTTCAAAACCCTTTCTGCTCGATTTTATAAATAAATAAATCAATAAAAAATTCGGCTAACTTCTTGGGTTTACATGATGTTATGAGGGACGCAATGATTACAAGATTTTAGTACTTAACAAAGCCATTAATAGCTAATGATGGTTGATATATAGGTGGAAAATGATAATCATTCTCCCTAATTGAAGGCAATGATTCTGAAAACATTAATCTAATCTACATTCAAGAAAAAGAAAAAGAAAAAAACACGCTTTGATCTACATTCACATATAATATTTCTTCCTTTGGTGGGTGATCCAACCGATCTGTAATAATAACCTGAGCATCTTAGGATTATTTTGTTGGAAACTTAAGTTGAAGTATAGAATTTCAAATTACTTCTTCAATAATTAACTAATTCTCCAAAGAAATATTCCTGACGGTGGAGTTTTAACTGCGGAATAACTCACCAATAAAGATGCAAGAACAATACAATCAACAGTAACAGAACAAAGAACAACCAAAAGCAACACACAATAACACACGAGATTTTATCGAGGTTCACCTAATGCAATGACTACTTTTCCGCGTATAGGCACTTCTGCGATTTTCACTAGAAATATGAATAACAACTTTACAAATCTCTCAAGAACTCACCACCAAGGTATAGAGTTTCTCTCTATCTTCCTCTTTCTTGAGGACGACTGTTATATCTTACTTTTCTTTTCACTTAACCCTAAAATTGTACAAAATACAATATATATAGGTTTACATAACTTCTAATCTCAGCCGCTTATCCATCAGCATCACGACGGTCGACCGCAACACAGTGACGGTCGACCGGTTCATGCCTTCGACTATACAGGGTCTAACAGAGAGTGGGTCGGTCGACTGCTCGGTCGACCAGTCATTCCTTCAAGTCTGCAGGGTCCAACAGAGAGAGAGAGACGGTCGGCTGCACGGTCGACCGTACATTTACCTGTATGTGTGTGTTCGACTGTAACTTGCCTGTAGCTACTGGCTGCTCTGAGCTGCTTGCTCCATCTTCGACTATTCTTCTTGTGTATCTTCTCCAACTCCCTTATCGTGTATTTGGATCCACAAACCCTAATAATGACCTCATTATCATATAATTAACTTTTTTTTAAATTTTTCTAAACAGTCATTAGAAATTGAGTTTGTGTACTAAATATCTTACTACTAAAACATTATTGAACATTGATCATACATTAGTCTGAAAAAAATTAACATTTGGCGATCTACAATTTCTTATACCCATCTTAATATTGTTTTGTTTTTATTCTAATTTGGCATTTTTTTCATTATTTTCCTAATTATCTCTTACCTTGATGTGGCAGTCTATAAATTATTGCACTCGCATTAATATTCCATATGTTTTATTCTTATTAGCCGCTTTATTTTATAATTTTCTTGATTATCTCTTATGGCACTTTGTTTGCCTTGCAGTACTAGGTGGCTTATTTGCACGAGGTTTGTTGGGTTTATGTCTTGCGTACGATGTTGGATAAGAAGACAATAAGAAAATTGTAACACCCCGAATTCCATTTACATGTAATTCGTAGTACAATATGATCTTTTACTTCATTTCGTACAATTTTACAAGAAAATTAAAACTTTTCTTTTATTACACTACAATGTTTATTACAGAGTTACACAGCTAATAAAATACAACAAGAATTACAACTATAATATCAGCAGCTTAAATATAATCTTTATCATCAACCATTTTTAAGTCCTTGCCAATCCAATCAAGCCATGTACTGAAAATCTGTGGGCACGTCAGTTGCTTACAATCGACGCAATATTATAAACAACGATCCTCTCTACACTGTATTATAGAGAAATCTCTTACTTTAATAATCACAAACTTGAATGCGTATAAAAATGTAAAGAGTGACTATCCTAAACATGTCAGTATATGATATGACATAATGCCTAATGCAGATGTTATACTACAATGACACTAATGCATATGTGTTCAGATTCTATGCATCCCATACTATATAGGTCCGAGGGCAAGTACATACGTACTCTATATTAAAGGGTTTTATCCATCGTCATGATAACTACCCAGTAATAAAACAAAGTTTAGACATTCCACGAGTATGGATTCCAGTCCCACAGATCCACCGTCCGACTATACAGAATCCTTATCGTGCGAATATCCTGCAAGTGTCCTTCTAGCTCTGGTATATGCATATACACTGAAGGACGGCCTACTATCCGCCTGACTAATCATGATCCCGGAATTCACCGCCCGATCAATCATAATTCTGGATTTAATTAAGGCTCGCCTCCATCACAAGTAACCACAGTCCCGGAATTCACCGTCCGACTGGGTCTATAGTCCCGGAATCCACCGCTCGACTATATAGAGGCCATCCACTCACGTTTACCCAAGTTTACTACATCTTCACTTGGTGCCTAATTCTTAAGTTTAAACATGAATAAATAATACCACCTAGAGCTAGTTTACCCTCCTATAGGTCTTACACAATAATACCAAGAACGACAGACCATATTGTCCACTTCTAAAAAAATTAATTGTCCATTTCCATTACTTTTGCCGGTACCTGGGTATCACTAAGCCTCTAAAATCAACATCCCTCCATATTCAACAACTTGAGGTACTCATACTCTTATAACTCATGTTCATGTATTCATAATTCATTCAAATTCTTTCATTCATTCTTATTTATTCATCAATAAGTACAATCTCAACCTATTCATTTTCACAATACACTTTTCATATTCATCAAAACCTTCTCAATACAAGTTAATTAAGATTAAAACATAATTTCTTAAAATTCATTATTGAAAACTCATCTCATCATTTTCCTTTGATTTATTTTAAACCAATTTCTAACGTCATTAACCACATATATTTTCTTGAGTTCACATCTCATCTAAGCATGAATATGATCTTTATTTTTTCAAAATATAACTTAAAACAACGAGAATATATTTTCAGTCACATCGTTTAAGTATCATTTGCAAAACAGTAAATTCAAAGTCAGGAACTGCATTTTATGCTATTTGTAAAAATCATATAAAATCATATACTTCATGAAACTTTGCGTTATTTATATCAAAATAAAGGTGTACAAGTCTACTATAATTTCTTAGTTATAAGTTTTCTCAAAATACTGTATCTATAACCCTGAATTCTTTGAAATATACAGTAGGGTCGAAATACTGAAATACTGCCACTGTACAGTCTTGTAAAATTCATATAAAATTCAATTCTTTGTAAAAATTTGGTTTCTTGGACTTCTCAGAAAGTTTAATGAGTCTACTACAATTTCTTAGTTTCGAATTATCACGCTCTGCTTCCCAAAAATACGGAATACGAGTGCGTGACGAAGGCCAGCGAATGATTTTAACATCATTCATAAGCTGTAGGATTGACTCAGCATCACAACAAGAACATAACAAGAGATGTATATATCCAAGCATGCATGAATAATTTATTAGCAACAGAAGCAATTGAAACACAATAATAATATCCAAATAGTTTCAAGTTTGGATCAAGTTAAAACTCGGGAACATCAGCCCGTTACAAGTCTTAAGTAGCAGAAATGAATAATTCAAGAAAACAAATAATTAAAACATGTCCTTCGTCCAATTGAAGACTAAAATCTCTGCTCACCAATTTCAGCAGGTAGCACGTCTTCAAAGTCTGCTTAATAAATATAAAAAGGAAAAAGTAGAGAAAACAAGAGAAAATGCCCTTTGTGCAAGTTAGGACCACAAATAGTAAAAATGAGTACAAGTAATATGGAACAAGAATTAGAATCAAAAATATAATGGGGATACAACAAGTAGTGGAAATCTAAGAACTAGCTAGCAAGAAGGACAACTCAAGTAACCATGCTGGATAACAAATACTAATAGTGGAGCAAGTGACAAGTGAACATATAGGGGTATCTAACCTCAAGTGACAGGCATCAAGTACAAGTGTCAGGTAACAAGTCTCAAGCCTAGTGTCAAGTAAAAAGTCTCAAGTCTAGTATCAAGTATTATATTCAAGTGTCAAGTCTCAAGTAACAAGTTATCAAGTATCAAGTAGCATGTATCAAGTTCAAGTTTCATGTTCAAGTCTTGTGGTTATTACTATCTAGGTAGCACTTCATGCATCCATCTTTTTACTAGGCCTAGTGGTGGAGTCTATAGGACGGCGTACTCAGGTATCAAGTATCAAGCAAGCATGGTTCATGAATCGAAAAATAAATAACAAGTCCACGAAACAAGTTCACAAATCCACCAACAAGTTCAAGAACCACACAGTGGGTTCATGAATCAAACAAGTTCATGAGCCAAGTAACTGGCCTCATGAATCGATCAAGATACAACAAGTTCATAAACCAAGTATTGGAAAACACGGGCCTCCTTCCGAGTACACTTACCTATATTGTCCACTACTATGGTCTTTTCCTTAAACCCCGGCTTGTTACTTTTTATTAACTTTTTTTATCAAGAAAGCATGCAAGTATGCGAAACAAGTCAAGAAATTATAATCATAGACATGGAACAAGTTTGAGGTATTTATATAGCACATTCGAGGGTCAACACGAATAACGAAAATATCAAATCTGGACAGCACGATGTTGTTGTACCAAAACTGCAATTTCCGTTGCTACGAGATAGCAAATGTGGATCCATCAGGAGGTCTAGAAACTAGACTCCTGCCCGGTTCCAATGCATATAATTAAGGTACATGAAAATTGTGGAAACATGTGTCAAAACAGCGAACTACACCGCTAATGTGTTCAGGCAGAATTTGTAAATCTAAGTTTGAACATGTGAAACATGGTTGAAACATTACAAATAAATTCTGAGAAAAATTTGGTGATGTTACCTAAGGTGTCCAGCAACAACATATAAAATTTCAAGTCAAACGCTTACTGTTAACATAGTTAAATTAATTTGCAAACTAGAGAAGTGTAGCAGTTTTGTGAATCTGCGACTACCGACACAACTGCAATAAAACTGCGATATCTCCTAGATCGTAACTTGGAATTCAAAAATTCCGGAGGCTATCAACATCTATACATCTAGAGCTACATTTACTATTCAGGGATTAGGTTCAGATTCTGATTTTAAAGGGGACAAAACAGCAAGTGAAGTTCAGGACAGCAACAAGTGTGAATGTCTTACATGTATAGGTTGAACGATAATTGGTTGTTAGGCGTCTAGATTAATGTGTGATACAAATACGGGGTAATGGTTATCAACACAGCAAGTAACATTTATTTCTCAACTCAAATGAGTGCAAGATCATCACATCCAAGATACAACACACATCTACAAATCTAGGGTTTCTTAATTTCATGTCTTCATGTGTCTAGGAAATAAAATGAGTCCAAGCAGTTGTAATATAACAATAAAATTATTGTGACTCTTAAAATTATGGGATTGATGAGGATTAATATTTGATCAACAACAACGAGTCAAGGAGGAGTCACAACTACTAACTATTTGCAGTATTTTCAAATTAAACGCTTGTACTAGAACAAAAATTTATACAAGATGAATACTTGCCTTGATTGAATGAGGGCGTGGATCGACGATAGAGATCGGATGGATCGGATCGATGCGGATCTTAATGGAAGATCAAGATCAAGACGATCAGACAGCTAGATCTGCTCTGATATGAGGGGATCAGATCTGATCAAGATCACAATCTGATCGAATTCGATGGCTGAGATTCAATCTCCCACTCCTTCTTCTTCCCCCCTTCACAGAAACAGAGAGAGTGAGCAAGTGGGACACGGCGGGACTGCGGCGAGCGGCGTGGCGGTGCGACACGGACGACAGTGGTTGGTGACTGCGACGATGATGGTGACACCGCGGTCGGGAAGCGACGGCGGCGGCAATGGGGAACGATGCCCTATTTGGGTTCAAAAACAGGGGAGCGGGGGAAGGCACAGACTGGGCGCACTGCAGGCGCGTGGCATCGCGACAGGGGCTGCGAGGGGCTCTGACAATGGCATCGCAGTCAGAGGACACCAGGCACAGGGGGAGGCGTTGCGGTGGCTGTCGCTGTCTGGCCTGCATCGCGATGCTGAGAGGGAGAGGGCAGCACAGCGGGGTTGCGTTGCGGTGGCTGTCGCGGGCCAGGAGGGAGGTGGTTTGGCGGGGAAAGTTTCGGGATGAACGGGGTGAAGGAGAGAGAGACGAGCGGGACGATGGGTAAATAGTGGAGGGGGTAATATGCTGGCGGCTGGGTTTGGGTTGTACAGTAGGTAGGGGTAGGGTTATTAGGTTAGGGTTTAGAGGTTAATTAGGTTTAAATAGATAAGGTTATAGGGTTTGGGTATTAGGTGGGAAGATGATCCAATAGGAGAGTGGGTATTGGGTTTAGGGAAAATATCCAATAAGAAAAATAGAGATTTAAATAGGGTTTATATTACCATAAAATAAACAAATAAATGTTGCTTTTAAAATGTACATATAAACATACATCAAATCACATAATAAAATACAATTAAATAAGCATATTCGGGCTTTACAAATAATATACTAATAACAATAATAATAATAAGATTTATATAACAAAATATACATTTATCAAAATAACATAACAACAACAACACATTTAAATTTAAATTGAGTAAAAATACAAATAACCGGTCAAATAGAAATAGAAATTAAAATATGCCATTATTCGAACAAAATATAGTTTTCGATTAGAAACGCTTTAATAAAATATCTAAAACAAATTTTAAAACAAGGTGAATTTATAATTAGTTAAAATACAGGAAATATTCAGAAAATATGTATTTGGAAAAATAGGGCTTACACGAATTTTCTCAAATTATTTAATTTACAATGCTGAATTGATTAAAAATCGAAATGTGTACAAATTTCCACCAACCAGTCAACAACTAACCAGTTCTGAGTTTAGATTTTAGTAAAATAGTAAATGACATCCAAATCTTTTGAAATTTTAAAGGGATGTTTCTGACATATACAAGATGCTCTTAAAAAAGTTTTAGCTCTAAATTCTAAATATTTTATTAAATACAATTTTCTGATGTGCAAGTAACATTCAAAACAGTAACTTTTCTTTGCATGAATTAGCAACTTCGTGTACAAATTTATATCCAATTCATTTAATCAAATCATGATGTACTACCATGCAATCAAACAACATCATTTCCACTTATTTACATGATAATTCCTTCACACAAAAAATCTTATTTATATGATAATATTAACATGCATTGTCATTCTAAATATTAACATTACAATTTAACCACTACTCATATGTATAAACAATTTTAAATAAAAATTTCCCTACACATGCAATCTACTTTACTTTAGAAAGCAAGAAAGAACACCCACCTTAGTTGAAGAAAGAAAAATGGAAGAAGACTCCTTAGATATCGCTCCTAGCTCCAACAAGATGCTATCCTTCTCCTCCTAGCAAAGCCAAACCTCCCTCCTATTTGCCAAAGTCCAAAAATGCTCTAACTCTCTTTCTTCTCTTTCTTTCTTTTCTTTTCTTTTCTTTTCTTCTATTTTCTTTTGATTCTAGTGTGCATTGTTCATGAAATAGGAGGGGCTATTTACAGGACTAAATGGGTGAATGAAGAGACACCCATTACCCAAAAATAAATACTCATTAACAAAATTAGTCACCCACTCACCATTACTACACAAACCCCCACTTATTCTCATTCCTTCATGAATTGGCCAACCCTTGAATTTTCCACATGTGCACACTCTTTCATTCATTTGTTTATAGTCTAAATGTATATATTTGTTACATGACAAGTGTATATATTTAAAAAGTGTACATTTAAAATGTAGAATAAAATTATGGGCTTTTTCTTTTAAATAAATTTTCTAATGAGCTTTAAGATGGATTTTAGGCCCATGTGTTTTTAATTAGAAAATAAATAATACAATTTGTGATAAATAAAATGACAATAAAAATGTTCTTGTCATCTTTAAAAAATTTATAAGTAAAAATGCACATAAAAATTTACGTGCGATGCACGTGCTATATATTATTTTTTTTTTGAAAGAACGAAAAGCAGTCAAAATACAAAACATGTATATTTAATAATGCAAAAACTTTATCAAAAAGGAGTAGCTTTACGATGGAGAGAGAGAGAGGGGGGGGGGGGGTGAGGAGAGAAGGCGACGTCTTCCCTCGGGACCTGCGCCGATCTTATGCTGAGGTGCTTCAACTCCCCCCTCGCAGACCCCCCCATCATCATTACCCACTTCAACTACCACTTCGATCCCCGTACCCCCCCCCCACTACAGTCCAAAACCCTACATCACAACGTCCCTTCCCATCCCATTACTCCCACTAACCCCAAACCCAAACCCTATTTTCAACCAAAACCTACCGCCATTTTTCCACAAAAAACCTAGTTTAGGCGACATCCAGCCCGCCGATCAACAAAGAAGATGGAAGTGCGCTGCTTCAAGTGCGGGGAGAGTGACCATGTCATGGCGGAGTGTAAGAAAATGGGCTTTCATTGTTTCAACTGCAAAAAATTTGGTCATAAGGCGAGGGACTGCCCACTCCACAACCGGCGTGAGACGCTGATCGTAGATCTCCCGCACAACAATGCCATCTCCCAAGCTCTGCCGGCTCTGCATGCAAGTGCTTTCCTCCACCTAATCAACCCACGGCGCATCCCACTAGTAAAAGACCTTGAATGTGCTTTCAATTTCTCTTGGGGAAGACAAGGCAGGTGGTGGGAGCTGAAGAGAGTCAGCGATGGAGTCTACCACGTCCAATTCCCGACTGCAACCGAGGCTGGAGCAGCGATAGCTGAAGGTGTTTTCAAATTCTCTGGATTCAGTGCTACTTTTTCCCCATGGTCAGTGGATTTTGGTGCAAGGCTGCGGCCGAAACCTTGCTTCATTTGGATTAACTTGCCACTCCTCCCCTTTCACCTGTGGAATAGGGAGTCGATTGAGAGCTTGGTTAAGCATTTTGGTAAGCTTATTATGCTCAGTCGGGAGATGTTGCATGCTGATACCAGAGATCAAGCACTGGTCCTTATTGAGGTTGAAGATCTTACTCTTGTGCCTAAGTCCCTCACTATCAGGTATACTACACCTTGGAATCTGCAAAACCATGTCCATGATGTCCCAGTGCTTCTTCTAGGTAATCCAATCCCTGTGGAAGATGTGCAATCTGGGAAAGTCTAATTGTTTACTACTGCTGGAGCTTTGGAGGAACAGGGAAGCGCAAGTTTTTGGCGACCCAAGGGACATGCTGAGAACAGGATAAAGGGAGCGGAGGAGCGCCGGGGACCGGCGGCGGCCATAGTTGCCATTGCAGATTCAAATTCCCGTGATTTGGGGGGTGGGGGTCCAACGGCCCCGGGATCCTTGCATGCAAAAGCTGATGTGGAAGTTTTTTCAAATTCCCCCAAATTAGTGGGATCTGTGCCAACTGTGGAGATTCCACCAAATCCGACCCTACTATCCAAATCAGTGGAGGATCACTCGCCTAAGCAAAATCCCGCACTTCTGGCACCACTCTATGTTCACTCTTCTGAGTCGTCAGACAGTAACAAGAAAGCAGCCCCACAGGGCAGTGCGCCGGCTCCACAAAATCCTGATGAATCCTCAAATGACAATTCTCAAGAGGAGGTTCGTGAAATGATGTGGGAAGGGAAGCTCTTCACACTGCCGCTATCCCTCTTTGTCAAGATTAAACCAGCGGTTGAAGGGGCCCTCTGAGAGTCAATGAGAGATGAGGCGAGTAAATTTTGTGATGATGACAAGGGCAAGGGGACTTTCACAGAGGGTGTCAGTAGAAGTGGCAGTTTCCGCACACGCTCTTTACAGAGGAAGACTGTTACTAGATCCGCTAGCTCATCTACTGCTATTCCCCCAGGATTCCAGGATTGCCCCTCCAAGAAGGTGAAGAATTCACGGTCCACAGGCAAGCTCAAGAGCACCAGACCATTCATGAAGCACCTGTCTACCACCATTAAGAGGAAGACCACAGGTACCTCCTCCTCAAATGCCTCAGTTTCAAATGCACATCTCAATCCTTTTGATTTACTGTCAAACGAGGACATAGTTGACGTTGCGGCATCCATTGGAGTGGCGGCTTTGGGGCCACACTCGATTTCTAAGTTCAAGGGCCGCCAGAAGACTGTAGTTGATCAAATTGATCAACAACAGCATTCTGATTAGCAATCTTACTTTTCTGCTTTTGGTGTTTTTGCTGTGCGTGTTTTTCTTGTGTTGTTTTCTCTTTTCAATGAGGATCACAAGCTGGAATGTTAGAGGGTTGGGCAACCCTGACAAATGCTCTATGATCAGAGAAGGTATTCGTAGTTGTGTGCCTTCCGTTATTTGCTTGTAAGAGACAAAACTTCGAAATCCTGGACCACAAAAACTTTCATCAATTAGGGGTGAGATTATTTCCAAATGGGTCCAGCTAGACTCTATCGGTAGCTGTGGTGGTATTCTTTTGGGATGGAATGATCAGACTCTTGATTGCACGTATTCAGCAGTGGACATCTTCTTTGTATCTGCTTCCTTCAAATGCAGGGCTTCAGCCAGGATATGGTCAATTACTACAGTTTATGCACCCTTTGATCTAAAGGATCGGGAGCTTTGTTTCTGTGAAATTCAGCAGCGCCGGAGACTCCTGAATGATGCCTGGGTCCTATGTGGAGATTTTAATGTAACAGTGTCTGATGCCGAAAGATGTAAGGGTAGAGGCTCAAACAGAGACATGAGGATTTTTTGTGAATTCATCCAGGACTTGGAGCTGATCGACTTACCTCTTTCAGGGAGGAAATTTACCTGGACAAACCTCAGAAGTACTCTGACTATGGCTAGATTAGACAGAGTCCTTATCTCTGCTTCATGGGAAGCTTTATTCCCCAGCTGTATACAATACTCACTACCAAGAATCTCCTCAGACCACTGCCCTATTGTCCTCGATGATCAGGCAATCACTAAAACGGTGCACTATTTCAAATTTGAAAAGGCATGGTTGCACCATCCCTCATTTATCCCTACAGTTAAAGAGTGGTGGACTACTTTCCGATGTGAAGGAAACCCGGTTGATGTCTTTGCAACAAAGCTTACACTTCTTAAGAGAAGGATTAGGAGATGACGAAATGAAAGTTTTGGGCATATTGCGCAGAAGAAAAAGCAATTGCAAGACCAGCTTCTGAAGTTGGAAATTGAAGCTGAACAATCACCAAGCGCTGTTGAGCCCCTGAAGACAGTCCAAGTGGAACTACAAAATCTTATCAAAACAGAAACAGTCTACTAGCGACAGCGGTCGAGAGTGCAATGGATTAAAGAGGGAGATGCCAACACTCGCTTCTTCCACTGCATTGCAAATGGGAGAAGGCACAGGAACTTTATCCACAGTATGATTGTTGATGGTGTTCTAGAAACATCACCTCTCCGGATTAGAGGAGCCTTCGAAAAGCATTTTCAATCAATTTGTGGCACAACTGCAAGATCAGATTTTCAAATTGATTGGAATTCACTCTACCCCCACAGAGACTATAGCCTTGATCATTTTGAGGCACCATTCACCATGGAAGAGGTCAAGATAGCGGTATTTGGTATGAGCAGTGATAAAGCTCCTGGACCTGATGGTTTTTCAATGAGCTTCTACCACAACTTCTGGGACACTATCAAGGAGGATCTTCTCCGCATGCTTCTCTCGATTCAGAAAGGTGAAGGGGACTTATACAGGCTAAATTACTGCAACATCATGCTTATTCCTAAGTGTGAGGGGGCAAACTCAGTTTCTGATTTCAGACCGATCAGTTTGCTTAATTGCTCTTTCAAAATCTTCACTAAATTGCTGGCAAATAGGCTATCTCCGATACTTCACTCCCTGGTATCATCCTCCCAGAGTGCTTTCTTAAAGGGTAAATCCACAGTGGATTGTTTTGTTGTTTCCCATGAAGCAATTAACCTGTGCAGTAGGAGACACTCCGATACTCTACTGTTCAAAATTGATTTTGCTAAGGCCTTTGATACGGTGAATTGGGATTTTTTAGACCAGCTTTTAATTGCTCGAGGATTTGGCCTAGCTTGGTGTATGTGGATCCGTATGATCATGCGAACAGCTAAGTCTTCCATCCTTATCAACGGTGAAGGAGGGCATCAAATAAACTTGAATAGAGGATTAAAGTAGGGAGATCCTCTCTCACCAATGCTTTTTATCTTGGTAGTTGATGTCCTCGCACAGATGCTCCACAATGGCCGCAGGAATGGAGTGTTCTCTCAGCTACCTGTCAGAGGTTCAATTGCGAAGTTGTCCGTTCTGCAGTTCGCAGATGACACACTACTTTTTTGCCAGGGAGATGAAGATGAGGTCATAAACCTCAAAGTGGCACTGCAACTGTTTGCAAATATCTCAGGTCTAGCTATCAACTTCAACAAATCATCCTTAGTTTATTTTGGAACGTCAAAAATGAAGCTCAAAGCTTTCTCAACTATCCTTGGATGCAAAGAGGAGAAGCTACCCCTAAACTATCTTGGAATGCCACTTGCTTATGGTAAGCTCAGCAAACAGTACTGGCAACCGCTGCTCCTTAAAATTGAGCAGAGACTCTCAGTGTGGAAAGGGAGAATGTTATCAAGAGGATGCAGACTTGTACTTATTAACACTGTGCTTAGTGCACTGCCGGTCTACTATGCTTCTTTCTTTAAGCTACCACTTTGGGTTATCAGGAAAATTGACCAGCTACGCAGTAGATTCTTCTGGTGTGGTGCAGATAAGGATACCAGAGGTACTGCAAGTATACAATGGCCAAAAATCTGTCAGCCAAAAGAACAAGGGGGCCTGGGGGTTCTTGATCTAAGGGTTTTCAATGATGCTCTTCTGATGAAGTGGTGGTGGAAATTGATAGCATCCGATTGCCTGCCTAGCCAAACTCTGAAGAGCCTGTATCAACGAAGCAATTCTAACCACCTAGTTTGCCCATCTACTGCTTCTAGTTTCTGGAAAGGAATCTATCTGCTGAAAGATCAATTCTTTATTAACATCCACTGGAGCCTGGGTAGAGGTAACCTTATTAACTTTTGGTCGTCCAAATGGATTAATGGAGACAGCATCTCTTCCTTATGCCCAAATCTGGCTGCCGCAGCATGGAATGCAGAAGCTGATATACTCTCACAAGGATCTTGGTCTGATGGTTCTTGGAGCTGGCAACCAAGGCTAAATTGTGTCCTCAATGACTCCATGCGAGACGAGAAGTTGCGTCTACTTGAGCTGCTAGTGCATTTCCAACCCACACTCTCTGATGACCAACCATCATGGCGCCTAACTGCATCCTCTACATTCACTGTCAAGTCTGCCTACAACTTCTTCATCATGGCTGGCCTCCGATCCCCATATTACACTGCAACTTGGTCCTTCTCTACCCCTCTCAAATGCAAAGTGTTCATCTGGATGCTTAGTTGGGACAAACTCAACTTGAAGCAATTTTTTCTCTCCAAAGGATGGCCGGGTGACACTACATGCACAGCTTGTGCATGTCCTGTTGAATCGACCTTCCACATTTTTTTTGAATGCCCAGTTGCCATTGAAACTTGGACATACTTCACCGCACTTCTCAATATCCATGCCATGCCCCATCACTTACACGAGTGCTTCACGACCTGATGTTTTGGAAATCATAGGAACAGATACACTTGGCACCTTTTGACTGTCTCAATTTGTTGGAGTTTGTGGCTAGCTAGAAATCATCGCACTTTTTCTTCTAAGGATGTGCAAGCAAAGGAAATAATTACTAATGCAATTTTTTACTTTCTCTCTTGGATAGATGGGATGGACAGCAAGAAAAAGAAGGTGAAGCTGATGCAAGAGATGGATAGGGAAGGTGTGCAGGATGCATTGTTGCAACAAGCACTCATACGGATTGATCCGATGAACAGTGATGAAGACAGTTGCTCGGCCTAGCAACTTACAGTGACTCTCCTCTCTTTTGCAGATGATGGTTCTTTTTTTGCTTCTTTTGGAAACATACTTTTGATTATGCTGATGTAACTATTAAGTGATACTTTTGTTAACTGATAGGGGTCTTTTTGTCTAACGAGGTTATGATATTGATGGAGAAGGAGGATGAAATCATGTCGTTGTGGCTAGTAGAGGAGTACGACAATAGTCCAATGCCCTCTCTACGACACAAAGGCATGCCATCTCGAACCTGGATTCTTCAGACGACCCGTTGAACCCCTACTTCGGTTACTTTTTTGTAATAGTAGTTAACTTCTCTTACTTATATATATATATATCTTCTGTGAGGTAGGATAATCCTACCTTTTACCAGTCAAAAAAAAAATTTATATTTAATAATGTTACTGATATTTCACGTAATAGAAAATATATGTAATCAACACGTGTATTGAAAACACGTGCAAAGTACGTAAAAACACAAGAATTAAAAATAAATGTTTGAGTTGGATAAAGATAGGACTGAAATGAGTTTTGAGAAAATGGAAAATATATAAATAATCAGAATATAAGATTCATATGACAGTTATATAAAAATACGTTACGAATATTACTCGTAAGGGTACAAAATACATGTGTGTAACACATGAGTACAAAATTATCATTACTCAATTTTGCGGGGTGTACAGAGATGGAGGGATCGAGACGATTGGAAACGGAGTGGATGCGAGAAACAATCAGCGGCAGCAACAGAGGAAGTTGTGATCGACCGCAACTCATATGCGATCGACCGACCCCTGCTCGATGTCTTTCAGAGAGGAGGACAGTCGACCGTCTTATTGGTACAGTTGACCATTCGCGGCGCTGATGGGTTTCGAGCTTGAGTCTGACAGATTCATGAAAGGCCCAACTTGCTCTTAAAGTTAGATCGTGTGGCTCCTATCGTAGGGTTATCTCTTATGTAATATCTAATGGCTATTGTAACAAGATATCAACTTAGGATTTGTCTCTAGATCTATATAACAATTGTAATGGCTCATAAACCCACATGATTCTATTGAGTGCCGAATAGAAGAAGAGAGTACTTCATAGAGAGGGTAAGAGGGTTTCTCTATTGTAAGCAGGATCAAGTTCCAATTAGGCTGGAGAGAGAATCATTGTGAGAATTGTAATATTCTTGTATCTTCTCTAGTTGAATAATATCTTGGTTCTTCCTCCCCTAAATTAAGGCGAAAGGCCTAATCGAGATAATTCTTGTGTGCTTTGTGTGATTGGTGCAATCTAGTTTTGCTTGGTGGTTTGTGTTGATTGTGTCAAAGACTCAACAAGATCCTTAAATTCCGAATAAGTGGTATCAGAGCAATCAGGTTCGTGGGTTTGTTAGAGTTCCTTGGAGATGGCAGATCAAAAGATGAAGATCAAGTAGTTTGATGGTAAGATCAACTTCAATCTATGGAAGGTGGACATGTATGATGTTTTGGTTCAAAAGGACTTACACCTTGCCCTAGAAGATGAAGCCAACCGACATAAAGCAGGAGAAGTGAGATGAGATTTGTTTGAAGGCCTTGAGTTTAATCCGGTTGCAATTAACCGACGAAGTCAAGTGTAATATTCTTGTGGAGAAAAGTGCGACGCGACTCAAATGTGACTACTCGGGGTCGTCATTGCTAGATCGGATGTATTGAAAGAGAAAGCTGTTTAGGTTCTCAATGACGGAAGGTACCTATCTTCAAGTTCATATTATGGAGTTCAATAAGGTAATATCCGAAGTGAATGCGATTAATGCCGATGATCTTAGCGAAAGAATAAAGCTTTCAACTTGATATATTCATTGCCAACTTCTTATGATCACTTGATAACTACCATGCTACAAGAAAAATCAGCCAAGGATATACTTACTGTAGCCGGAGTTATTAATGGTCTGAAGGAAGATGAACTAAGAAAGGAGACTCATAAAGAAGAGACTATTTCTTTAGCGTGTTTTGCGGTGGATGGTAATACTTCAATTGGAAGGGATGCGGCACACAAGGGTAAGATTCGTTGCAACTATTGTAGAAGAGCTGGCCATTATAAGAGAGACTATCGTAAGTGGTTGAGTTGGAAGAGTGCTGCTAAAGAAGGAGAACAAGCTCATATAGTCAGCACAACTGAGTCAGGTAATAATGAAGATGAATGTCTTCTTGTTTCAAGTTCTTCAGATGTGGATTTTAAGTTGATATCTTGATTCGGGAAGTTCTTCTCATATTTGCTCCGAGAGGGGGATGTTTTCTACTTACAAGTCATCAACAAGCCATGGTGTGAGAACGGAGAGTGGTGAGATTTGTAAAGTAGTAGGTGAGGGAACAGTTGAATTGGAGACGCCAGATGGTAAAGGGTTCATACTAGAAGAGGTCATGCATATTCCTTCGATACAGCAGAATCTTATATCCTTGGGGACTTTTGATGCTCGTGGCTGTAGGTACACAGCTCGAGGTAAAGTATTGACAGTTTGGGATAGTCGTCGTAAAGTAATGAAGGGTAAAAAGAGAATTGGGCAGGGTCAACACAACCTCTACCAGCTTTGTGGGAGCAGAAAAACTCGGCCGGGTGTATGGAAGCCCATTATTCCTAAATCATAATCTAGTAAGCCGTCACTAGAATTACCAAAGCGAGACTGCAACGTTCGAATACCGTTGGAAGGTGGAGAGAGCCTTGATGTAGGTGGATTTCGTGTGGCATGTGGCACCTCCATGATTACATCTACATGGGTGTGCCCATGAGGGAGGCATATAGCTGAAAGAAAACAGGTGGAGGTTTGTTCAACTAGCAGGAGAAGCCATAAAAACATGTTGTTTACAAAGCGGAGAAGACAGGTCTAGAAGAGTTTTAAATTACACATGTATGGATTCATGCGTATGCAATCCAAGATGGAGATTGTTGGGTTTATGTCTTGCATACGATGTTGGATAAGAAGACGAAAAAATGATGGAGGGATCGAGACGATTGGAAACGGAGTGGAGGCGAGAAACAGTCAGTGGAAACAACAGAGGAAGTTGCTGTCGACCGACCCTGCGTGATGTCTTTCAGAGAGGAGGACAGTCGACCGTCTTGTTGGTATAGTCCACCGTTCGCGGCGCTGATGGGTTTCTGGCTTGAGTCTGGCAGATTCGTGAAAGGCCCAACTTGCTCTTAAAGTTAGATCGTGTGGCTCCTATCGTAGAGTTATCTCTTATGTAATATGTAATGGCTATTGTAACAAGATATCAACTTAGGGTTTGTCCTTAGATCTATATAAACAATTGTAACGACTCATAAATTCATATGATTCTATTGAGTGCCGAATAGAAGAAGAGAGTACTTCATAGAGAGGGTAAGAGGGTTTCTCCATTGTAAGCAGGATCAAGTTCCAATTAGGCTTGAGAGAGGGTCGTTGTGAGAATTGTAATATTCTTGTATCTTCTCTAGTTGAATAATATCTCGATTCTTTCTCCCCCGGATTAAGGCGAAAGTCCCAACCGGAACAATTCTTGTGTGCTTTGTGTGATTGGTGCTATCTAGTTTTGCTTGGTGGTTTGTATTGATTGTGTCAAAGACTCAACAAGATCCTCAAATTCCTAACAAGGTTTTCGTCGTGTATTGCCTCCCGTCTTTTATCTTTTGTGCGCAGGTTGATTGGCTCCCTAGGCCTTCTAATTACCTCTTGCAGGTGATTTTTTTTATCTCCCTCTTTTTGCTGGTTTGCTTCAGCTTCGTGCTGAGGGTTTCTTCCATTCTATTTTTGGTTGTTTTGCCCCACCTTATCTAACTATTTTTCTTCTATACTTCATGTGTATTGAGTTTCCTTCTTTATATATATTTCTTATATGTGCTATGTAATGTTGCAAGCTCATGTAACCTGTTCTACTCCCTTGTGTTTTCTTTTATTGTCTTTCTTGGTCGTATTGGGTGGGCATGCGCATAAGCTCTGATGAGTTTTTGCTGATGTTTCTGTCGTCTTGCTTGTTGATTCCAATTTCATGTTTTGGGGGGTTTTGGCTTCTGCCTTGTCATTGATTCTAGATTTTGTTGATTCACGGTTTTTATTCTCTTGTTGTCGCTGCTTTGGTTGCTGCTTTTGTGCTGGCTAATTTTTGCTATGATGTCTTGTGCATTGTGCTACCTCGTCTTTTTTGCTGCGTTGTATGATTTTTTTTTTCTGGCAGACTTCTTATCTACTTTTTTGGGTCTACTCGGCCTTCTGTATTATTGTATTATGTTGTGGTTATTCTTTGTTTTACTTCTTGTAAACATCTATATTGTATATTTTATTGTTTAGTAATAATATTTTTGGTGGCTGGAGTCTTTCCGACTCGTTCCTTTTATATCAACAAAAAAAAAATACATTTAATTAGAAGAAGAGTGCAACATTAATATTAACAATTATCAAGGGTTTCCATTCACATGGAAGTTGTAGATCTGTACGTAGATCTTATAGTTGAGTAGCTAGTGGCCCCAATAACCCCCATTCTACCCTAATCTAGTACATGATGGAATCTAGCTAGCGCCGTTGTATCCATCACCAAAATGAATCAATAATTCATAATGATAACATTTTAATTGCAATACTACTACTACCGCTACTACCAGTATATATGGGTCTTAATTAAGGGCACCTTAATTTATATTTTGAGTAAATCGAAAGCACCTTTATAATTCGAGTTAATTTTGAACATGAACCTTTTCTAATAATTGTAGGGTCGTGACTAGGGCTGCAAACGAACCGAGCTATTCGCAAGCTCCTCGGCTCGAGCTCGGTCAAAGCTCGGTCAAAATTCGGCTCGTGTCGAGCTCGAGCTCGAGCTCGAAAGCGAGCTCAATAGGTAAACGAGTCGAACTCGAGCTTGAAGGTACGTGGGTTTTAGACAGAAGCTCGCGAGTATTCGGCTCGAACCCGGTCAAAGCTTGGCTCGTGTCGAGCTCGAGCTGAGCTAGAGTCTGAAAGTGAGCTCGATATATAAATGAGCCGAGCTCGAGCTTCAAGATATTCAGCTCAACTCGGCTCATTTCCAGCCCTAATTGTGACTCACATGGAAGTTAAGGTTCTTTTTGGAGAGGGAAGTGGAATGGGGATCACGGGCACTAGCTAAATGATGGTGGCCTAATTAGAAAGGCTGCCCCCCCTAATTGTAGTGAAACATGGGATTTGTAAACTAGGTGGGGGATTTATTAACTACCCATTAGAAAGCATGCACATGGGTCTAGATTCCATCAAGGACTAGATTAGGGGATAATTAATGGCCTATAAGCATCAAAATTTTCTTTTGTATATATTGTTTTTTTTTCTTTTTTCTTTTTTCATGTATGTGTTTTTTTCAAGAAAAAATTTCTTTACATAATTGTTCATTTGATCATGCGCTAATGTGTTTATGGGAGCTAGTGTTATGGTCATTTCGTATATTCAAGGACTGCTGTAGTCATTTCTAATCCTTTTTGGAGAATAATATCAAAATCCTAATTTGTACTTCTACATCGTACTAATAGACTTCTTCAAAATCTTTACTGTCGATGGTCATGTCTAGATATCGAGATAACTACGTACAGCATCGAATGAAACTTTTGATGACTATTACACAAAAGGAGAAATTACCAAAAAAAAGAATTGAAGTATGTGATTTAAGTAGTGCCAATCATCTAGCTAGTTATTATTACTTGTATAGAGTAGGATCAGTTGTTACTCATGCAAGGGTGAAACATTAATAATCCAAAATGCAACCCCATGGGATACAATTGCAAATCAAAATGATATCGACAATAAGACTACTAACCCTATTAATTAGTACATATCTTATGGAAACTGAGAGTTGAGTCAATAAATAAGTGGTATCCCTAAGAATATATATGGCAATGTGAAAAATTCTAGTTATATGGCATTTCTCTACTACTATAATGGTAAAAGGCCTTAGTGTAATTTGTCCTTCTACCAACCCGTGCAACACGCGTATCCGAATTTTTACTTTTAAAAATAAATATATGTATTTACAAGTGTAAATTACTAGTACTAATTAAATGGAGTACTTGTAAGTTAAAGAGTCAATCAAGTGCATGCTGATTGTTTGGATTAATTTTAACTAAGCAGGCGTAACTGCTTAGTTAGAAATAATTACAGCAACTCTTATATATAATCTCAATCAACTCTTATATGATATTACAGCAAGGATGAGCATATGCATGCGTCGATGTTAAATGTTATAGAGGAAGGACAATACAGTAATTACGCATCGTTCGTTATCCTACTTAGGGAGGTCACTATTAAGGGAGGTCACTATTAAAAGAAGGAGAGCATGTCCCTTAAAGATGGAAAGAAAGCTAGAAAAGAGAGAGAGAGAGAGTGAGAGAGAGAGAGGGAGGGAGAGGGATTTTTGCAAATGCTACTGCGGTCTGTGGGTCGATGAAGAATCCAAAGGGATCGCATTGATTCTTCTTCTTCTTCTTCTTAATGCTTAATTGAACATTGAGAAAGAATCATGCGATCTTTCTGGATTCTTCCTCCATGCACTTAATTACGGCCAGCTGCTACAATATCCACAATATTCAGGTCAGACAAATGAAAACACTCTCTCTCTCTCTCTCTTTCTCATACAAAGATAATCAGTGTTCTTAGGGTTTTCTATGACGACTTTCTATATTACTGAATTTTCTTATACTATTAACTTTTACTAGTAGTTTATACGTGCGATGCACATCTTAATAAATATATTTTTTAAAAGTAAAAATTCGGACGTAGTCGGGATTTGATCTAAAACCTCATTTATAATAGTTATGCACGTGCGTTACACGGATTAGTAGATGGACAAATTACACTAAGGCCTTCTCCCATTATAGTAGTAGAGATTAAATTTTGCATTTTCTTCTAGATCTGCAACTGCTTTAATCTTGCTCAAATTTAACATCTAATAATTGAGTATTAATGGCATTCGTACTAGTAATGTTTTCCCCGTAAACTGCTTATTAGATATCAAGGTATTTTCGCATAAATTGTAAAGACTGTAAAATTCTAATTGTTATTTATTTTTCTCTTCAAAATATATGTGCTTAATTCTGTTAATCGTTTTCTTTTCAACATAATATCAGATAACATTTTAGTTAGCTAAACATTTTTGAATAATGAATTTTATTTTTAAATATTGATCATGGAATTAAATTTTAACTTTTATGGGTCAGTGGATAATCTCTAATCTCGAAAAAGTCCTGAGTGTTATTTGTAAATTTGTAAATCTACCAACGTGTACATTGCATGTACATAACTAATGTGAGTAAGGTCTCAGGTTCGAGTTCTCACTATGTCAAATTTTGACTTAAGTTTTTTAAATATATTAAATGTGCATCACATGTATAAATTACTATCTATTTATCTATCTATCTAGTAATTCACATGTGCGATGCACATCTTAATAATTTCAAAAAATAAAAATAAAAACTCTGACGTAGGGAACCTCTTTTATATTAGTTATGTACGTGCGTTGCACATGTTGGTAGAATGACAAAATGACAAATGACACTAAGACCTTCTCCCATTATAATATTAGAGATTAGAGATATAATATGGGAAAAAGGGGTATGGACAACTTGCTCATTAGTAAAGAGTAATGCTTTAGCCACTACCAATTTCACTACATTTTCTTTCACTACCTTAGGTGGCATACTCCTATTGATGAGTTCCCTCACCTACTCTATCTTCCCCTACCTATTGGAGTGTGCCACCTAAGGTAGTGAAGAGAAATGTAGTGAAATTGGTAGTGGATGTAGCATTACTCGTTAGTAAATAAGCAATTGATGATGTGGCATACATGTGATTGGAAAAACCTTAAAAAAGTTAGTTGTCCAATGTATCACATGCATGCCACATAATCAATTGCTCATTTACTAAATGAGCAAGTTGCTCATATCCCTTTTACCCATATAATATATAATAACTACTATAATGGAAGAGTTAGAGTTGTAAATCTACCTACTTACGTGCAACACACGTGCAACTCCAACTCTCCCATTATAGTCTTCACATTTACTTTTTAAAATATATATAATTCTATTTATTAAGATATGCATCGCACATGTAAATCAGAATTCTTATTTTAAATTTTATAAATAAATTAATACGTGCATCACACGTGTATATTACTAGTTTATTTTAATTTGTTTAGCTAACTAACTAGCTAACTTATGGTGTCAATCTCCATTTTTTATTTAAGATGCTTCTAACTTGAGCATATGCATCGATTTAGCATGTATTTTAGCATATTAGTGAAAATTGGTCGTGCACCAAGTACACGTGGCTTAATCTACATCTACGAAGTTAATAGTTTAAATTCTTTGGGTCAAAGTGGAAGACTATTACAAGAATCATATAAAATTTGACATTTCGAAAAATGTTACATACCCCCTTGTAAACAAAAAACAGATGAATGAGCTATCATCATATAGGTTTACTATAAAGAGTTTTAATATCTTATCTATTCTTGTAAAAACCCTACGTACATATACAAAGAGATACAGTGGTTAATGAACTCAGTTAATTTGCTTCTTGATCATCTTTCAGGCAGCAAGCTCTCCTTCCAACGCTGTATACACCAGTACTATTCTTAGGAGAAAGAAAAGGATCCAACACAGATAACAGTTTGATTTTTCTTTTTTACCCTTTTTCTTTTATGGCATGACAAAATGCTCAGAGACAAGCATTAAGAAAACAAGGAAGTATTCCTTGGCATCTGTAGAGTGCAGAACACGAAGAAAATAGTTCCAAATATTAAATAAACCTCTATAATAGAATGTCTAGTAGACTTTTTTTTCTTCTTTGGATCGACAAGGTTGTTGCCATCTATGAGACTGTTAATTAGTATCAAACAAATGAACAAGAACAAAGGTGACAAAGTAAAAGTATAACCTAAAGATATTGACCCTTGGGTTTTTTTTCTTCATTTTTTTCCTTTTTTTTTCTCCTTATCTTCCTTTATGGCCACTTATTTAATGTGAGTGGGATTATTTGGTGTGTAGTAACCTGAAGATATTGACCCTTGGGGGATTTTTCTTTTTTCTTTTTCCTTTTCTTTTCTTCCTTTTAGTTTCACTTATTTTAATGTGAGTGGGATTATTTGGTGTGTAGTGGTTGGTGAATTATGTGAGATTTATTTATTTTATCTTTTTGGTTGTAATTTAGCTAAATCAATTCTTATCTTATTATATCTTATTAATGACCTTGGATGGCAGTTTGCGATTTTTGAGTCAAAAAATGAGGTAACAAAGAATAAAAAGTGACGCCAAAATTTCTCTGGAACAAATAAATTGCTAAAGGATTGAGTACACATCGTGGATGGTTATCTTATATTATTTCTTATATGTATGCCATCTCAAGCAAACAGTCTAATGACTTTTTTCATTTATATATATATTAATAGTAATATATATTGTAAAGCAGAAGTAGATATATAGAAATTAAAGAATGATAAGATGTGAGACTTGTACACAATAAATACCACTTGGGAAGTTTGCATCTAGATGGTCCAACAAAGAGGACTGTATCCCTCATTTCAATTATGCTCTTTGGTGTATTATTCATCTAGTTAGCAGCAGTAAGGAAGATTACATCAACTACTATTAGTCTAAGCTATCTTGAAAAATCAGGTAAAGCATTTTTAGAGAAAAATGGTAGACTATTGGGCATAAATATAATTGAATAAGTAAGAAATTCATAGAAGTTTCACTGACACATAAAAGTTTAGACAGTAACTTCTCTATATTGTAAACTTAGTACATGCATCGTTCTTCCTAGATATTGAAGTCAACAGGAACTATTAATGGTATCAAATTAAGGAAAGAACACGAAAAGGAGGCACCTATTATAAGTCAATTAACATAATCGTCCTAAAAACCATAAATTGAAACTGAAAGTGTACATATATAATATATGCAACTTGATTGAGGATTTTATGTATTTTCTGGTTTGATGTTCTTACCTCTTGTAAGAAAAAACTGTTAAAACTGGCCAAGTTTGATTTGGTACTGGTTGAACCGCTTATTCAACATAATACTAACTATTAATTTATGTGTCTCTGTCTTGATGTTTGTTATGTAGATGCAATTACTATCGATGATTAGGGGTTTTCTGGGGTTTTGCTTTTCTGCTTGGTTCTTATTTTAACTCAGTGCCTTGAATATTTTGATGCAGTGCTAGCTACAGGCGTGGGTTGTGGTTGAGATGGATTCCCATTGCCTTCTTTATATGTTTTCATATAGTAGAAGGAAATTTGAAACTATTGATATTGGTGTCGACGAAGTTATCGTTTGGATTCGTCCGAAATTGTTTCCAACTGGATCCGATAAGAAATCGAATGCACGTGCTGCAGGCCAATTTAAAATTGTGCATAAAATCAATGAAAATGCCTATATCGTTGACCTTCCTGAAGGTTTTGACATAAGTAAGAATTTCAATATTCAGGATCTAGTACCCTATGAAGGCCTAAAATTTCACCATAGAAATCCTCTTATAGATGAGCCTACCCTGGAGCCTACTGGTGAGATCTCCACATTTCTCCCTCTACCTGATACTACTTACCCACCGACAGAAAAGTTGGATAATATTTTAGACGATTAGATAGTGTCTACTAGAGATGGTGGTATTCATAGATATTTGGTGAGATGAAAGAACAAGCTGAAGTCGGATGATACTTGGATTGATCGTAAAGAGCACTAGCGCTTGGATCCTGACCCTTTTAGAGCACCGTGACATGATCACTGGTTTTGACTCGACTGGGTCGAACTCTGTCCCACCCAGAGATAATAATGAGGACATTGGTTCTGTTTTGTTTTATTTTAAGATTTAGTCATATGTAGTAGTTTTGCAATTTGCACCCTTTATTTTCTGCATTAGAATATTTTGGAGATTTGTGTTGAGATTGTGTTTTGAGCCTATTTATAGGCCTTGAGAATAATGAGAAGATATACTATTATTGATTTTAAAAAATTACTGTTTTGAGTTATTGTTCTACATTCTTTTTATATGTGTGTGATACTATAAAAAATTATTAGAGTTTGTGAGAAATCCTAAGAAAGTATTAAGGTTTGTGAGAAGCTCTAACTACACTTCTAAATCCCCAAATCTTTATTCAAACCCTAAACCCTAATCCCCAAATCTCCACCCTAACCCTAATCTACTCCTACAGTCACCCCCTCTCTCCTACTTCTTCTTCGTCCTTTTCCCATTGCCATCGAAACCCATCTCCCCTCACCCCGAAGCACCCCGTTGACCACCATCTCTGACCGCCGTCACCTTGACCCCGCACCCCCACTTCTAACAACCCCAAAATCCCTCGCTTCCTTCCCGTCCCCTCTCTCCACCATCATCGAGCTCCCCTCGTTGCCATATCGACTACCTCCAAACCGCCGCCACGACGTCGCTGCAATGCAACAACTCCACAGCACCCCGAAACCCTAACGCCGATGCCGACGCCGCGCCACCAGCCCCTCCTCCCTCCTTCGTCGTGCCACCGCACCACAACTGACGGACGATTCCTCCACCGTAGTACCACCCTGTCAGCAACCCCCTCTCTATTGCTACACGTGCTTCGAACCCTGATAACTTCTTTCTACTTTTCCATTATTTGTGTTACTGTCTATCGTCTCTATAATATTATTTGAATTATCTGTCATCCACAAATATTGAGAGTGTGCTTTTACTTGTCAATTAGAGTACAAATTATTATTGTATATCTTACATGTTAAGAACGATTAAGTATAATTGTTGATTGTTAGACGTGAATCTTTAATTGGGCTTGTTAAACTTATTTTAATTCTTGAAAATCTATTAAACTAATTAGTAGTTTTAATTTCTAACTTAATCGGCATTACATGTTGGTAAACTTAATCTTTTAATATTCTTAAAAATTCTCTACTTAGGATTAAGTTTATATCAATATATCATGACTGTAAGACAGATTATCTCCATAATTCGTAAGAAATACAAAAATCCATCAACCAATTAAATATATAGCTAATCCTTGCCTTAAAGTTGCTAGATTTGTGAAGGGCTTACCTTTCTTGGTCACCAACAAGAAACTCCATGAACAAATACAATCAATACCCTGTCAGGTCTCTTCTAGAGCCCAAAATACTTATGAAAAATAAGTTGTTAAGTTGTCAAAAAATTTCATTATTAAAATGTTACGAGTGGAATTAGCACAAGAAGTGAAGAACATATATTAGTATAGGAATGTATCAGCTATGTATCATGTATCAGTAGATAGCTTATATTTTTGTTTTAGACTTACTGTTTATTCTGAAAGGGTGTTCCAGGTCTGGTTGTATTTGAGTCAAAGAGGCAGATAGTCTGTTAGTATTGTAGCATTAGGTGCATCACATGTAATAATCTCCCCATAAAAGAGAGAGATCAGTTCAACTGTAATCCAACGAAGAAATATAACAGAATAGTTCCCCCCCAATTTCTCTTCTTCTCAAATTCGAAACCCTAAATTTCTCATCCATGGCGTATTCCACTTGTGCTCGAATTTAGACACCTAACAACTTGGTATCATAGCGGGCTTTCGCCGACAGCAACTCGCGAGATGTCGGTGGCACGTCGACGGTGAAGGCGAGGATCCGAGCATTGAAGCGAAAGGTGGATTTGGTGGAGAAGCAACTCAATTTCATCTTCAATTAACTCAAAAGACTCGATCAACAATTCTTGGAACAAGAATCGAGCACCACTGTAAGAAGCTCTCTCTACTTCGATTTTCCTTATTTTTTTGGAGGAAATCCAATGGAATGGATTAAAAAATCTAAAGAATTCTTGGAATTTGATGGCATTCCAAAAGAAGTGGTTGAGTTATGCGATTTTGAGTTTAAAACAAGAGGCGAGTCGGTGGTGTTGGAGGAATTTAGGTAGTTGGGGTCGTGTGATGAAATAAGAAGAGTTTATAGAGGAATTGATTGATCAATTTGGCCTTACTGAGTATGAAGATTTTGATACATTTGGGGGTGGAAATCAAGAAGATGATGGAGAGTTTCCAGAGTCGAAGAAAATGCAGTAGGGAGAAGATTCAGCGACGCATGTGACATGGGAAGACCAGCAGAATATCAACAAGTTTGAGAGTCTCAACGACATATTCCATGAACTCGACGACGAGATCAAAGCTGCTAAGGAATCAAATGAAAGAATGGAGGATGCAAGGAACGAGCTCATGAAGAAAATAATTTTAGGAAAAATAGTTCTTATTCTTCTTTTTGTTGTTCTTTATTCTTTACTGTATACATCTATATATAAGGATTACATTCTTGGAGAAGAAGAAAAGAGATTGAGGGAAGATTGAGAGAAGATTGGGAAGATGAGAGATTTAGGGAATCTGTTTCCTATATTAGGAAACAGAATATACAATTACTATATTTCAACACTCCCCCTCAAGTTGGTGCATAGATATCGAGCATGCCCAACTTGTCAACAAATTTCAAGAAGAGCCGAGTCGAAACGGCCTTGGTTAGGATATCTGCGAGTTAATCTTCTGACTTCACTTTGGATATCTCAATAACTTTCTCATCTAATTTTTCTTTGATGAAGAATCTGTCCATCTCGACATGTTTTGTCCTATCATGCTACACTGGATTAGACGCAATATCACACGCCGCTTGACTGTCACAATACACCTTCATAGGTTCCTTTGGACCATAGCCTAAGCCCTGCAACAGGAGTTTTAGCCATAAAGCTTCTGTTATACTTAAAGCTACTCCGCGATACTCAGCTTCTGCACTAGAGCGTGCAACAACATTTTGCTTCTTGCTCCTCCATGTAACTAAATTTCCTCCAACAAAGGTGAAATATCCTGAAGTGGAGCGCCTATCGATTGTAGATCCTGTCCAGTCAGCATCAGTATATGCCTCAACCTTCAAGTGACCATGTTTCGCAAATAAGACTCCTTTTCTTGGGGCTGACTTAATGTATCTCATAATTCTCATTACCATGTCCATATGTTGTTTCCGAGGTGCATGCATAAACTGACTTACCACACTTAAAGCATATGACAAATCTGGCCGTGTGTGTGCAAGATAAATTAATCGTCCAACCAATCTCTGATATCTTTCCTTATCACAAGGCACTTGATCAGCTTCGTTGCATAGTTTCAGTCCTTCTTCCAATGGTGTACTAATCAGTTGACAAGCGGACATTCCAGTTTCCTTCAATAAATCCAGAGCATATTTTCTTTGAGAAAAAAATATTCCCTTTCTTGAGCGAGAAACTTCAATACTAAGGAAGTATCTGAAAGGTCCAAGATCTTTCATTTCGAACTCTTGTGACAAGTAGTTCTTTAATGCCTTCATCTCCTCAGGATCATCTCCAGTTACTATCATATCATCAACATAAATAATACGAGCAGTAATTTTACCTTCTTTCCTTTTTAGGAATAGAGTATGATCAGAATTACTCTGATCGTATCCGAATGTCCTTATTGATTTTATAAATCTCCCAAACCAGGCTCTTGGCGACTGCTTCAGTCCATACAATGCTTTCTTCAGACGACATACTTTGTTGCTGTGTTGGACTGGTCTGTTCGACCCTGGTGGAAGATCCATATAGACTTCTTCTGTCAATTCCCCATACAAAAATGCATTCTTCACATCAAATTGCTCCAACGGCCAGTCAAGATTTGCAGCAAGTGACAGTAGAACTCGAATAGTGTTGAACTTTGCCACAGGTGCAAATGTTTCGTCATAATCAATTCCATAAGTTTGAGTGTACCCTTTGGCAACCAGCCTTGCCTTATACTGCTCTATCGAACCATCTGATTTATATTTCACTGTATAAATCCATCTGCATCCTACTGGCTTCTTCCCTGCTGGCAGCTCGACTATCTCCCAACACTACAAGGAATTTGACATATAGTGACAGCAAAAATCCGTGGGTAAAAGGCGAAAAACCGTAGGTATAGCCCTTAAAACCTATACCAACGGACATATTTTTCCGTCGTTTTTAATTAGCTATACCCACGGCAAAATACCGTCCCTATAGCCTATAGCGACAGTTTTTTCACCCGTTGGACAAAACCTCGGTGTTATACCCACGGTTTCGTATCCGTTGGTATAGGTTTTAAAGACACCTTTTGCTTTCCTATACCCACGGTTGAAACTCCATTGCTATAGGTTTTAGCAATGATTTTCGCATCCAATTATTTGAATATGTACTCATCGCTCTATACACATTTTTTTTCTTATTAATTACGCTTATAATAATTTAATATTTTCTTTTATAATATTAATCCAATTATAAACTAAATACACAATAAAATAGATAAATGTGTTTATGAAACAAAATTAAAAAAAAATAAACTTCAATCATATTAAAAATTAATGAAGTATTACAAGCATGTCAAATTACAAAATAGTTAATAACCAAATACACAATTGAATTCATGTGTGCAGACATGAGAATCAATACTTTAAACTACGATCAACATATTCAATGACATTATAAGATAACATTCAATTAACTCCTCACTTGGGATACGACACTAACAATTTTCTTATTTTACGGCAACCAGATCTTGATTGATCTTGATTCTCTTTGCAGTAATCTTCTTTTAGCATCCTGCAAATCTTCTTTACAACCTTCTTCACTTCATCGTTGGCAAACACAAACTCGGCTGCATTTTGAGCGAGTTCAATCATTTCTCGCTTATTGAGAGCCCTTCACAAACAAAACAAAGCAAAAAGATCCAACTTTGGTCATCAACAAATAGTCAAAAAGAGAACAGTGTACTCTAGATCTGAATGATAGGAACCAGTCTACTAGTACGTAGCAAAAGGATGCACTGTGAAACAAAAAACTTCAAGTGAAATGATCGATAATTAATTACTATTCTTTCATTTTCAACGCGCTTTGTAAGTATAATAGATGAGACCTTTACCCTACAATTATAGAAAAGAACAGTGCCAATAAAAAAATTTGTGCAAACCAGAGGGCTGACAAGCATTTCAACTTTAAAGGGGACAACAAAGCTCCAAAAGCCAACACTTATCAGTTAAAGAAATATGAACATACAAATATAGGTATAAGGTAGGTGCTCATGCAAACATTACAGATAAAAATAACTTTGAGAAAACAAGTCCGGAGAGCATACCTTGCAAGCAGTGTCAAATCAACATAAGAAACCACAATGGTACAGGAGGTATTAGACGATTTTAGGTAGCATAGTTAAGTATTAATTTATTCCTAGTAAGCTCAACTTGAATCTCTCAGCAAGCAAGCATGCATTTGTATTTGAGTCATCTCCGCCAATAACGACAAGCCCATCCAGATCAAGCTTATTTGCTGTATCTTCAGCTTTCTTAAACTGATATCCATTTACATAAGAGTAAGAACCTTTTTATATATAGCTTAACATGACTATTCACACAAACATGCATACAAACACAAAAGCAAATCACCTGCTCGGGGGTTTCAATCTTGTCCCTTCCACTGCAGATCATATCAAATCCACCCTATTCGAATATTTAAGTAAAATGTGTTAGATATATAATAATATAAACATTTCTGATAAATCGGATAGATGAATTAATGTATACAAGGAAACTTGAGAAAAGATTACTGAGATCAACTAACCTTAACAACCTCACTCATCCTTTCTGCTGCAGCAAGTGATGACTCACCTGGAACACTATCCAGCTCACATCAAAATCCATCTAGATAAAGCTACTAGATAAAATGCTACCCCCTATTTATTCTAACTAACCTCCAAAAAAACCCTGAAATTATCTTTAACTAAAATCTACTACGATGATTTATTGTCAAATTGTGGCTAAAAGAAACTTTCAACTACTAATGCATCTTTCTGAATCAAAGAAAATGTATTTGACAAAGAAACATACATAGATAAATAATAAATAATAAACATTATGTACTGATATGTGAATTATATACACTATAATTAAATATATGAACTGATCACCCAAACTCAAATATAAACTTGAGCATATCTACGAACATATGGATACATGTAGTATATATGTATCTTCATGCAACTAAAAAGTAAAAGCAAAATATCATGTGGCTAATGAAATAAAAAGCAAATTACTTATCTTCAAGTCCCCAACACCAAGTTCTTAAACCTTGAGTTTCAAATATCACTTAATCATCAACGTACGATGCACATGTTAACTCAAATCTGTTATCTGAACGAGAACACAACCGAAAAAAAGATCCTTCCACCAAAAAAGCAATCCCATTATTCAATTATTCAATTGAGCAATTGTTTCTGCAATTATCAGAACTAACTGAAAACATGGAAAATGAATACATGAAATCTAATAACACTATGTCACTAAAGTAATCATTTGATTCATTTCATGTGACTTAGTATATACATTTGTATTTCATCTGCAAACACATTTTCCTTACATATTCTGCAGATATGTACATGCACATGTTTGACAGTTAATATTGATTGTTAAGAGAATTTGTAAACATCACAATAAAAAAGAAAACCATGGAATGAGCAGAGAGGTGGAAGGCAAGAAAAGAATCTTATGAGAAGAGGCAATTGCATATTCAAAGGACTACGTGCCAAAAGTCCGAAACTCGTCAAAGTTGCACACCATCAGTAAGGAAATGCTCTGCACAAAAACATTAAATCTCAAATAACTATAAAATATACCATATAATTTTTATGCACAACCAGAAATTTGAACGCAACTACAGAATCAGGCAAGAGAGAGGAAACATTTCAGCTTCATTTAGACGTCGTCATAATGAAAAACAAGGCATTTCCATTTAACCTAATACTTCAATTAAAACTAAAAGGGCTTTTTTCTTAATAAATATATACTTACGTCTGAACCAGCCAAGGGTGCCATAACTCGAATAATTCCTCACTGCTGATTGAGGGGCAAATCTTCTGAAAGAAGGATCCAACCAGACGTTCCTTTGGAAATAGCTAAAAACTTCAAATGTCGTTCTTTTCCTCTCTCAAATGCTATTCTACAGCCTAGTGCTTTATCTGCATATCAAACTTAGTAGACATAAACATACACCATACTATAGAAACTTCAATAAAATACTTAATATTCAAGAATGCACTAAATAAGAAACTCTGTTATATATTCAACCTAAGCTTATTTCGCTGCCAGGCTTTGGAGCTAAAACATCCAACTCAGCTGGTCTTTCTCGGAAATGAACAGGAGAATTGACAGGAGAATGGAGAGGGGGCAGATCAGGTAAAGACCCCCCAGAAGAGAAAATTAAAAGTTGACGTTGAAGTACAAAAACCTGAATAATAAGGGATAACCTGTTAAAATCATGTACCACGAAAAAGTTATAGGTTTGTAAATAAGTGAATAATTATGTCTATTCACATGTTTCAGAAACCGAGAAAACAGAAAAGCTAAATATGACTGAACAGGCATAGGAAAGTCTTAGTTCCAATAATACCAGATATTTGATGTATAATAGTTCCTTCAAGAATAATAAAAAAGAAAAGAGAAGTTTCGCTAGGACCACATGCCAACATAGCCTATGTAAGTAAAAAGCTTATCTGAAGTAACACAAAGATCATTACAAGAAACTAGCTCCTGGGAATAGAGGTCATGTTCCCTAACTGTTTTAAAAAAATTGCTCTTGAGAATAAATCCATTGCCACAACTGTATATTTACTTCTGAAGTGTCAGAAACTAACACTTCAAGGATATGGAGAAAAGAGGAAACCAATAAGAATAATAACTATTATGCTCATAAGAAAGAAGATTCGGAGAGTGTCACTGAAGTAGAAAGACCTGCTGTAATCATTGAAGAGATTTTGGGAATTGGGTTCCGCTGACACCAGGTTATAATCTACAATCCAAAAATAATAGAAAAAGAAAGAAGGGATGAAAGCTAACCCTTTAGTACGAAAAATAGTGCACGCATTACATCATGCAAGAACCTCAATTATATTTCTTCCCAAATTCCCCAATGCTAAATCTTTATTATGATGTAAGGGATGGCAAAGGGCAGCACTTTAACATTTCAAAAATGACAGACAGGGCATGAGAAGTTGCATATACACCATATAATTCATATTTTTCAGAACATCACAGTAAAACCCAATATAAAATGGCACATATATCTTAGCAAAATTCGAATGACTATGCATAAGATATGGAAAATCGGATAGATGAATTAATGCATACAAGGAAACTTGAGAAAAGATTACTGAGATCAACTAACCTTAACAACCTCACTCATCCTTTCTGCTGCAGCAAGTGATGACTCACCTGGAATACTATCCAGCTCACATCAAAATCCATCTAGATAAAGCTACTAGATAAAATGCTACCCCCTATTTATTCTAACTAACCTCCAGAGGAGCATGTTCCTGATGGTAACAATACCGATTTCTGGTCTCGTTGAGGTGAAGCAGCCTCAATTACTGTAGACAAAATCAAGCTACACAACCATCAAAAAATGAATGAAATAAGCATTTGTAATTAACTCCAATCATGCTTCATCAAACTGTACCTCTTTTGCAGTTCCCTCATTCATCTTTGAGAACTGCTAAAAGCATATCACTCCAGCTTCCTTTAATTTCCTCAAACAGAATAGAAGTTGTATTGCTGTGTGAATCCTGTGAAAAACGAGAACCTTTTAAATTAAGAACATTGACAGAAGATGCTGCTATCCACAATGATGATTCCAGCTGACAAGGATGGATCTCTATGTCTAATAAACATTTCAAATTTCAATATGAATGTTAGGTAAGTACGTCTGTCCTAAACACAGTTTGATGTACTTCTTTCATTAAAGGAGTCAATAGTCTCTTATTCCTTCTGTTATAGGCATAAAAGGGAAAGCTCGGTAATGTAATCTTCACTTTGTACATAATACTACACGCAAAATGCTTGCAACAAGATGAAGATGATCTGACATATGATTACAAGTGTACAGGATCCATATGCTGATAAACATTTGGCATATGATTGTTCAAATGTCCAAATCTCTTAACATTGGAATCTTCACTTGATCACTTTCTATAGAGTGATTGTATAATCATCTCCTTCAGCTATCCTAACCACAAAGACTATTGACTACCTAAATCTAATGCTATAAGGTTACAACATTACTACTTAAACTCCCCGAAAAAGTTGTCATAGATCCATATAGTCGTAGTTCTTCTTTATGGCTAAAGATTAACCACAGAAGTTCAAGTTCACCTATTCACATTCCCATACAAACCATCTCGAAGATAAGCTGAACATGTACAAGATCTACAATACATCAGTTAATAAATCACACAGATTAGGAAGCCCCTACTACGACTAGGTTTAAAATAAAATGACATTTTCCAATGCCACTTAATGAGCCCAATTACACCCTATTACTCCAATTCCTAAACATCCCAGCCAACCCAAGCCAAACATAAAAAACTCAAGTTTACTAACTCAAATCAAAATTAACATAATTCGTCGCATCAAAATTTAACCTTTCGCAATTATGTGAATTGAACTACAAATCAAACTAATAATCACTACAACAAACTAAGAACAAGAAACATAAACAAATTGGAATTCAGGATACACAAGAAAGGTAGCACCCATTTCACGTTGCAGCCTCAATACAACCAAAGAAAGATATTATAAA
The DNA here is from genome assembly GCA_017893485.1 of Hemerocallis citrina. Taxonomy (NCBI): domain Eukaryota; kingdom Viridiplantae; phylum Streptophyta; class Magnoliopsida; order Asparagales; family Asphodelaceae; genus Hemerocallis; species Hemerocallis citrina. Next base: position 179,251,794 of record CM030358.1, on the reverse strand, counting down.
AATGAGGGAGCTTATAGTTACCTGAACAAAGGAAGCTTAGAGTTACCCCAATTGAAACCCTAATTATTCAGAAACCCTAATTTCGAGGCAGACGTCTTATTTCGAGGTAGACGTCGAGGAGAGACAACGATGTCGAGGATCAGGTCGTCGACCGTCGAGGATGAGGTCGACGTCGGCGAGAGAGACAACGTCGAGGACGTCGATCGATTTTGGGGAGAGATGGGTTTCGATCTGTTGGGGATTTAGGGTTTCAATCTGTCGGGGATTTAGGGTTTCGATTATGGGGAGAGACGGGTCTAGATTTTGGGAAGAGAATTTTTATTTTGGGGATTTAGGGTTACGAAGAGATTTGAGGGGATTTTGATATGTAGTTTTGAGATAGGAGAGAGATGGAGTGATTACGGATTAAAAACCTAAAGCCTAAATCTATACCTACGGATTAAAAACTCTAAAGCTATAGGATACCTATACCCACAGCTTATTATACGTCTGTAGGTATACAATGTCTATACCCACGGTTTTAGTGATCCGTCACTATAGGTGTCCGTTGGTATATGGAAAATTTCTTGTAGTGCAAGTCTCATTCTTCTTCAAGGACTTCATCTCCTCATCCATAGCTGCTTTCCACCTTGGATCGGCTAAGGCTTCCTGCACACTGTTAGGAATAGATACAGCAGATAATTGATTCACAAATAACTTATTTGATTCAGTCAATCGGTGAGTGGACACATAATGACTCATGGGATACTTAACTTTACTAGTGGGATTAGGCACGTAAGTGAGTTTTGGGATATCTCTAGTAGTACGGTTTAGGAGTTCTCTTCTTGGAATTTCGGATAGCGATGACGATTGGTTTTGGGGTTCTGCTGGGAGTTGAGATAGATCTGATGGTACTGGTGGTGGAGATGGTTCAGATGGTGCTGGTGGTGCAGATGGTTCAGATGGTGCTGGTGGTGGAGATGGTTCAGATGGTGCTGGTGGTAGAGATGGCTCATCTTCATGGAGGTTCAGCACTGTTACCGCTGATTTCGGTGTAGGGGTAAACAGATGAGATTTGTGAGTTCGAGAAAACCTGAACAGTGGATCCCCGCCTTCTTATTCCTGCCGCAACCTGCAAGGAAGTGCGAGACACAGGGGTTGATTCCGGCGACGCACCCTCCGACGCTCTTGTCAGTAACCAGTGGTGATTAAAGAAAGAGCTTAAGGTGGAAAAAGAGTGATTACCTGGTCACAGTGGTAGAGGAGAGGTATTTATAGTCGCCTGGGCAGTGATTAGGGACCTGATTTCCTGTGTAACTGCCAGGTGTAAAATCCTCACAGTCTGTTTAGGAAACTAATCCCTGATTCCCGGTGAGAGTAAATCAGGCCCGTTGACCTGGTCAGGTCAGTGGCCCTGATTTGCCTTTTGTTGGTCTGGGTTCGCCTCGGGTCGGGACCCGTACCCAATTGGAGTGGATCCATTTGTGGGTTATTGGATCTGTGAGAAGGAGATCCAATACCCGCTTTGGATCCATTTGTACGTAAAATTACCGTTTTACCCCTGAGCTTCAAGATTCGTGCCCAATCTGGATGGTTCCGATTTAATCCCATTTTTAGCCATATCACGAGCCCTCCACTCCTAAAGACTGAGTGTGATCAGCCTTTGAGGAGTAGTTTAACTGTTTTAGTGGCTGGTGGAGTTGTATCGGAGTCCAAATGGAGGATTTTGAATCTCGAAGGGAGTAGTGAGGTAATTTTTGATGCCATGTGCTGTTCTCTAGCCATATCGAGTATTTGACGGCTTTTATCTATTTTTTCGGATTATTTATTTAATTTTGCGGTGCATTTACTAATCGTTCGGGGACCTTAACAGTACATTCTAGGCAATAATTGTTCGTTCAGGGGCTAAAAAATATACCCCTGAATTTTTAGTTATTTTCTAGAATTTTTAGTTAATTTTCCCAAATTTTTAGCAATTTTTCACAATTTTTAAATAAATAAAACGATTTAAATAAATAAAAAATGATTTTAAATACCGATTTATGACGTGGCTCGATCTGGGCGGTTGATCATGGACGGGCACGAATTTCTGAGAGATCCAACGGTTGTGATCGCTCGGCAGCTTTTTTCTCCGTTTGCGAGCTCGGAATGGCGCTTGCTCGGCCGCCGACCGGAGGGACAGGGGTTCGGCAGGCCGAGCGACATGGTGCAATCTGAGTCGTCAGATGATGGCGCGTCTCCCAAGAAAATGCTATCTTGTCTTTTAGCGCACGTGGCGCAATCTGGACCGTTCATCATTAGAAGCACGAATTTCTGAGAGATCCAACGGTCGTAGTTGCTCGGTGTCTTTTTCCTCCGTTTGCAGGATCGGAAAGGCACTTGCTCGGCAGCCGACCGAAGGCATGGGGTTTCGGCAGTCCGAGCGATGTGGCGCGATTTGAGCCGTCGGATGACATGGAGCAGGTGTAGGCTCGGAACGACACTTGTTCGGCTGCCGACCGAAGGCATGGGGTTTCGGCAGTCCGAGCGACGTGGCGCAATCTGAGCCGTTGGATGTTGACACGCATCTCGAGATGGGCACATTTCTCAAGAAAACACTATCTTGTCGTTTAGTGTCCTCGGCGAAATCTGGGCCGTCTGATCGAGATCTTACACGAAAGTTGAGGAGAAAGTGAGTTTTCTCTGTTTGCAGGATCAGAAAGGCACTTGCTCGGCAGCTGACCGAAGGCGTGGGGTTTCGGCAGTCCGAGCGACGCGGCGCAATCTGAGCCGTCGGATGACGACACGCATCTCGAGATGGGCACATTTCTCGAGAAAACACTATCTTATCGTTTAGTGTCCTCGGCGAGATCTGGGCCGTCTGATCGAGATCTTAAACGAAAGTTGAGGAGAAAGTGAGTTTTCTCCGTTTGCACGATCGGAAAGGCACTTGCTCGGCGGCCGACCGAAGGCATGGGGTTTCGGCAGTCCGAGCGACGTGGCGCAACGAGTTTTAAGACGGTCCTGTTCCCAAGGGCATTAATGGTGCCCCGTGATTTGTGCGGCGTTCCATCTTCTCGGGGTCATTAAGAATGGTGTCCCTCAATTAATGCGTGGCGTTTCAACTTCCGAGGGTCATAATGGCCGGATCCTGGAGGGTAGCTTATAAGTACCTCATTCCCTTTGTCTTTTTAATCGCAACAATGTTGAGTTCTAGCCCTCGGAGGCATCTACTTTGGGTGGTTGCTCTTTGGAAGGATGGGTGGTCGTTCTTCCACCATGGTCTTCTCCTGACTCTGACGACCTGGACGTGGATGTCAGGGTCAGGGGAGATCATGGTGGAAGAAGTGATGATCAAAGTCCGGATTCGGGGGACCACGTGTTTCGGAAGGACGGGGGGTCGCTCTTCCGCCAAAATCTTCTCCTGGTTCTGACGTCCCGGGCGGAGGTGTCAGGGTCAGGGGAGATATTGGCAGAAGGGTTGACTACCGAAGTCCGGGTCCGAGGGGCGATGTGCCTCGGTAGGACGGGTGGTCGTTCTTCTACCATGATCTTCTCCCGATTCTGACTGCTCCGGTGTGGGTGTCAGGGTCGGGGGAGATCATGGTAGAAGAGGTGATGACCCAAGTCCATCCCGAGGGAAGAGTTTGCTTCGGAAGGACGGGTGATCGTTCTTCCACCGTGATCTTCTCCCGATTCTGACTGCCCCAATGTTGGTGTCAGGGTCGGGGAAGATCATGGTAGAAGAAGTGATGACCCAAGTCCGGATCTGAGGGAGTGCAGCTTCAGAATGATGGGTCTCTTTCGATCTCTGTCTTCCTTCCGGACTGATGGCTTCTGATGGTTATCAGCCCGAAGGAGATAGAGATGGGAGGCGCGCCGATCTGCTTTTGACCGGGCCCCATGGATCGGCGGTTTCTCCCTAGTCCCATAACAATTCGTGGCTTCGGCTCCGAGGCCGGGGGCTTTGTTTTGTTCCCGGGTGAGTGAAATGCCGACCGAGACCTGGGGCCTGGGGGGCTCGCCGAAGGCGGTGCCTTAAAACTTTGAATCTAAAATTTTTCCTGGCTTCTTTGGACAAAGGTGGAGACCTGAGGGCACGGTCGTCCGAGCGACATTGAGGGCCATCAGATGGGCACTTGCTCGGTTGGCCGGCCGGGGATCTGAGATGACGGTTGTACGAGCGATTTGGCGCAATCTGAGCCGTTGGATGGTGGCGTGAATCTCGAGACGGGCTCAGCCTCCAAGAAAAATGCTATCTTGTCGTTTAGCGTCGTCTGCGAGATCTGAGCCGTCTGATCGAGATCATACACGAAAGTTGAGGGGAAAGCGAATTTTCCCCGTTTGTAGGCTCGGAATGGCACCTTCTCGGTTGGCCAACCGGGCCCTTTGTTGTTGGGTTCGGATCGCGTAGCTCGGGCTTGGATCCTGCTGTGCCGAGCTACCTGACTTGGTGAAAGGACAAAGTTGTGTTGGGCCTTCACGATGTTTCGAGAGTGGCCCAAAAGTCGCGCCCTCACGTTTGGAAGTCCAAGGGACGTTCCTTTTTTACTATAAATCTTCACCCCCCCTTAGTCCAAGTCTCATTATTCACTTTTACTCTCTCTCTCCAGTTTTTACTTTCACTTTCGAAGTTTTTAGCTCTTTGGTGGCGTTGCTAGCTGTCGCAGCAAGGCGTTCTCTGTCGCCGGTGAGCTTTTCCGACCATAGCTGTCACTTCAAGGTCAGTCTCCTTCCTCTTTCTTTAGAAAATGGTTAAGATTACTTCCTCGGATGAGACCTTCGCCTCGGAGCAAGCCGTTGGCCGAGCGGGCAAAGGAAAGGAGGTAGTGGAGCCGACCGATCAGAGCGTCGTTCGGCCGGACAGAGAGGGCGAAGTAGCCGAGCCACCTCAGGAGGTCGAGGCGGCGTCTCAGAAGGGTAAGGCAGTGGTCACGATCGTCGAGACGCCGAAGACGGCGGGGGCGTTCGGTCGGCAGCCTATTGCTCTGTCGAGCGTGGGAGGCATTCAGGACTACGCTGAGGATATCTTGGAGAAGGTGGCCCAAGGCACGGCCAAGTCGGTGGAGGAGAATGAACCGAGAGAGCTGTCCAAGGTGGACCATACCATCTCGTCTCTTTCGGAGGCCGATCTACATCTGATTCGAAAGGGATTCTGGATCCCCACCGAGTACGGGCTGCTCCTCCCCGGGCCAGGCTTCCTAGCCAACACGAAGTCTTCGACAGACGTGTGCATCTTTCCTGTCGACTCCCTCACCGCCGGACTCCGCTTTCCCCTTCATCCGTTCGTAGTTGACGTCTTGAACTGGTACGGTTTGAGCCCCGCCCAGCTGATGCCGAACACCTGGAGGCACGTCATGGTGTTTGTTCTCCGGTGCTAAGAGGTCGGTGCCGTGCCGAGCATGTTTCTCTTTCGGAGCCTCTACCGACCTTGTCAGCCGAACCGAAACGAACAAAGGTTCTATCTTTCGTCGCGGACGGGCGTGAAGTTGGTCGAGAATCCGGACTCGATCAAACACTGGAAGGAGAAGTATTTTATCATCAGGGCTCCCGCGCCGTGGGTGATCCCGATAGTTTGGGCGAAGGATGGGCTGCCCAAGCGAGCCAAGAAGGAGCCGGTGTTGAGTGACGAGGAAGCGGAGGTACTCAAGAAGCTCCTCGCTCTGCCAGCGCTAAGCTGGAAAGATATTACCGAGGAGGCTCTGTTCCGAGGGGGTCTCAGTCCGATCGACCCTAGTACGCTTCTGGTATTTATACTCTTTGCTTAAAGTTTATGAAAAATTTTCTAAGTCTTTTCATTCGGCTTGTGCAGAGATAATGAAGATGGATTATAAGGCTTTAATGGCGAAGGCCAGGGCGACGGAGCAGGAGACGAGGAAGAAGAGGCCTTCGGCGGGGCCTCAGGGCGGCTGAGCCCCGAAGATACCGTCGGTCGGGAAGACCAGCGACCTGCAGAAGGCCGTTGTTCTGGGGACTGGCCCCGAGCAGGAGAAGTCCGCGGCTATGGATCCTCCAGCTCCCGGTGTGCCGGCGCCAGCGGTGGAGGGGGATGCAGCCGGCTCGTCGAGCGGTGCATTCGGGGTGAACGAGGTGCTGTCTCTCCAAGTTCCGCCCCTCACTGCCGAGGCTGAGAAGATCTTGACCGAGCGGTATAAGCAGATCTTCGTCCCTGACTGGCAGGTGATGAATGTCGACGGCTTCTTGGGCGACGGCAACTTCTGCATGGAAACGGTGAGGTACCTGCCGACCCCAAAGGACCGAGCGGCCCTAAAGGCCGGGCTAGCAGGAGACGCCACGATGCAGATCGCTCGGAACACCATGTTGGTAAGTGGACCGAACTCTTTCTCATTGAAACTTTTTCTGAGATTTTTCTAAGTTCCTGGGTTCGGGTTCTAATGGGTTGTTCTCTTTTCAGACCCTCTGCCACTTCAACTTCCTGCTCGAGGAGTTTGTGAGCAAGGAACAGGAGTATAAGCAGGAGAGAGTGGAGCGTGTCAAGGCCACGAAGCTGCTTGATGCCGAGCAACTCCTCTCGGCAAAGAGGGGTGCCGAAGTGGCGGGGCTGGAGAAGCAGCTGGCCGACGCCATTCAGCTGTCGAAGGACACGGCAGCCAAGCTCGAGGCTTCGGAGAAGGAGGCTGCCGAACTGAAGGAGGAGCTGGCCAATGCTCGGTCGGAAGCGGAGAGGGCTCGGAAGAGGGCCGAGAAGATCATGGCCAAACACCGTTCTAAGGTGAAGAAGGTGAAGAAGGCTGTGCAGGAGGAGGCCATGCAACACATGTTCAAGAACATGGAGGACGCATATGGTCGAGCCTTGCTCCATGTCGCCGCCAGGAATCCGGGTTTCGACACATCCTCCTACCATTTCTACGACCCCGTGGAGGGGGAGGAGGAGGTTCCCCAGGGGATGCTCGACCCCGAGGGACAGACGGAAGGTGTCGAAGGCCCGGGTGGGACCGAGGCCGAGGATGAAGAGGAGGGCGACTCTGAGGAGGAGAGTGGGAGTGAAGACGAAGACGAGGGCGATGGCGAGGACAAGGCCGAGGGGTCGACGGACCCGAACGACAAAAAGGTCGACCCCTGACTCGGTTGCCTCTTTTAGTCTTTTGTTGTTTTGTTTCTTTTTGTAAGCCTAACTGCGGACTAGCCACCGCTCTTGTAAAACTTTCTTTTCGGTTTTGAATGAAAACAGTTTGTTTGGCCAAAATTTATCCAAGTGCTGAGTCTCGGATTTTGTGTATGTTTAGTTGTAAATGTTTCCAAGTGTTGGCCCATCAGATTCATCTCTGCTTTTCAGGTGAAGTTCGGTCCGATCACGGAGGTTTCGTACCTTCGTAAGGAGCTGACCAAGACAAAACGAGAGCTGTCACTAAGCCGAGATAAGCGCTTTTACATGCTTTTGAAACTGGAGGAGATAAAGGCGCTGGCCAGGGGGTAGTGTCGCGAGCTGAAGCAGCTACGAAAACGAGCCCCAGTCCCTTTTCCTGAGGGCGAGGTCGAGCGGCTTAGTAGGGAGCTTGCCGTCGCCGAGCGGAAGAATGAAGAGCTCTCGGCCAAGATCCGACACTTAGAGGTAGTGGGGCGAGGTCGTTCGACGGAAGAAGAGAAGCTTGCTTCCGAGCTGGAGAAGGTGTCGTCCGAGCGCAGGAAGCTGCTGGCCGAGGTCGACAAACTTAGGAGGATCACGATAGATAGGGAGATTGAGGTCACCCATTACCGACGGCTTGCGACCGATAGTGCCAACACCTCGGGCTCGTCGAGGCTTCCTCGTTTGAAGAAGCTGGCGAAGGACGACGCTTTGAGAGATAGAATCATTGAACTGGAGGAAGAGGTCGCGTCGCTCAAGCCTCTGCCTGAGAGGGCTAATGTCCGCAGTACATCGTGTACCCTCGAAGAGAGCGAGAGAGGGATTACATTTTACGAACTTGCGACACGTTTGCCTGTGGCTAGGCGGAGCCCTGCCGACGCTCAGAGTAGCGTGGCCGTCTCGTCGAGCGGAGCCTCGGTCGGCACCACAGTTAGGGTCAGCAGCGAAGGGGGTTCACGTTTCGTTGGTTTAGGATCGAGTTCGGAGGGCAGGCCTCGTCGTCCTCGCGTTTCTCTAAACCGAAGCGTTCCCCTTCCGAAGAGGCCCTGATCATGTCGTTTTATGTTTTTTCTGGCTATTGTAAAAACTTAATTGTGGGGTCGGTCTGGCCGTATGTAGAACTATTATATCTGAATATGAATCTGAAAGTTTGTTTAGAAGATCCCCAAGTGTTGGACTTCGGCAGTGTATTGAAATTTTGCTATTCATTTTCCCTTCTTTTCAGCTCGTGGGGGCAGCCCAATATATTGATTCCAACGACTCGGACGATGATGCTGATACCGGGGCAGCTTCAGGGGCGACGAAGTCGCGCTCGACGAAGTGCCGAGAGCGGTTTTATGGTGTCGAGCTGGAGTTACGCTGAGCTGAGAGCGAGTGGGCCCACCTTCAGTCCGTCCTCGACCAACGAGACCCCGAGATCCAATGCCTGGAGAGTAGGATCAGCGAGGTGACCCCCGTGGGAGAGGGCGAAGATTCGCAGACTGCTTTTAGCAATGCTCTTCGGGTCCAGTGTATTCGGCACAACCAGTCGAAGGTGATAGCTGAGCGGGACAATTTGCTCTCTGAGATTCGTCACTTGCAGACCGTGGAGGCGAAGCTTCGGAAGGAGGCAGAGGAGCTATCAGCCGAAGTGGATGGGCTGGCAACCGAATGGATCAGTGAAGACATTTCTGTTTGAAGACCAAGTGTTGTGGGTCGGCGCTGTATTTTTGTTTTCTAATGCCTTGTAACTATGGAAGGATTGCTTTGTGTTATGCCCCGACTATTAATAAAATTTCTTTTGCTGCTCTGCGTATTTGTCCAGCTCGTAAGTGTGTTGGTCGTGCCGAGGTCCCTGAACCGAGGGCATAGTGCCGTCGACAAGAATCTCGAGGCGGACCAGCTCCTAACGGTACGCTATCTTGTCGTTTAGCGATCCTGACAAGATCTGGACCGTCGGATGATGGCACGAATCTCGAGGCAGCTCAGTTCTCAAGAAAATGCTATCTTGTCGTTTAGCATCGTTGGCAAGATCTAGGCTGTCTGATCGAGATCCTACGCGAAAGTTGAGGAGAAAGTGAGTTTTCTCCGTTTGCAGGATCGGAATGGCACTTGCTCGACGTGATCCGACCCTTCTTTCATGGTGAAGTTCGCCGGTCGTAGCGAAAGTTCGACAGTTGTGGGAGCAATTCCGAATGGTGATCTGCTCCTAACTCGCCGAGGAGCAAGTTTGGGGAGTGGAATCGAACCAAGTGTTGGACTCCGGAACCATCGGTGTAGTTCAACAGTTGTGGGAGCAATTTCGAACGGCGATCTACCTCTGGCTCGTCCGGGAGCATGCCGAGGAGGTAAAGTCGAGCCGAGTGTTGGACTCCGAACCATCGGTATAGTTCAACGGTTGTGGGAGCAATTCCGAACGGCGATCTACCTCTAGCTCGTTTAGGGGCGAGCCGAGGAGGTAAAGTCGAGCCGAGTGTTGGACTCCGAACCATCGGTATAGTTCAACGGTTGTGGGAGCAATTCCGAATGGCGATCTACCTCTGGCTCGTCCGGGGACAAGCCGAGGAGGTAAAGTCGAGCCGAGTGTTGGACTCCGAACCATCGGTATAGTTCAACGGTTGTGGGAGCAGTTCCGAACGGCGATCTACTTCTGGCTCGTCCGGGGGCGAGCCGAGGAGGTAGAGTCGAGTCGGACATTGGACTCCGAACCATTGGTTGAAACCAAATTAAAAAACAAATGATAAGGGCGGAGAGAGACATGCAAATTTATAAGTATGAAAGAGCATTCTTTATTGATGATCGATGGCGAACCGTTTTTACATATTACAACTTATGAAATAGATTACATGTCAGAGGAGAGGAATGGCTCGATATCCTGTGATACTTAGAGTGGCGCCGGGGCGCTTTCTTGGTATTTCAGGAGGTGGTCGGCATTCCAGGTCCTCGGAATCTCTCTGCCCTCTAGATCTTCCAGACGATATGCTCCGGGCCGAACTACCCTTGTGATCCTGTACGACCCTTCCCAGTTCGGAGCCAGCTTGCTCTTCTGATTGGGGAAGGATATGGCCAGTTTTCTCAAGACTAAATCCCCTTGCTTAAGGTTGGTGGGTCGGACCTTCTTGTTGTATGCCAACTCGACCCTTCTTTGGTAATTCTGTTGCCGAATTGACGCTCTTTCCCTCAGCTCCTCTACCAGATCTAAGCTTGCCCTGAGGTCTCTGGCGTTCTGTTCCTCATTGTAGGCCGCAAGGCGAGGAGAAGGTATGCCGACCTCGAGGGGTATCACCGCCTCGGACCCGTAGGTGAGGTTGAAAGGGGACTCTCCTGTGGGGGTCCGCTTGCTCGTGCGGTAGTTCCATAGGACGTTGGGGAGTTGGTCGACCCATAAGCCTTTGGAACATTTGTCCAGCCTCTTCTTGATACCTGCGAGGATCTGCCGATTAGCGTTTTCCGCCTGTCCGTTCGACTGAGGGTGGGAGACGGACGAGAAGCGCTACTGGATGGCAAGGTCGTCGCACAAAGCTCGGAATGCTGCACCAGTGAACTGAGTCCCGTTGTCCGTTACAAGGACACGGGGGACGCCGAATCTGCAGATGATGTTCTTCCAGAAAAATTGAACTACCTTGTTCTCGGTTATAGTGACGAGGGGCTCGGCCTTGATCCACTTCGAGAAGTAGTCGATGGCTACGACCAAGAACTTGAACTGACCCGGAGCTGGAGGGAAAGGACCTAGTAAATCCATCCCCCACATCGCGAAGGGGATAGGACTTGATAGGGAGGCGAGGTTGGCTTGAGGGAGGCGACGGATGCTGGAGTGTCTCTGGCAAGAGTTACATTGCCGAATGTGTCGCTAGCGTCTTGGAGGAGAGTCGGCCAGAAGTATCCATAATTCAAGGCTTTCCGAGCCAAGGACCTAGACCCTGAGTGAGCTCCGCCGATACCCTCGTGGAGCTCCTGTAGAGCGTAGTCGTCCTGTTCTGGGGAGAGGCACCTCAGGTACGGTCGACCATCAACCTGCGAGAAGGAACGCTTGTACAAGATTCCCTCGATCAAGACATACCGCTCGGCCCTGGTTCTGACTCGGCGTGCTTCTTTGGGGTCTTCAGGGAGGAGTCCGTCCCTTAAGAACTCCACCAATGGCTTCATCCAGTTATCTTACAGCAGGACTGGCAACGACTCCACCGAGCTGGATGTTTCGTCTTCTATGCTCAGCCTTGAGAGGACCTCGATCAAAACGGTCTGCTCGAGACCTTGGAGGGAGGACAAGGCCAACTTGGAGAGAGCATCGGCCTGGGAATTCTCCTCACGAGGGACTCGTTGGATGAGTGCCTCTTCGAAGCGGCTCATGAGGGTTCTGACCTTGGCGAGGTATTTCGCCATCCGCTCGTCTCTTGCCTCGTATTCGCCTAAGACCTGGTTCACAATCAGCTGAGAATCACTATGAATTCGGAGGCGCTGCGCCCCAGCACTTCGGGCAAGTCCGAGGCCTGCGATGAGTGCCTCGTACTCCGCCTCATTGTTCGAGGCCTTGAAGTTCATACGGATCGCGTACTGGAGGACGAAGTCATTAGGGTCGTTCAGGATGATACCGGCGCCGCTTCCTTCGTTACAGGAGGAGCCATCCACGAAGACCGTCCAAATGGGGGGTCCGTTCGGGACGTGGCTGACCTCAGGAATAGTAGACTCGACGATGAAGTCGGCGAGGGCCTGTGCTTTGATTGCAGTCCGAGGTTGGTACGAGATGTCATGTTGGCTTAGCTCTATGGACCACTTCATTAACTGGCCCGAGGTCTCAGGCTTGTGGAGGATTTGCTTTAGAGGTTGGTCGGTGAGGATAACAACCGAGTGGGATTGAAAGTACGGACGGAGCTTCCTTGCCACCATGACCAGGGCGTAGGCCATCTTCTCTATCTTCGGATAACGGAGCTCAGCGTCCCGAAGTACCTTGCTCACGTAGTAGATGGGCCTTTGGGCCCGGTCCTCCTCTCTCACCAAAATAGCACTTAGGGTCTGCTCAGAAGCAGCCAAGTAGATGAAGAGGGTTTCCCCCGGAACAGGTTTGCTGAGCAGAGGGGGGTTCACTAAGTAGGCCTTCAGTTGGTCGAACGATTCCTGTTGTGGTTGGCCCCATTCAAATTCCTTAGCCCCCTTGAGTGCCTTGAAGAAGGGGAGGCACTTTTCTCCAGACTTCGAGAGGAACCGGCCAATAGCGGCGAGCCGACCAGTCAGCTTCTGCGCCTCCTTGACGTTCTGGGGTGGGGCCATGTCCAATATGGCCTTGATCTTCTCGGGATTTGCTTCGATCCCTCGCTGGCTCACCATGAAGCCGAGGAACTTTCCCGATGAGACCCCGAACGCACACTTGTTCGGGTTCAGCCGCATGTTGTGCCTCCTCAACACGCCGAATGCCTCCTGGAGGTCGGCAACGTGGTCAGTACCTCGGATGCTCTTGACGAGCATGTCATCAACGTACACCTCCATGTTGCGGCCTATCTGGCTCTGGAAGACCTTGTTGACGAGGCGCTGGTAGGTGGTGCCAGCGTTCTTCAACCCGAACGGCATGACCCTGTAGCAGTAGAGGCCCTGATCGGTGATGAAGGAGGTCTTCGGAATGTCCGGGGGGAACATTCGGATCTGATTATAGCCGGAGAAGGCGTCCATGAAGCTGAGGAGCTCATGGCCCGAGGTGGCATCAATGAGGGTGTCGATATTTGGAAGAGGGAAGGGGTCCTTCGGACACGCCTTATTCAGGTCAGTGAAGTCGATGCATATCCTCCAAGAGCCGTTGGACTTCTTGACCATTACAACATTGGAGAGCCACTCGGGGTAGTTTACCTCCTGTATGAATTTAGCCTTCAAGAGTTTATCCACCTCCTCCTTGATGGCCTGCTGTCGCTCGGGAGCGAATTTTTGTCTCTTCTGCTGAACCGGTTTGCACCCCGGTTCGACACTTAGGCGGTGGACTAGCAACTCCTCGGAGATGCCGGGCATATCCGCGGCTGACCAAGCAAACAGGTCGCGGTTATTCCGGATGCATTTTACCAAGTCAGAGCACAGTGCAGTTGGCAAGGACTTGCTGATGAGGAACTTTCGGCTCGGGTCCTTGTCCGAGAAGAGCACTTCTTCCAACTCGTCCGCCGGCTCGGACGTGGGTCGGACATTCGGCTCGGGGATTTCTAGAGTCTCGAGGGAGAGCACCGGTCCCCCAGTGGAAGTCATATAGCATTTCCGAGCAGCCTCTTGGCTGCCCCTGACTTCTCCCACTCCCGACCGAGTGGAGAACTTCATTTTAAGGTGGTACGCTGAGGGGACAGCTTCCAGGGCAGCTAGGCCGGGTCGGCCTAGGATGTCATTATATGCGGCCAGGACGTCGACGACCATAAAGTCCATCGGCTCGGTCCGGGTAGTAGGGGTCTTTCCAGCAGTTACGTCTAGGGTTATTACTCCCTTGACAGTTACTGGGACCCCCGTGAACCTGTGGAGTGTGTAATCGACCGGCTTGAGACGGTCACGAGACAGCTGCAGCCCTTGGAAGGCCGAGAGGAAGAGGATGTTCACCGAGCTCCCGTTATCTACCAGGACCCTCTGCACCTTGAAGTTTGCCATGCGAAGGTCGATGACGAGGGCGTCACAGTGGGGAGTTCTGACCCCCTCGAGGTCTTCATCGGAAAAAGTCACCGGGACTCCGAGGCCTTTGGGAGGAGGGGCGCTGTGAACTGAGTTGACCTCTCGGACAAAGGCCTTCCGAGAGGAGTTGGAGGAGCCCCCCATGGGGCCTCCGTGGATGAGGTGCAGGACCCGTTCTTCCTCGAACTCGGGCGTCTCCTTGCGCCGCTCAGAGCACTTGTTAGCCCCCGAGGCGGAGGAGTGTTGCGATCCGCTCGATCGTTTGCCTTTACGAATTTGGCCAGTTTCTCCCTCTGGATGAGGGCCTCTATTTCATTTTTCAACGCCCGGCAGTCGTTGGTGTCATGGCCGTGGTCCCGGTGGTAACGGCACCATTTCTCCTTATTCCTCCTCTTGGTCGGGGTGTTCATCCTCGGAGCTGGAGGGATGACCCCCTCCTTCTCCACTTCCATCAGGATGGTGGAGACATTGGTGGTGAGGGGAGTGAACTTCTCGAACCTAGGGGGAGGACGGCGCTGACCGCCATTGTCCTTCTGCATCTTCTTCGACCCCTCCTCCTCGGTCGCCTTCCTCTTCGATCCGGAGGCCGATCCTTCGAAGTTCGGGAGGCACTCGGCCTCTTCCGCCCGAATGTACTTCTCGCACCTTAGGAGAAGGTCGACGAAGTTGTGCGGGGGCTTCTTGGCGAGGGACGACCGGAGGTTGGAGTTGAGGACGTTCAACTGGAACGCAACAGTCGCCACTGACTGGTCTATGGAGGCGATAGACCTAACCTCTGCGGTGAATCTCTTCACATAGTCCCTCAGCTTCTCCCCCCTCTCTTGCCGCAGGTTGAGTAGGGAGAGGCTCGTCTTCTCGGCTCGCCGACTACTCACAAAGTGAGTTATGAACAGTGTTTCGAACTGCTCGAACGAGAAGATGGAAGAGGGGGCGAGCCTGGAGTACCATTCCCGAGCCGACCCCCTGAGGGTGGCGGGAAAGGTCTTGCAGAGCATGGCGTCGGAAGCTTGATGGATCAGATTTAAGGTCTTGAAGCTTTCGATGTGATCAACTGGGTCGGACTCCCCTGAGTACGTTTCAAACTGTGGAGGTTTGAAACCCCTCGGTATGGGGGCCTCCATGATCGTCCGAGAGAAGGGGGGTCTGCTCGGACGGATGGTCCCTGCTCTAGACTCCTCCTCTCTGTCCATGCGACCAATGCGCCTCTCTACCTCATGGAGACGGCGGTTGAGGGCATCGTCCCTCCGCTAGTAATCATACGATCCCCTGGACTCTTCTTCATAGGAAGGGGAGCGGGGACTGCGGCGCCGGTAGTCCTGGGATCGACGGGGACTGTTGTGATGCTGCTGGAGACTGGGAGCCGGGAGAGGACTCCTGGATCGGTGGCGAGGACTGGGAACCCGTGGGGGTGTTGGGACCCTCTGGGCATTTTGGTTGTTGGGGCGAAGGTTGAGGGCCTACAGCACGGTCTCCTAAAATCGTAGGAACTCGGTGCGAGTGATAGGCGCCTCATTGTTCCTCGGATGATGCCGATCCGCAGGGGAATGTGGCCTCCTCCTGCGTCGCTCGGGAGATGTCGCTCGGCCCCGTCGGTCTGGAGACCTTCTACCGTCTCAGCGGTGAGGAGACCGCTCACCATGATGCTGGCGGGAGGCTCCCTCCCGGGCCCGCCTCTCATCTAGGTGGGTGCGAAGGTCCTCCTCTTTTTGGCGGTTCAGGACTGTGTGGCGGAGGTCGGGGTGATGAGAAGCCATTGAATCCGAGGATTCATTATGAACCGAGACATGGTCTGGGATGAGGGGCTGCTTCTGCCTTCGCCCGTTATGGCCGGAAGGGCCATTGGGGGGTTGTTGTTTGGGAAGAGGAGGTTGGCCCTGCTGGACCGGGGGAGGAAGTTCAGGCTGTGGAACAGGTTGACAGGGACTTCCTCTGTCTGATCGGCGGGATTGGCCCCGCGGTTGGATCCTCTGGATCTGACCTTCTTTGGAGGCATGGTCGGAGCAGGGCTAGACGACGAGGATGAGACGGAGGCTGTTCGTGTGGTGTTTCCCACAGACGTTGCCAATCTGTTACCGCTGATTTCGGTGTGGGGGTAAACAGATGAGATTTGTGAGTTCGAGAAAACCTGAACAGTGGATCCCCGCCTTCTTATTCCTGCCGCAACCTGCAAGGAAGTGCGAGACACCAGGGTTGATTCCGGCGATGCACCCTCCGACGCTCTTGTCAGTAACCAGTGGTGATTAAAGAAAGAACTTAAGGTGGAAAAAGAGTGATTATCTGGTCACAGTGGTAGAGGGGAGGTATTTATAGTCGCCTGGGTAGTGATTAGGGACCTGATTTCCTGTGTAACTGCCAGGAGTAAAATCCTCACAGTTTGTTTAGAAAACTAATCCCTGATTCCCGGTGAGAGTAAATCAGGCCCGTTGACCTGGTCAGGTCAGTGGCCCTGATTTGCCTCTTGTTGGTCTGGGTTCGCCTCAGGTCGGGACCCGTACCCAATTGCAGTGGATCCGTTTGTGGGTTATTGGATCTGTGAGAAGGAGATCCAATACCCGCTTTGGATCCATTTGTACGTAAAATTACCGTTTTATCCCTGAGCTTCAAGATTCGCGCCCAATCTGGACGGTTCCGATTTAACCCCATTTTTAGCCATATCAAGCACTGACTGCAGATCTTCGTGGAAATTTTCTTCCTCAACCAAGTCTTCATTCGAGTCATTACTTACATCCTGATTTTCTCTCCTTATATCTGATTGTTCAGTTTGAATAGTAACCACTTCATCATAGGCAAGAGTTTGAACTTTACCTCGGTACTCCCCCTGAAGTTCAACCTCAGAGGAAAAATATATCTCATCTTCATGGAACACAACATCCATAGTCACAAACATCTTTTGAGTTGGTTGGTGATAGCACCGATACCCTTTCTTATTCTGTGCATATCCCACGAAAACACAGCAGACAGCTCGAGGAGTTAACTTATTGCGTTCATGTTGATGAAGATGAACAAATGCAACACATCCAAACACACGATGTGGCAAATTGACGACTTTTGGTGCATTCACGGCTTCAGTTAATGCTTGAAATGGTGTGAGAAAGTTTAGGATATTAGAGGGAACTCGGTTGATTAAGTATGCAGCAGAAGCAAGGGCTTCTCCCCAATAAATGAGTGGCATATTTCCATGGATGAGAGAAGCACGGACCACATCGAGCAAGTGTCTATTTTTCCTTTCTGCAACCCCATTCTGTTGAGGTGTATACGAGTATGTAGTCTGATGAACAATTCCGTGTTCCACCAAATATCGTTGAAGATTTGAACTCAGGTATTCTCCGCCATTATCACTCCTAAGAACTTGAATCTGTGATTTATACTGAATCATAACATACTTGTAAAATTTCTGAAACAAACCACTAACTTCACTTTTCGACTTCATCAAACAAATCCAGGTCATAGGGGTACAGTCATCAATAAATGTCACAAACCATTTGGCTCCTCCAAATATAGTGGTTTTGGATGAACCCCAAATATCAGAATGAATAATCATAAAAGGTAGGGAGCTTTTACTTGGACTTGGAGGAAAAGAGACACGATGAACTTTTGCAAGTTCACACACATCACACCGAAAGACAGATATATCCAACTTCAAAAATAAACTTGGAAATAATTTCTTCAAATAACCAAAAGAAGAATGCCCTAGACGTCAATGCCATAGACAAATGTCTGATTTCTTCTTCTCATCTTCGGATCCTTCCACACTTAGAGCTTGAGTCAACTTGCTCGAACATTCAGATTCTAAATCCAGGTAATGGAGCTTCCCGTGCCTAACCCCATAACCAATCGTCTTGCGAGTCCGAATATCCTTAAACACACAATGGGAAGGCCAAAAGACTACAATACAATGTAAGGCAGTAGTTATTTGAGTAACAGATAATATGTTAAAATTCAAGGATGGCACAACTAGGACAGAATCTAAGGTTAGGTTGTTTGTGAGATGGTACCCTCGCCAGTAACAGTGACAGGATCACCATTGGCAGTGGACACAGTCGATTTAGTGGATGGTTGAAAATTTTGAACTTGTCTAGAATCAAAAGTCATATGGTCGGTAGCACCCGAATCAATTATCCATGTACTATTCATAATAGAAGTAGAAATATTAAATACCTTACCATCATTACCTGCAGCAGAGGCGAGTCCAATACTCTTCTCAGCTCTATCAGTTTGTCCCATGGTAGCGGCACAAGAAAAACAACAAATCTGATCGACACAACTTGGCCAAGAATAGTAACTAGCAACACAACAAACAGCACCAACAGTAACACAGCAAGCACCAACACCAACAAACACCAATCAGGCATAGGGAGCTCGGGAGGACGACAGGGAGGATCAGGATCGGGATCTTCTTCTTCCTCAGATTTGATTTGATCAATCAGCAACTCAGTAAACAACTCACTCAATAAACAGCAAAAGAGAGAGAGAGACAGCAGCAACAGTGAAGAGTCGATGGCCGGCCAAGGGGCGGCGGCGCTGGCGACCAGGGGCGAGGTCGACGTCACCGGAGGAGGCGCACGGGGGCGGCATCGCAGGCGAGCGGCTTCGGGGTGGTCGGAGAAGAAGGACGGAAGGGGGAATCGGGATTGGGTTCTGCTGTCGATCGAACGGAAGAGGGGAAAGGGGGTTTGGAGGTTTTGCTGGCGGCGACGATGGGGGTTGCCGGAGGGAGAAGAGGTGACGGGGGTGGTCGGGTTCTGCTGTCGATCGAACGGAAGAGGAGAAAGTTGGGCGGGATGGGGTCGGAGGTGGCGAAGTAGAAGACGGCAGAGTGGCAGTCGCGGCCGGGGATTTTGAGGTTGACTGCGAAGATGAAGGGCTTCTTGTTATTGTTGAAGTTAGAATGATGGATGAAGAGAAGGTGATCGGAAATTGGGTTTTAGGGGAACTTGTCGGAGAAGATGAACAGTAACTATCTGGAGATCTGGAAGGTCAGGAAGATGAAGGTGAACGGGATCTGGATATCTGTAGTCGACGAGGATGATGATCGGTGACAGGATCAGTAACGGGATGCTGATCGGTGATGGGATCAGCAACGGGATCAACAACAGGATCTTTGGATGACGAGGAGGCAGATCTGATCACATCTTCTTCTTCAATTGGCCTAGATCTGGTTAGGCTCTGATACCATGAAGAAAATAATTTTGGGAAAAATAATTCTTATTCTTCTTTTTGTTATTCTTTATTCTTTACTGTATACATCTATATATAAGGATTACATTCTTGGAGAAGAAGAAAAGAGATTGAGGGAAGATTGAGAGAAGATTGGGAAGATGAGAGATTTGGGGAATCTGTTTCCTATATTAGGAAACCGAATATACAATTACTATATTTCAACAGCTCATACTATCAGATGAGGATATGGTAAGGTTCCAAATAGGGGAGGTTTCCGCGCACATGCCAAGGGAAGAAGAACAGGAGAGGTTAGAAAAGTTGCACGAAGAGTTATATTCATTTTTCTACAAATTTCTGACAACTATTTGTGAAAATGCATCAAAGCTATCACTACTTCTTTGATTTCATTGGTGGGAGGAGTATAGAGGAGGAGTGAAGACCGTGAAGGGGTTTGTAGTGGCTACTCAGAGGTTTAATGTGGGATAGAATGGGATGGCTGAGTCGTTAGCATCTATTGAAGCATGTGTTGAGTACACTGAGTCGCAAAAGACAGTGGTTGCAAAGCAGATGCATGCAGTTGTGATTCTCTACAACTACTACCATCTTTTCTTAGTTGATTCCATAAAGAATAAATGTGTGCTTCAGTTATTTTCTATTACTTAAGGGACCTGGTCGTTAGTGGAAAAGGTTCTTGACTCACATGTTGAGAAAGTAAATCAAAATGGGTCCTCACAAAACATATCATATAAATCAGAAGAGGTACATGATAAGCTAGCATTTTTTGTTGTGGAGCAAGAAACATGCATTAGTCACTCAAGTTTAAGTATTCTGGAACGTCATTTGACATATTCATTAACTTGTGAGAAGCCAGCCACTCGATTATATATAATGGCATATGGAGCAACAGTGAGCAAGGAGCCTACAAAGGATGCCATTAAAGATGTGCTAAGAAGTTTGAAAGAACCAATAGTCAAGAGGGCTCTATCTTTTGTAGTAGAAGTAACATAAGCTATTGAGCGCTCCAACTTGTTGTCGTACATTGAAATCATATCCAACTGGCTATCCATGGAAACTACTGATTGCGCTTCCTTGCAATTGCTGGGGCAGCATTTTATCAATGATGTGAAGCGTACTTCAATGAAAAATGTTTTATCCTTAATGGAAGATCATGAAGTCAACAATAACCCTGTTCTTAATGATTCGGAGTTGGACATGCATGATAGTGATCTGAGCAGAAGTAAAACTGAAACTATTAATACTAAAAGAAAAGACCAGTCAAATGTCACTGAGTCGGTAGAGATAGCAGAAAGATCTTCCACATGAGAAAGACTGAAACAAGCAAAACTTGAGTTGGATACCCGAACCAGAAGATTGCAACAGAAAATAGAAACAGTTGCATTCAAGTTTTGAGAAAGAGCTGGATAGAAGGTTAATAGATTGGTTTTTGAAGTTTGAAAGGTTTCAGTCTGAAGAGCAAAGACTTTTAAATTGGGTAAGAGAACCAGTAGAGCAAAATGTTCTCCCTTCCTATGCAGCTGTCTTGTATGAACTAATAAGAAATAAGGTATATTCTGAATTGGAAGTAGCATTTGTCATCTCCAATGTCGGAGAAATCTACCCCACAACTTGTAGTGCTAATAGTGGAAATACACCACAAGCAATAGAAACTTCCACGACTTAGATGAACCAAGAACAAGCCACCACAATATATTGATCTCACAAGAACACAACCAATATGCAGAGATAACCAATACTTCTTATTCCCAAAGAAATACAAAGATTACAAAAGAGATTACAACTCCCAATCTCTCTCTCACCTTTGAAACACTCGGCACAATCTCTCTTGAAGTTGGACAATGATAACGACTCACCTCTTGATACACAAATTGATCTATTCAGATTAGATTAGATCCAGAAAGATAACTAAACCCTAGCGTTTACGGCCATATATATAGCCCCCAAGTAAACCCTAAAAGATAAACACAAATATAGCAATTGGGTTTTTAAACTCGTAAGTCCAAAACAATCAGCCGACGTTGCCGGTCGACCGCACCCCTAGTGACGGTCGACTGTAACGTGTAGAACCAACCCAGAGAGCTAACCGGTCGACTGCACCTCCTAGGTCGGTCGACCGTTCCTTCCTCTGTTGGACCTGTACACTCGAAGAACTCTCAGCAACCAGGATCGGTCGACCGCACCCCAGGTCGGTCGACCACAACCTTCCAGACCGCATTCTTCTACTTCGCTGCTTGTCGTCTCTTGCTTCTTTGTCTCCTCCTCTTCTTCTCCAACTTGAAGTATCCCGTGCCTACGTGTATTTGAGTCCACAATTCCTAACACAATGATGAGTCTGTCTCTAAATCACTGTCAAAGGTGGTGGAGTTACTTGAGGGTCGTACAACATTGTTTAGCCAATACTACTATTTTTGCTTTATATGATGCAGAGTTCTCCTTCAGTGTGCTAAAGGACTCATCCGTCACCTATATGGATGTGGGTCAGAACTTCCTACCCATCCCTTTAATTAGCTGTTAAGACTTCCATTTTCGAAATCTTTGCAAGAAAAAATATGGTAGACTCTGAATTGATGTTCGATTAGAACTCCAGCAACTTCTCAAAAGCGACTATGGTTTCTTGACTGATAGCTCATCAGAAATTATCTACGGAAACTCACCCCTCCTATTATTCAACAAGCTTATACTATGCTGCATTCAGGATAGTGGTACTTTATTTTTCCCTTCGGGCACTAATGGAAATTATGTCTTTACTGCCAAATTCATGAAAACGATATTGGTCATTTTCCCAGTCCAACTGGAAACGGGCTTTAAGATTGTATCTGGTACACTTGAGAGGCTGCTTGGTAATATTAACAGGCCATGGTTGTTTATATCAGGTCCTACGAATAATCTTACTGGTTTACTAAACAACAACGAAGAATTCTATGAGATACTCAATGTGTGTGATTGGGGTGGTGCAAGGGAGATAATAGATACTTCCTTCTCTGGTTTGGAGTTCAAGACAGGTTTTGGGTGGGTTGGGGGGGGGGGGGGGGGGGGGGGGTGGGGGGATGGGATTTAGAGTGTAGTATTTCAAAACTGAAGTCATCAGAGTCCTCTTTCTGTGTGTCCTTGCTTGGAGGCTCGGCATTTGAGATGCTAACATGAGGCATTTAGAGTGTAGTATTTCAAAACTGAAGTCATCAGAGTCCTCTTTCTGTGTGTCCTTGCTTGGAGGCTCGGCATTTGAGATGCTAACATGAGGCCCAGAGTTTGGATTTTTGGTTCTGAATGAACCTCACTTGACTGATATTTTCTATGGTTTCCCAACTTTAAGTAAGCCACACAACATCACTTTTCTTGAAGCTTTTTGATAATGAAAATGGTCAGTGGCTACACATCGACATGAAGCTCCTACCATTGAACTTGGGACAATTTCAATTTAAGGGGATGGAGTTGTTACGGGTGGAATTAACACAAGAAGTGAAGTACATATGTTAGTATAGGAATGTATCAGCTGTATCAGTAGATAGCCTATATTTTTTGCTTTAGACTTACTGTTCATTCTGAAATGGTGTTCCGGGTCGGGTTGTATGAGTCAGTAAGAGGCGGATAGTCTGTTAATACTGTAACAGTACATGCATCATATGTAATAATCTCCCTATAAAAGAGAGAGATCAGTTCAATTGTAATCCAACCAAAAAATATAACAGAATAGTTTCCCCAAATTTCTCTTCTTCACAAATTTGAAACCCTAGATTTCTCATCCATGGTGTATTAAACTCGAGCTCGGATTTCGAAACCTAACAAAAAAAACCATTAGATAGATGGACTACCTTGGCTTATACAGCAAAATCAATGCCTTTAGAGTACCATTGACCATCACAAACAGGGGCGGAGCCAAGAATTTGAGTCACTGTGGTCGAGTTTATTATAATAAAAATAAAATCTGAAATATACAAAAATACAAATGACAACGTACCTTCACAATTGTCCTTTACGAGTCTTCATATTTTGAAATCGCTTTACAATAAGTTCATTATCAATCTTCAAAAATAAGTCTTTCTCAACGTAAACAAGAATCCTGTCATTCATCCACTCGTCGCCCATTCGGTTGCGCAATGTATCTTTCACAATACTCATTGCAGAAAACACTCTTTCCACAGTAGCAGTGGCGACATGTAGAATTAATGCCAGTGTTAGAAGCTTATAAACCAATGGAAAAATTCTATGTTTCTTCGCTAGGACCAACTTTTGTGCAAGATCACCTAGGCCTCTCAACTCTGTGAATGCAATGTTTGCGCGCACATCAAAAATATACGTATCAAGTTCATCACCGAGTTCGAGAATATCTAAAGTTGAAAAATCTTGTGGAATGAAGAAATGCTCAGTCAAAGCTCGAACTACAAATTTAAAAAACAATAACCAAAGATTGATTCAACTTCAACTAAAAGCATTAAATTTTAACTATGTAGTTTGTTTGGGCAATTTTGAGTTCATTCTACAACAGCGCAGTTAGAAAATTAGGGAGAAATAACAAAATCAACCTAAAATCACAATTTTTTTGTGGTTAGCATCTGAATTAGGATATTTTGTAGAATTCTAAAAAATAAACCTAACATCACAATCAAGATGAAGCTGCAGATCGGACCACTAATCAAAATCACAATCAAAATTTAGGCCTCAAATTATACCTCAGATCGGGAGAAGCTTGGCCGTGTGGATGTAGATTTCGACTGCGAAGAGGAGCGTCGGGGGCGAGCTGAGGTGAAGCTAGGGTTTCGAGGTGAAGAGGATTTGGGGATTTCGAATAAGGAAGATGGGCGGCTGGTGAGGATTTCGATTATGGTCTCGATTAGGGGGAATAGAGAGGGTTTCTGCAAAAATCGATTTGGGGAAGAGGGTATCAAGTTGGGGTATCGCTTTGGGAGCTAGGGTTTCTGATTGCAACGATTGAAGAGGAGAAGGGTTTCAGACGAAGAAGGAGAGCGCGGGAGAAAGATAAGGAGAGGGGGGCTAGGGTTTCTTTCAGATCGAAGAGAGAGCGGGATAAGAGTTGGGAGCCAGCATGCCAAAAAGATAAGGAGAGGGAGTAAATGACCATTTCACCCTCAACAAAACGTCAAAACAGATGGAGAACGGGATCTGATCTCAGCCATTCGATCTGAATCAATTCAGATCGGATGGCTGGAAGCTCCCGCTCAAGATAAGGAGCCCCGCTCACCATCTCATAATAGACTAACTCTATATTATGAGGTTTATATAGACTAACTGTATATATATATACGTAATTTTTTATTTTTTTTTATTTGAGTGCGGTCCTTGGACCGCAGTGGTAGGCTACTGGCTCCGCCCCTGATCACAAAGGAAGAGGAGGATTAAGTAAACAAGGCAAGATTGTTTTTTTTCTCTAAAAACACAACCAGGGCTTTCGCTTTAATCAGGGAGAGAAGAAACCGAGATATCATTCAACTGAAGAAGATACAAGAACATTATAATTTTCGCGCCAATCCTCTCTCAAGGCTCACCATAAAATACTATTTGTTTACAATAGGAAAACCTCTCAAACTCTCTTCAATGAAGTACTCTATCTCTCTTGGCTCTCAATGGAGGCTAATTACAAAATATATAGAGATACAGAGAAACCCTATAGTTTCATATCTTGATACAATAGCTGTTATATATTCCTGAAGAGATAACCCTACGGTAAGAATCGTACGATCTAAGTTGAAGAGCAAGTTTGAGCTTCCAACGAATCACCTAGACTCGCCCCCGAAAAATAGATTCAGCCACACGCGGTCGACCGCCAAAACTTGTGGTCGATTGTTGACATCTCGCCATTTCCAGAGAGGTAGGCGGTCGACTGTCCACAACTGCAGTCGACCGCAACCTTCTTTGTTCCATGTTGTTGCTGTTGTGACTTGCTTTCTCTCCGTCACTTCGACCTCCTTCGCTTCATCGTCTTTTTTATCTAACTTGGTATGCAAGACATAAACCCAACATATATATCTATATATAGGCATAGGATTTTTCCTTGCCCCCTTTGACAAATTGTTCTAGCTTCATCCATGTTTACAACTAGAGAAAGAAGAACCAAAGAATCACTGAGTTATCCCTATTTGCCCTAAAAATTTAAAACTAAAAGAAATCATATAAACAAAGTTCGAAAATAAATTTCCAAAGAGAAAGAGGAGGAGAACAGCGCGAGATGTGAGGGAAGGAGGAGGAGGAGGAGGAGGAGGAGGAGGGTAGCGAGAATGGTGGGCAATCGGAGGTGGTAGATGGGATTGGAGTGAGAAAGGGAGCAGCGTAGGGAGAGAAGGGTTTGAGTGTGAGTATTATGGGTTGGTTATATTTGAGAAATTTGTATGACCCATATTAGATATAAGAATAAGATGTGTGGTCCAGATATGCTCTGGACAGATTGAAAAAAAAATTGATTGGTGTGCTTTCATAATATAAAAAGATAAGAATAATATGAATGATTTAAAAAAGGGTTTTCCCATATTCACATCCCAAAACTTTGGTATTTACATATTCTCACCCGAATTCTTTATAATTCCATATTTTCACCTCAAATCCTCCAGGTGGTTCTAAAAAACCCACCTAACAATAGTTTTTTCAGAATATACCTTGAATATTCTTCTTATTAGGTACAAACTCAATAAGAATATATTTTAATTCATAAAGTACACTCAATCATCTTCTTCATTTAAAATCATTCTCTTCTATTCTTTCATCTTCTTTAATTTCTCCATTAATATCTCATATCTCTACAACAAAACATAACCAAACTCATCACCTAATAAAATAAACAAAGAATAAATGCATCCTCCCAATATCCACTTCAATGTATGTTATTTCGATTTTTTCCGAAATTGGCCCACTTTTGAAACTAAACCTGAAGATGAACCACTTTCCAAATCAATTCCTAGGGTGGGCCAGTCCTCATAGGATGTAGTTCCCAATGGCGGACAATTCGATTGTGAGCTCGCAGTTCCCAATTGCGGTTGCAGTATATTTCAAATTTGGGTTAAGAGACTCTGAGGTTTGGTAAAAATTGCTAAGTTAAAATGTGTTAAACTAAGGCCACTGGCCACAGTATTCAACTGCGGCCTTGATATAACATAGGCCGTAGTTTTCAACTGCAACCTCTATTATACTAAGGCCGCAGTTGCCAACTATGGCCTCAATAATATTAAGGCTTGGGCCCAACTGTTTATAATCTTATACTTATCTCCCTCTCATTCATTTCATCTCTTCCAACATTCTCTCCTCCGACTCCGAAACCCTGAAATCCAAATCTTAACAGCCTAGTTCCCAACTCTGTCTCCTCCAACTCTGTCAAATCTCTTCCACATCTCCCTCTCAACTTCACTTCAATTTGCTCTCGCCACCAACATTCAATCCCCAGGTCCCCAAACTCTAATTCCCAAATTCGTCCAAAATCTCCAACTCTCACCACCTACATTCAATCCGACAACACCTCCGATGCATAGCACCTCTGGCATCGTCTCCGATAGCACCCAAAGTTGAAGATATGTCTTGGTTAGTTTGCACTTGTTGTTTGTTTGGAATTGGTATAAATTATTGTTTACCATATGCCATATGAATTGTTTGTGAGAAACATAGATTTTGTATGACGGGAATGAAAGGTTGGGGTTTAGATGAATGTATACCTAATGGAATTGGGTAATCTTGTAGGTTGTGAGAACTTTATTGTCTACCGTGTGTTTGATTAATTGCTTGTGAGAATGAAATGGTTTGCGATAGGTTTTTAAGGTTCGGATTTTTTATATAAAAAATTGACGTTGGAAAAAAGAATATGTTTGTTAAGCTGTGTAATCTTGAATTGAATTCGTTATATATGTCGTATAATTTATTACATAATACCTCACATTTAGTGTGCAATTAGCTACTATTTTTTGTTGATTTCCATCTTATTAGTCAAGCTTTCAATATTTATATGTCATATACACTACTAATCGGAATAGATATAACGACATTTTTTTTGGTCTAAGGCGGCGCTTATAAATGCCGCCATAGATGATAGAAGCGATAATAATAACGCCGCGCGTAACGCCGTTGTATCGAGCGTCGGGACAAACCATAGGTCTATCATGGCACTTTTTTAGACCGCCGTTACAAGCCATAGGTCTATAACGGCGGCGCTTTTTAAAAGCGCCGTTATACACCTACGACTTGTAACGGCGGTTTTAAAAAGCGCCATTACAATTCGTACGTCTATAACGGCACTTTTAAAAAGCGCCGTTATAGACCTATGGCTTGTAACGACGCTTTTTAAAACTGCCGTTACAAGTCGTAGGCCCATTACGGCGCTTTTTTAAGCGCCGGTATAGGTTCAAATTTTTTTTTTAAAAAATAATTCGCCACGTTTGGTGGATCGATATGTATCCCGGCATCGGGTTTTTTCTCACTATTTTAAAAATAGGTCACAAATTCAAAATATCTGTAGTCACATCAAATTTGAAAGTTCAAATCTTAAAATCACTAATAGCATAATAAAAAACTATATAATTATGGACCACAATAAACAATAATTACTTGTCTAAAAATGGCCCTACGAAGAGTTAGAAATATACATGTTATACATCAATTCTTTAACAAAACATAAATTCAGTTTCGACAAAACATAAAAAGACTATAGTCCAAATTAAACTAAACTATGGCAAAGTCTACTACTGTGGCTCGGCATTACTTTCATTCCCATTGATATTTCGCCCAGATGTATGTGCGTGACTAGAAGTCGATGGAATTCGCTGGCTCTGTATAATTCACAATAGTGTCATTTATTAGTTTATTCACAACACTAGTCACCACACCAGTCAAATGCAATAGTTAAATTTCATACTTGTTGCCGCTAAATTTGGTGTGGGGGCAAACAGATAGAACTTGTGGATTCTTAGGAAAACTGAATAGAAAACCTGTGTACCTGTTCCGCCGGGCATCGCTCGTCGTTCCCGCCGTGCACCTGCAAAAAGTGCGAGACACCGGGGTTGATCCCGGCGACGCACCCTCCGACGCTCAAGTCAGTAACCAGAAATGATTATGAAAGACCGTTTAACTAGCAAAAGATTGATTACCTCTTAATGGAGATGGGTGGGGGGTATTTATAGGCGTCTTAGGGAACAGATTAGGCATGTAATTCCTGTGTATACAGATAAGGAATGTAACCCCTAATCCCCAGTGAAAGGATAGATATGAATCAGGGCCGTTGATTAATATTAATCAGAAACCCTAATTCTATCCTGCTGGACCGGGTTTGTTGCGGGTTGAAACCCGCACCCAGTTGAGGTGGATCCGTTCGCAGGTTATTGGATCTGTGAGAAGGAGACCCAGTATCTGATTCAGACCCGTTTTGTTGGTAAAATTACCATTTTACTCCTGAACTTCAGGATTCATGCCCAATTCGGACGGTCTTGATTAATCCCCTATTTTTAGCCATATCACGAGCCCCCCACTCCTAAAGGCTGAGGAGAATCAGTCTTTGAGGAGTAGTTTTGACTGTTTTGGTGGCTAGAGGAGTTGTATCGAAGTCCGAATGGGTGTTTTTGAATCCCGAAGTGGGTGGTAAGGCAATTTCTTCTCCTTTCTTGAAGCTACATGGTATATCAAGTTTTTATCTATTTTTTCAGGCTATTTATCTAATTTCGCGATGCGTCAGCTAGTCGTTCGGGGGCTTTAGCCGTGCGTTCTAGGCAATAATTGTTCGTTCGGAGGCTTGGAAATATCCCCCGAATTTTTAATTATTTCCTGGAATTTTTAGCTAATTTTCCCGAATTTTTAGTAATTTTTCGCGATTTTTAGATAAATAAAATGATTTAAATAAATAAAAATCGATTTTTTAATATTTATTTATGACGTGGCATCATCAGAGCCCTCGATCAGGGCGGAGCGCGATTTTCGGAGAGATCAGACGGTCCCTGCTCCTCGAAAAGCTTTTCCGCCGTATACGAGGGTCGGTACCTCGGTTGCTCGGCTCGGCTTGGTATCTCGAGGACCAGTGCCTCGGCTCGGATGATCAGTGCCTCGGCTCGATGATTCCGAGGTACGTGGCATCATCTGAGCCGTCTATTTCAGCGCGGATCTCCATAAAACGCTATCTTGTCGTTTAGTGGACGTGGCCAAATCTGGGCCATCCATCATGACGAGCGCGCTTTTTCACAAGATCCAACGGCTGATATGGGTCGGAGCGATTTTTTGCCATATACGAGGGTCGGTACCCCGGCACCTCGGCTCGGAGGGTCTGTGCCTCGGCTCGGCTTGGTATCTCGAGGACCAGTGCCTCGGCTCGAAAGGTCAGCACCTCGGCTCGATGATTCCGAGGTACGTGGCATCATCTGAGCCGTCTATTTCAGCACGGATCTCCATAAAACACTATCTTGTCGTTTAGTGGACGTGACACGATCTGAACCGTCCATCGAATTCTGTCGCGAATTTTAAAGAGATCCGACGGTGACTTCGCCTCGGGACGATTTTTTGCCATATACGAGGGTCGGTACCCCGGTACCTCGGCTCGACGCATCAGGACTGTTTGGCCGAGGTGCTGAGTTGGATGTTTTGAAGGAAGTACCTCTTGAGGGTTCCACTCCTCTGCGCCCAGTAGCTCGGCTGCTCGGCTGAGCTGTTCGGTAGCTCGGCTGGGCGAGCCGATGGCAGGCATCTCGGAAGATACGCGTGGCCGGATCTGAGCCGTTCATCATGGCGCGCATCACGAGGATGGAGTTCAGATCACGAGAAAATGCTATCTTGTCGTTTAGTGGGCGTGGCACAATCTGAACCGTCCATCAGGTTCTGTCGCGAATTTTAAAGAGATCCGACGGTGACTTCGCCTCGGGACGATTGTTTGCCATATACGAGGGTCGGTACCCCGGTACCTCGGCTCGGCGCATCAGGACTGTTTGGCCGAGGTGCTGAGTTTGATGTTTTGAAGGAAGTACCTCTTGAGGGTTCCACTCCTTTGTGCCCAGTAGCTCGGCTGCTCGGTTGAGCTGTTCGGTAGCTCGGCTGGGCGAACCGATGGCAGGCGTCTCGGGAGATGCGCGTGGCCGGATCTGAGCTGTTCATCATGGTGCGCATCACGAGGATGGGGTTCAGATCACGAGAAAACGTTATCTTGTCGTTTTGTGGGCGTGGCACGATCTGAACCGTCCATCAGATTCTGTCACAAATTTTAAAGAGATCCGACGGTGACTTCGCCTCGGGACGATTTTTTGCCATATACGAGGGTCGGTACCCCGGTACCTCGGCTCGGCGCATCAGGACTGTTTGGCCGAGGTGCTGAGTTGGATGTTTTGAAGGAAGTACCTCTTGAGGGTTCCACTCCTCTGCGCCCAGTAGCTCGGCTGCTCGGCTGAGCTGTTCGGTAGCTCGGCTGGGCGAGCCGATGGCAGGCGTCTCGGAAGATGCGCGTGGCCGGATCTGAGCCGTTCATCATGGCGCGCATCACGAGGATGGGGTTCAGATAACAAGAAAACATTATCTTGTCGTTTTGTGGGCGTGGCACGATCTGAACCGTCCATCAGATTCTGTCGCAAATTTTAAAGAGATCCGACGGTGACTTCGCCTCGGAACGATTTTTTGCCATATACGAGGGTCGGTACCCCGGTACCTCGGCTCGGCGCATCAGGGCTATTTGGCCGAGGTGCTGAGTTGGATGTTTTGAAGGAGCGTAGTAGCTCGGTTGCTCAGCCGAGCTGTTCGATATCTCGGCCCGGCAGACCGGTGGCCGAGTTGTTGACTTGGTATTTTGAGGAGTTTCTTGCTTCTCGTAACTTCGTAACTCTTCCGCTTGTCGCTTTGGCTTCTTAGTGGGCTTTTGCGTTTCCCAAGGAGGCCCAACTTGTTAGGGGTTATAAGCTTTAACCCTCACTCTCAAGCTCATTTCTTACTTTTTACTATCAAGTTTTTACTTTCGATCTCTAAGTTCTCTGCTAGGGGCGATTTTCTCTCTAAGGCATTGCCGTTAGCTGTCACGTGGGCCAGGCGATTTCCGGCGAGAGCACTCCGACCGTGAACGTCACTTCAAAAGGTCAGTTCACTTAATCTAAATAATTTTTCTAGAGATGTCTCGAGTGAACTCGGGGAGTGGGGCCTCGTCCTCGGGCGATGATGGTGCCGAGGAGAGGAGGAGGTCGGAGATTCGGAGAAAGGGAAAACAGGTTGCCGAACCGTCTGTAGCCGAGACGAGGCGTGAGAAGAAGAAGAGGAGGGTGGAGACCCAATCTCCCGTAGTAGCGGTGATTGTGGAGAATCTGAAGCAAGCCCCCGAGATGGGACGATATCCTTCTGTCCTGTCCGGGCATTTGGGGGTCAGGCAGTACAAGGGCGACCTGCTGGAGAAGGCGATCTATGGGAAGTCCAAGATCGTCGAGGAACCTAATCCGGCCCTTCCCACCGAAGCCGACGAGCTCATCACATTGCTGGCCGAGAAGGACCTACTTCGGGTTAGGAGGGCCTTCGCCATTCCTCCGGAGTACAAGCTGATCCTCCCCAGACCCGGGATACGAGCGAACTCCAAGTTGCCGTCGTCGGATATATGTATGTTCGACGTCGACTCCTTGAATGCCGGGCTACGTTTCCCGCTGCACCCCTTCATTCTTGAGATCCTCGGCTGGTTCTGCCTTGCACCGACCCAATTCATGCCGAACACGTGGCGCCACGTGAACGCCTTTTTGCTTCAGTGCCACAGAGCCGAAGTGGAGCCGGACTTAACAGTCTTCCGGGGCATGTATCGGATAAACAGACAGCACAAGACGGAGTATCGGTACTATTTGGGGCCGAGGAAGGGGGTTAAGATTGTAGAGAACCCTGACTCAATTAAGGGTTGGAGGGAGAAGTATTTTATAGTCAGGGGTGAGGCGATTCGGCACATTCCGAGCCGGTGGAAAGTGGAGGTGCCGAAATTTGCGCGAGCCGACCCTGTACTGCTCGAGGCCGAGGAGGAGGTGGCGAGGAGGATAATGGCCCTTCCGCTGTTGAGTTGGAGGGATTTGACGGAGGAGGTGTTGTTCGGGTCCGGCCTAAGCCCCATCGACCCGAGTATGCTCCTGACATCTCATTTGTTTTCATTTTTCTTACAAGTTTTTAGTTCGACTTGCTAACTCGTCTTTTTTTTTGTGGCTCGACGCAGAAGCAATGAAGATCGACTTCAACTCCATGATGGCTGATAGGTCGAAGTTGGTCGGGGGTAGGAAGAGGAAAAGAGCGGCCGCGGCTACCTCGTCAACTCCGCCGCCCACGGTTGCCTCGACCATCGCCCCGCCCCCTCCGACTGCTGACGCACCCTCGGAGGTTGTTGTCGTCGAGGAGCCCTTGTCTCCTGTGGTCCCTGGCGTGATTGAGGGGACCTTCGACGTGAACGCGGTGCTGTCGATCGAGGCACCACCGCTGACCAGAGATGCCGAGGAGATTCTGACCGAGCAGCACAAGCAGCTATTCGTGCCGAATTGGCGAGTGAGGAACCATGACGGGTTCCTCGGCAATTCGCAAATGTCAGTGCAGGTCGTCAAACACTTGGCGACTCCGAAGGATCGAGCCGCGCTAAAGGCGGGGACGGTGGGTGACGACACCTATGAGGTGGCTCGGTCACTCGTCTCGGTAAGTTTCTTCTTGCTAAGTTTTTTCCAAGTTTACTGCCCGGTTTGTTTAGCACGCTCACCGTTAGTCTTCGCAGGCTACCTGTCACTTCGGCCATCTCCTCGAGACATTCGCCGAGCAGGAGAAGGAATTGAGGGCGGCGAGCGACAAAGACAGGTTGGCGAAGGTCCGGGCGGTCAAGGAACTCGAGGCCGAGCAGAGGAGAGCTGAGGCCTTGGAAGTCCGGGTGGCCGACCTTGTTGCCGACCTGGAGAAAGTCAAGGGGAGCCTCGAGGCGGAGTCTGCCAAGGCTGCCAAGGCCGCCGAGGAGCTGGCTGCGGCGACGAAGTCCTTGGCCGAAGAGAAGGCGGAGAAGAAGGCCCTAGCTACGAAGATCAGGGTTGAGGTGGAGAAGGAGGTCGAGGCCGAGGCGAAGAAGCACATGGCCGAGAACATGGAGCGGTCTTACCAAACGGCGCTCGACCATGTGCAAGAACGGATCCTTGGCTTTGAGCGGGTCGGCTACCGCCTGTGGCCAGGGTCGCCTTCAGGCGGTGAGGGGGAGGGCGAGGACGACGAAGTCGAAGGGGAGGACGAGGAGGAAGAGGCCGAAGAGCCTGCGGCGGACGGCCGGGTCGAGGGGCGGATCGAGGGGCCATCCGTCGATGCGCCCGTGGTCGACGTGACGAAGAAGGTGGGCCCCTGATCTGCACGTTAAGCTTTTTTGTAGTTTTTGTTGTTTTTTCTTCCGAGCATTGTAACGCCTTTTGCGGACTGGCCACCGCCTTTTAATGAATGAAAAGTATTCTGACTCTGAAATTTGTCAAAGTGTTTGGCTCAGTAGTGTAGTATTTTGACTCTGAAATTTGTCTAAGTGTTGGGCTCGGTAGTGTGGTATTTCAATGTTCTCTCTTCCTTATTTCAGATTGCTGAGCAGACTCATAACACCTCGGCTGAACAGCGTCGAGCCGAGTTGTTCAAGCGATCTCGGGAGGATCGTCTCGAGGGTGAGGTTCACTTGACGAGGAGGATACTTCACAACTTAGAGGTTAGGCATAGCGAGGCTTTGGTCGAGCTGCACCACCTACGGATTGTCGAGGCCGAGCTATCTGCTAAGGAAGAGGAACTGGCGCGAGTTTCGGCCGAACGAGATGGCTTAGCGAAGAAGGTGGAAAAGCTGCAGAGGGTGACGGTCGACAAGAGTATCGAGGTGACCCACTTGCGCCGCATTATCTCCGATAGCGCAGAGTATCCTGGTTCGGCAAAACTTCCTCGGTTTAAGGTGATAGTGAAGGATGACACATTGAAGGACCGGATCGTTGAACTGGAGGAAGAGGTTGCTCAGCTCAAGCCTCAGCCGGTGAGAGCTAACGTCCGGAGTACCTCGTGCACTCGCGAAGAGATCGAGCGAGGGATCACGTTCTACCAAGCGGCGAGCCGGACCCCTATCGTAGGCAGGTCTGCAGCCGACGCCCAAAGCGGTGTAGCGGTGTCTTCAAGTGGTGCTTCGGTTGGAGCGACCGTCAGGGTCAGTGGCGAGGGGGCGTCTCGGTTTGTTGGGCTGGAGACGAGCTCGGAGGTCAAGAAGCGCCGACCCAAAGTGTCACTGAACCAGAGCATACCCCTTCCTCGGAGGCAGTGAATGGGTCGTGTCTTGTTGTTGTAACTCATTTGCAAGCTTTTGTAATCCATTTTGTAATTTTTCCCAAGTTATTAATAGAATTGGAGTTGTTTTATCCGAACTGTTTTCCGCTGTCTTCTTATTTGTGCTCTAGTCGCGCTATCTAGGGTAGTTTCGAAATGAACCGCAAGGCGGGCGTTTGCCTCGCCGAACACCTTGGCCTCGGAACTTTCTCCTTTGCTGCGCTTCTGAACCTTGCCTGGTCCCTTCAGGTGCGGCTCGGTTCGGCTGCTAGGGGCTGATCGTAGCTTGGAGACCGGGGTGACTTTCGCCTAGTGAAGTGAAGCGATCAGGGCCGTCTGATGTTTGCACGAATCTTGAGGCGGGTCCGGTTTCCAAGAAAACACTATCTTGTCGTTTTGTGGACACGTGGCTAAATTAGATCTGCTCATCACGCCCTAGCACACTTTCTGAGATGATCTGACGGTGGTTTCGCCTCGGGAGGTTTTTTTGCCATATACGAGGGTCGGTACCCCAGCTCCTCGGCTCGACTTTCCCAGGGCAGGTTGGGTTGGTTATCTAACCCCGGCCCGTTTGAGGACGAGCCGGTGAGATAGAGTCGAGCCATAGGAGAGATCCGACCGTCAGATTAGTTTAAGGGTTGTGGGAGCAGTTACGAATGGCGAGCTACTTGCAGTTCGCTTAGGGGCGAACTTGTGAAGTAGAATCGAGCCAAGTGTTGGACTCCGAACCATTCAACGGATGCGGGAGCAATTTCGAACGGCGATCTGCTCCTGGCTCGCCTATGGGTGAGCCGAGGAAGAAGAGTCGAGCCGAGTGCTGGACTCCGAACCATTGTGAGATTAGTTTAAGGGATGCAGGAGCAGTTCCGAATGGCGAGCTACTTCTAGTCCGCTTAGGAGCGAACTTGCGAAGTAGAATCGAGCCAAGTGTTGGACTCCGAACCATTCAACGGATGCGGGAGCAATTTCGAATGGCGATCTGCTCCTGGCTCGCCTATGGGCGAGCCGAGGAAGAAGAGTCGAGCCGAGTGCTGGACTCCGAACCATTGTGAGATTAGTTTAAGGGATGCAGGAGCAGTTCCGAATGGCGAGCTACTTCTAGTCCGCTTAGGAGCGAACTTGCGAAGTAGAATCGAGCCAAGTGTTGAACTCCGAACCATTCAACGGATGCGGGAGCAATTTCGAACGGCGATCTGCTCCTGGCTCGCCTATGGGCAAGCCGAGGAAGAAGAGTCGAGCCGAGTGCTGGACTCCGAACCATTGTGAGATTAGTTTAAGGGATGCAGGAGCAGTTCCGAATGGCGAGCTACTTCTAGTCCGCTTAGGAGCGAACTTGCGAAGTAGAATCGAGCCAAGTGTTGGACTCCGAACCATTCAACGGATGCGGGAGCAATTTCGAACGGCGATCTGCTCCTGGCTCGCCTATGGGCTAGCCGAGGAAGAAGAGTCGAGCCGAGTGCTGGACTCCGAACCATTGTGAGATTAAAGAATTAAAGGCAGAGAGGTGCGACAGTATAAAAAATATGAAAAACTTTATTCATTAATATCCAATGATCGGCTGCTTCTAAAGTTGCTAGCCGTTATTACAATGAAAAAAATAAAGAAAAAATTTACTACTAGTAACAGGAAGGGAACGGTTCGACATCTCGAGTTACTTGGAGAGGCATAGTTGCCTTCTCTTGATATTTCAAAAGATGGTCGGCATTCCAAGTCCTGGGAATTTCTCTGCCTTCAAGATTTTCTAGCTTGTACGCACCGGGGCGGATCACTTTTGAGATTTTGTATGGTCCCTCCCAATTCGGGGCCAGTTTGCTTTTCTTTCCGGGGAACGAGATGGCCAATTTTCGGAGGACCAGATCCCCTTCTTTGAGGTCCGTTGGGCGGACCCTTTTGTTGTAGGCGAGCTCAATTCTTCTCCGGTAACTTTGTTGCCGTATGGCAGCTCTTTCTCGGATTTCGTCTATCAAGTCTAGGCTTGCTCTGAGCTCTCTGGCATTCTGCTCTTCTTCAAAGGCTATCAAACGAGGAGAGGGTATCCCAACTTCTAGGGGAATGAGGGCCTCGGACCCATAGGTGAGATTGAACGGACTCTCGCCTGTTGGGGTCCGCTTCGTGGTGCGGTAATTCCATAACACATTGGGCAGCTGATCGACCCACAAGCCCTTGGAGTACTTGTCTAGTCTCTTCTTGATACCGGAGAGGATCTGTCGGTTGGCATTCTCGGCCTGGCCATTTGACTGGGGATGAGAGACGGAGGAGAAGCGGTGCTGTATGGCGAGGTCCTCACATAAGGCTCGGAAGGCAGCCCCAGCGAACTGCATTCCGTTATCTGTAACTATGACCCGAGGAACGCCGAATCGGCAGATTACATTTTTCCAGAAGAATTGGACGACCCTATGCTTGGTGATTGTTGCCAGGGGCTCGGCCTCTATCCATTTCGAGAAATAGTTGACTGCCACAACTAGAAACTTTAGCTGTCCGGGAGCTGGCGGAAACGGTCCTAGTAAATCCATCCCCCACATTGCGAAGGGGATCGGACTTGATAGGGAGGTGAGTGGTGCTTGTGGGAGGCGTCGGATGTCGGAGTATTTCTGGCAGGAGCTGCATTGCCGAACGTGTTGTTCGGCGTCCCGTAGGAGAGTGGGCCAATAATACCCATAGTTCAACACTTTGCGCGCTAGGGCTCTGGAGCCAGAATGAGCCCCGCCAATGCCCTCATGGAGTTCTCGCAGGGCGTAGTCAGCTTGCCGGGGGGAGAGGCACCTTAGGTAGGGCCGACCGTCCACCTGGGTGAAGGAGCGTTTATACAGAATGCCTTCGATTAATACATAACGCTCGGCTCGGGTTCTTATCCTTCGTGCCTCCTTCGGATCCTGGGGGAGGAGTCCGTCTCTTAGGAACTCGACGAGGGGCTTCATCCAATTGTCTTCGAGGAGGACTGGCAGTGTTTCAACGGAGTCGAGCGCATCATCCTCTATGCTCGGCTTCAGGAGGACTTCTATTAGAACAGTTTGTTCGAGGCCTTGAAGGGAAGAGGAGGCTAATTTGGATAGGGCGTCGGCCTGAGCGTTTTCTTCTCTGGGGATTCTAAGGATGAGGGCCTCCTCGAACAGCGCCATGAGGCTTTTCACTTTAGCCAAGTACTTAACCATCCTGTCATCGCGGGCTTCATATTCGCCGAGGACATGATTGACGACCAATTGAGAGTCGCTGAAGATCCGCAGGCGTTGTGCCCCTGCATTTCGGGCCATTCCAAGGTCGGCTATGAGCGCCTCGTATTCGGCTTCGTTGTTCAAGGCTTTGAAGTTTATGCGGAGGGAGTATTGGAGGATAAAGTCATCTGGGCCGGCCAGGATGACCCCTGCCCCACTTCCCTCGTTACAAGAGGACCCGTCGACATAGACCGACCAGACTGGTGGTCCCTTCATTGCTTGGTTGGAGTCGGGGATGGTGGTTTCGACTATGAATTCAGCCAGTACCTGTGCCTTGATCGCAGTCCGAGGCTGATATGTTATATCATGTTGGCTCAGCTCGATTGACCACTTCGTAAGGCGACCGGACGTCTCGGGCTTGTGAAGGACCTGTTTCAGCGGCTGGTCGGTAAGGACGACCACCGAATGGGACTGAAAGTAGGGTCGAAGCTTTCTCGCGGCCATTACCAGGGCATAGGCTATTTTCTCAATCTTCGGGCACCGGAGCTCGGCATCCCGAAGCACTTTGCTGACGTAGTAAATGGGCTTCTGAGCCCTCTCTTCTCTGACTAAGACCGCACTAAGCGTCTGCTCGGAAGCTGCCAGGTAGAGGTAGAGGGGTTCACCAGGTATTGGTTTGCTGAGAAGAGGTGGATTGATGAGGTAAGCTTTAAGCTGGTCGAAGGAGTCTTGTTGCTGTTGCCCCCACTCGAATCCTTTAGCCCCCCTGAGGGCCTTGAAGAACAGGAGGCACTTCTCCCCGGACTTCGACAGTAAGCGCCCTATGGCGGCTAGGCGACCAGTCAACCTCTGAACTTCTTTGACATTTCTAGGAGGGGCCATGTCCAGTATGGCTCTGATCTTCTCCGGATTTGCTTCTATTCCTCGCTGGCTAACCATAAAGTCGAGGAACTTCCCTGATGAGACGCCAAACGCACACTTGTTCGGGTTGAGTCTCATATTGTGCTTTCTTAGAACATCAAATGCTTCTTGGAGGTCGGCCACATGATCAACGCCCCAGATGCTTTTTACAAGCATGTCATCGACGTATACTTCCATGTTCCGGCCGATCTGGGCCTGGAAAACCTTGTTGACGAGGCGTTGGTATGTTGCCCCTGCATTCTTTAGGCCGAATGGCATGACTCTGTAGCAATAAAGGCCTTGATCGGTCACAAAGGATGTCTTCGGGATATCCGGGGGGAACATTCTTATCTGATTGTAACCCGAGAAAGCATCCATGAAGCTGAGGAGCTCATGTCCCGAGGTTGCGTCAATCAGAGTGTCGATGCTCGGCAGAGGGAAAGGATCTTTGGGGCAGGCCTTGTTGAGGTCGGTGAAATCAATACAAATTCTCCACGTCCCGTTGGACTTCTTCACCATTACTACGTTTGACAACCATTCAGGGTAATTTACCTCGTGTATGAATCGGGCCTTCAGCAGCTTGTCCACCTCCTCTTT
Source organism: Hemerocallis citrina (assembly GCA_017893485.1). Taxonomy (NCBI): domain Eukaryota; kingdom Viridiplantae; phylum Streptophyta; class Magnoliopsida; order Asparagales; family Asphodelaceae; genus Hemerocallis; species Hemerocallis citrina. Next base: position 179,213,097 of record CM030358.1, on the reverse strand, counting down.
TATAGCGAGCTGACGCTCGGGGGCGAACTTGCGCCTCTTCTGCTGAACCGGTTTGGACCCCGGATCAACACTCAGGCGGTGGACTAAGAGTTCTTCGGAGATACGGGGCATGTCTGCAGCTGACCATGCGAAGAGGTCTTGATTGCTCCGGATGCATTTTACGATATCTGAGTATAGGGCGGACGGCAGGGTCTTGCTGACGAAGAACTTGTGGGTCGGCTCTTGTTCCGAGAAGAGCACCTCCTCCAACTCGTCCGCCGGCTCGAAAGTCGGCCGAGCTGCATCTTGGGGAATTTCCAATGTTTCTAAAGAGAGGACGGGTCCGAGGGTAGAGGTCATATAACACTTGCGGGCCTGCTCCTGATTGCCCCTTACTTCCCCTACTCCGGCCCGAGTAGGGAATTTCATTTTGAGATGATAGGCAGAAGGGACGGCTTCAAGGGCAGCTAGACCGGGCCGACCCAAAATGACATTGTAGGCTGCTGGGACATCTACGACCATGAAATCCATCGACTCCGTGCGGGTAGTAGGAGTTTTGCCAGCTGTGACATCGAGGGTAATCACCCCTTCAATAGTCACCGGCACTCCCGTGAACCCATGGAGCGTGTAGCCGGCGGGCTTGAGTCTGTCTCGGGAGAGCTTCAGGCCCTTAAAAGCGTCGAGGAAGAGGATGTTGACGGAGCTGCCGTTATCTACTAAGATCCTCTCCACTTTGAAATTGGCCATGTGGAGACTGATGACGAGTGCGTCACAATGAGGGGTGCGGACACCCTCGAGATCCTCATCAGAGAAGGTGACGGGCACTCCGAGGCCTTTGGGAGGAGGAGTGGTTCGGACTGAGTTGACTTCCCTGATAAATGCTTTTCGAGAGGAGTTCGAGGAGCCCCCCATTGGACCCCCATGGATGAGGTGGAGGACCTGCTCTTCCTCAAAGTCTGGCGTCTCTTCTCGTTCCGGACGCTTATTAGCCCCCCGAGGCTGGGGAGGAAGTTCTGCTCGGTCCTTTTTTACAAATTTCGCCAGCTGCCCCCTCTGGATGAGGGCTTCGATCTCATTTCTCAGCGCACGGCAGTCGTTGGTGTCATGCCCATGGTCCCGGTGATAGCGACACCATTTCTCTTTATCTCTTCTTTTGGCGGGGGTATTCATCCTCGGAGCTGGAGGCAGGATCCCTTCCTTTTCAACTTCCATGAAGATGGCGGAGATGTTAGTGGTGAGGGGAGTGAACTTCTCAAATCTAGGAGGAGGTCGGCGCTGGCCGGCATTATCTTTCTGGAGCTTCTTGGATCCTTCTTCTTCCGTCCCCTTCCTCTTAAACCCGGAGGTAGACCCCTCCCAGTTGGGTTATTGTTCGGCCTCTTCGGCCCGGATATACTTTTTAGTGCGAAGGAGAAGGTCGGAAAAGTCATGTGGTGGTTTCTTGGCAAGGGAGGAGCGGAGGTTGGAATTGAGGACATTGGATTGAAATGCTACCGTAGCGACCGACTGGTCGAGGGATGCTATGGATCTGGCCTCGGCCGTGAACCTCTTCACGTAGTCTCTCAATTTTTCCCCCTTCTTCTGGTGGAGGTGCAATAGGGAGATGCTCGTCTTCTCGGCCCTTCGGCTGCTTACGAAATGTGTGACGAAGAGGGTTTCGAACTGTTCGAAGGAGAATATCGAGGAGGGGGCGAGACGAGAATACCACTCTCGGGCCGGTCCTTTGAGAGTTGCGGGGAAGGTTTTGCAGAGGAGGGCATCGGAAGCTTGATGTAGGAGCATCAGGGTCTTAAAATTTTCAATGTGATCAACTGGATCGGTTTCCCCAGTGTAAGTCTCAAATTGGGGAGGTTTGAAGCCGAACGGGACAGGTGCGTCCACTATGGTTCGGGAGAAAGGGGGTCGGCTAGGACGTAGGGTCCTCCCCCTGAGCTCTTCTTCTCGGTTTATCTGACCCAGACGTCTTTCTACTTCATGAAGATGGCGGTTCATGGTGTCATCTCTCCGACGGTAATCTGCCGAGCCACGAGACTCGTCTTCGTATGAGGGGGAACGAGGGTTGCGGCGATGGTAACTTCGGGAGCGGCGAGGACTTGGGGTACGTCGGGAGTTGCTAGGAGCAGGATGAGGAGATGGGGACCGTCGGTGAGGGCTTCGGACTGGAGGAGGGGATGGCACCTTCGGCTCATTAGGATTTTGACGAAGGTTGAGAGCCTGTAGGACGGTCGCTTGGAACTGCTGGAACTCGGCACGGGTGATTGGTGCCTCATTGTTCCTGGGTTGTTGCCGACCTGCGGGAGAGTGCCTTCTTCGGTAATGATCGGGGGACTCCTTCCTCCCTCTGCAGACGGGGGACCTGTGGTACCGGTGGCGAGGAGACCGCTCGCCCGGATAGTGTTGGCGGGAGGCTCCCTCTCGGGCCCATTTTTCTTCCAGATGGCGGCGGAGATCATCCTCTTTCTGGTGGTTAGGGGCTGTATTGTGGCGACCAGAGGCTCGGGGGTGATGGGAGGCCATAGAGTCAGTGGAGGCGTTGCGGATGGAGACCTGTTCTTGATGAAGGGGTTGTTTCTGAGGGTTAGGACCCTTTGGGTCAGGAGGGGGAAGGTTCTGTTGGAGCGGGTCTTCCGCCGTAGGGGGAAGCTGCCCCTGTTGTTGAGCAGGATTGTTGGGAACTTCTTGCTGCTGATCAGGGTTGGGTGCCCGGTTGGACCCCCTCGATCTGACTTTTCGAGGTGGCATGGCTGGAGAAAACCTGTTTTCGGGGAAGAGGAGAGGTTCCTATTCGTTAGTTTCCCACAGACGGCGCCAATCTGTTGCCGCTAAATTTGGTGTGGGGGCAAACAAATAGAACTTGTGGATTCTTAGGGAAATTGAATAGAAAACATGTGTACCTGTTCCGCCGGGCGTCGCTCGTCGTTCCCGCCGTGCACCTGCAAAAAGTGCGAGACACCGGGGTTGATCCCGGCGACGCACCCTCCGACGCTCAAGTCAGTAACCAGAAATGATTATGAAAGAGCGTTTAACTAGCAAAAGATTGATTACCTCTTAATGGAGATGGGTGGGGGATATTTATAGGCGTCTTAGGGAACAGATTAGGCATGTAATTCCTGTGTATACAGATAAGGAATGTAACCCCTAATCCCCAGTGAAAGGATAGATATGAATCAGGGTCGTTGATTAATATTATAAAGAAACCCTAATTCTATCCTGCTGGACCGGGTTTGTTGCGGGTTGAAACCCGCACCCAGTTGAGGTGGATCCATTCGTAGGTTATTGGATCTGTGAGAAGGAGACCCAGTATCTGATTCAGACCCGTTTTGTTGGTAAAATTACCGTTTTACTCCTGAACTTCAGGATTCGTGCCCAATTCGGACGGTCTTGATTAATCCCCTATTTTTAGCCATATCAATACTGATATCGTAAAATGTTGCTGAATACTTACAGTTCCATGTACTGGATTGTTAGAGTTGTGGTTTTGTTGGGAGATTAAAGAAGCAATCATATCTTTCAAGCCTTCAATCTCATCCTGCATCTTGGCTTGCATCTTGAACACGTCCAGATACGATGTACGACTGGAGGTAGATGCACAAGAACCAAATACCTGTGTCAAGGAGGTAGATCACAAAAAGCTTATAATAAAACTCGGAATTTCTAATACTTCATTTATAAAAGTTAGTGTCAAGGAAACTAGTATACTGATCAAGCTAGTATATATATTGGTAGTATATACAGCTCAAAGAATGACATTTGACGTAAGGAGGAATGAACACAATTCTATTACCGGGTGGTCCTTCCCAATGCCCACACACAAAAACAGAATTTTCAGATTCATGATGGATATATACAGCTCAAAAACATGGACTAGGTTGAGATTTAAAGTTAACATAAGTCCAACAAAAGATGTAGAATTGATAGGAATAAAAAATTAATATCAAACTAGTATACTGATCAGTATATACAGCTCAAAGAATGACATATGACGTATAAGAAGTACATACATCTGGGCGTATAAAACCTTTGAATTCCATGTACAAACCTTTGAATTTTCAGATTTATGATGGATATATACAGCTCAAAAACATGGACTAGGTTGAGATTTAAAGTTAACATAAGGCACTATATTTGCTGCTTGTACAATGCACTTATTCTTTAATGATAATGTAACAGAACTATGTAAATTAAGAAATTGATCAACACTTACTAATTTTCACTTGCATGCAAAAAAGGACTAAATTCATAACCACCTAAAGAATTGCCCCTCATTATGAATGATGATTCATCTATCAGTGCTCCCTAATTCCTCATGTGCATATATGAAGGAGAAAACATGAGCCTAAAAGAATTAATATAGTAATACAGACATCTGGTTACAATACAAAATTTTAGATTATTCATTTTTGTTCTTTTGAAGAAGTCCTCAGTAATTATTGGACTGATTGGATATTTTTATGATGTTAAAACTTACAAAACAAGAATATTCTTGCTTATGCTTTGAGCTACATTGTTTTCACACTATGCCTCACCAAAAGGAGGAACATTATGCATTATGGTATAGTAAACTTCCACACTGGTGTGTCTACAGATTCAAGACTTACCCACACAAAAAGAACCATAAATTTGTCTGGTTATCCTGTGCAGCAAAACCACTTCACCCGTAGCAAGTGGAAGCTGCAAAGATTGAGCATTTAGTTAAGAGAAGTAAAATAAATAGCAGATTTATAACAAATTAAGCACCATATCTACACATACATGTGCGTAATAAAAGAAAACATGTACACCCATTACCATTGTCGAGTGGCTCAAATTTTCACAATCTCCACACCCCATGTACTTTGCAGGCTCCTTCGCATCTTTTCTTCTCTTTTTCACCTGGATTAATCAAATATTTCAAGAAAGATAATGCAAAGTTGATCGCAAAAGCAATTTTTAAAAAAACAAATAGAAATTATATGAGCAGGTTACAAGTATTAACCTTTTAGGTAATCATCATATACTAATACACAGTATAAGTATGTCACTTCTATGAGTTGACAAGAACAAAAATATCATGTGCACGACTCGAAAAAAAAAAAAACTTAATTAGTACCTTCAAAGTAATAGTGCGGCCTTCGACTCCACACTCATTCAACCTAAATGAAACCTCCTTACATAGGTTTAGGAGAAAATGTTCGCAATGAAATACAAAGAGAAAAATGAAGCATATTGCAAATATATACTTTTAAAACAAGTAGAGGAAACAGTATAATCTTCAGCAAATACCTACATCCGCAATGTCATTGAATCGCACACCCCAATTCACTTCAGCTCCAACAAATTTCATTTCCTATCAATAAAATATTGACGATGCTTTCAGAAAATATATATAAAAAATAAGGTATAGGCACTCATCCTTATTCAAGTACAAATATATTAATGAACAACAAAGTTTGAAAGGAAAAGTACATGTAAGGAACAATTATCTTGAAAAAAAATGTACATTTCAGGAAATCAAAAGTTTAGCAAATAAAATGAAATAGGGAACATCATATCCTCCGATATCTCTGATCCAAATGAAAAAATCCTAGCCGAAACGATGCCGAAATTCGAGATTAAAACCTTGCATTCTCTTTATGAGTCAAATGGGATAAAAAATAAATAAATTTTAATCCCCCTCATTGAAATAAAAGCAGTCGCATCAAAACTGAAAAATAATACATTTTCCCTCATTGTTATCCCCATTTATATTAAATTTCTGTCTCATGAAAATGGAGTAATGTTTATACATACAGTGAAAAATGCAATACTAATTTTAGTGACAGTTATAATTGAAATACAAATAGATACAAGTGAAACACGAACTAACCGTTTATATCACTACTTGAACATTCAGTTTTCTTACTTGCCTTATATCGAGATACCGGTGATGTTGAATATAGTATGTTTATATTTAAACAGAAATATTTCTCATGTTGTTGCCTTGTTGGAGAAGATTACATATCCCTCTTTGATCATGAATATGGCAAAAATGAACTTCTTGATTGGAATGTCAATTTTAGATGGATGTATATGCTCCATAAAGGGCCACATTAACTTTTGTTGTTGCCTTGAATTGTATGATCGTGTCTATTGCTCCTAATTCCTACTTTTTCTGTGATGTGTCTAAACAGTATACCATTAGTTGGAATATTTATTTAGGTGATACTTTATGTTGCACAACTATCAATTCAAATCCTAAACATAGTTCTGCAATCTTTTGGAACAGCTTCCTCATTAACTCAATCACATTATCCCAAGATTCCAAACATGCTCTTCTCTTCTCACTTTAAATTCCTTAACTTCAATGGGCATATCATAATGTATAAAAGCATGGGAATGCCCCAGTTAAATTTAATTTCAAATTCGCTGTTCAATGTATACACTCGGTTTCCACCCATCTCTGTCAGCAAATATAGTGCCTTATGTTACAAGAAAACGAACACCTCTACTGATGCTTCTGCCTTGAGACCATGTGCTCAGATTTCTGTCAAGAGGAGAATGAAACAGTTGTATTAAGTAAAAGAGATAAAATTTATAAATCTTGGAAAATTATTATGATGAAGCTACTGGTCATCTATGACTAGGTAAAACTAAATTGAATTCTTGAGAGGGTTTAAAGGTGTGAACTTTTATATTCAGGGCAATTCATCTACTAGTACTAGTACTAGTTGTACAAAAACGTATGTTTGGACAGGATACGTTCCATATGGGGGTGTTTAGTAAGATGACAAAATTTACGACATCATGTCAAGTAATTGAGGGTGGATTCTAATTATTTTTCAAAAGATTTTGACAAAGAAATTTAAAGTAAATCTAAAAAAAACATGGGGAATTCAAATTCAAACAATGGGCTTAATGTAAGCATTCCATCTGGGGAAAATTATATCAATTTGGCCATTTAAGAAAATAGGATCATGAGAACAGGATTTGCCTCCAAATGGAACACCTCCCATTCAAAAGAAGCATATGCACTTAACATAAATTGTCCAAATGGAACACCTCCCATTCAAAATATATCAATGGCTCACTTTCCAAAAGAAGCATATGCACTTAGAAAATCCACAGTAAGATAAATATTGAAACCCCAACACTCTCTGATTCTTAAATAAGGTGAAGTTACTATGGCTGACCCTCGGAACCAGAAGATCCATTGCTGCAACTGTCTTGCCATCATCATTTTGACGCATATAAAAAGCTTTAATTTCCTACCAATTTTGAACAAGATAGATGTACAATTCGATAAAAGTATATCTTTCATCAAATAAATGCAAGATTTTATGCAAATACCTTAGGATAATCTCTGATTTGGCTTTCCAGCAAAAACTTTTTCTGTGATGTATCGTTCATGTTCACTTTACAAGTCAGATCCCCATTTAACCTGCTTGCAGAGTGAAAGTTAGCATTATGTCAATATCTGCAGGTCTATGATTTTATTAGAAGGACCTGATCAATTTTTACCATCATCCTGAAAAATCTATCACATAGTACTTAAAATTCACAAACTTTAAACAGTATAATTTTGAACAATCAATACTGAAACAATTGCTGATCTTTTTCCTGCTTACCAGTAAATTATGGATCCAGATATAATTGAACAAGCTGAAGGATGTTGGTTCCACTAATAGATGATGAATCCCTCATAAATTTATGATAAAAATGCTAATGATATTAACACCTCAATAGCATAAAAAAGTAAGCTAAAGAGAATTCACTTCTCTGAAATTGCAAGCATAAGATTTTCGAAGGACTAATCAAAAGCATAGAGCCACCTCCATGTAACTCAACATAAGGAAGATGCTTATTTTGATATTTCAATTTTCTAACAACGAAATTAACCGATAGAAGGAGAAAATCTAAGATAATGTAGAGCGAAGTAACCAAGTCTAAAAATTAGTAGTACCGGGAAGTCGAATTTCTTTTTTGCTTTGTGAAGAATTTCAATTGCTTCAGAATTTGTCAACTGTACAAATTCTTTCTCTACAACATCCTGTCAACAACACAAAACAGCATATATTATATATTATTATCAAATCACACATACTATATACAAATTCTGACACACAAACACAAGGTAAATTACAATTTAGGGGTGTGTACACACACACACGACAACCAACCAAACTGCCTGTTTTATTAGGTCAGATAACAATAAGGTATGACATTAAAGAAGGTATGACATTAAACCTGGACGTCGACAGAGGGGAGGCAGTGGCAAGGGAGACACGACAACGGAGGGGCGGCAGGGAGTGGAAGGGCGGTGCGAGCGGCGATGGATGGAGCGGCGCGAGCGGTGCAATGGACGGAGTGGAAGGGCGGCGCGAGCGGCAATGAACGGAGCGGAAGGTCGGAGATTCAAGAGGAGAGTGGGTGAGGGGTGAATCGCAAGTGGCCAGAGAGAGAGAGAGAGAGATTTGGGAGGCTATTAGAGTTTATAGAATTGGGGGGAAACCAAAGTGAGGGCGGGACGGGAAATATTAGCATGTGCAGAACACGTTGCAATGAAATAGTAAAAAAAAACAGTTCAACGCTGGCAGTGCATGTATAAGCGCCGTTATAGAGTAGTTTATGCCGGCAGTTCATGTATAAGCGTCGTTATATATCATATTTCTAACGGCATTTTATACAAGCATCGTCATAGACATTCGATATTAACAAAAAAATAATAACGATGATCTATCCCGGCATTTGGGTGTACACGCCGGGATAGATATGCCGTTATAGCCGTTACGATTAGTAGTGAAACCATCTTACTTGTTTATTCATTAATCGACTAAAATTTGTAATACAATTTTGAAATGTCATAATCATACCAATGGCTCGAACGAGGGGTAATGTAGGACCATCGAATAGTACTAGCCAGCCACCGGTAAGTAGTGTGCTTTTCGGTGTTGAAATAATTTTTTATTTTTAATCCTTTAACGTAGGAGTAATTAACTATTGCAGGAAGATACTAATGAAGGAGCCGACAAGTGACCGAGGTCGGGGACCCCAAACTTGCAACGGTGACCGAGGTCGTGGTACCGCACCCACACGTGTTAGCACAATTGATGTATTTTAAACTTTTGAAGTTCTACATGATAATGTTGTAGCTAAAACAACAGTTCTATCATGTTGTTTTAGGTTCCCCCACTACAACAAAGAAGCTATTCGCCGGCATTTTTTTAGACCTTCACCGGCAGTTTTTTATGCCGGTGAAACATTCACCGGCGTTTATAAAAACGCCGGTTAAAATGCCGCCGAATCGAGCTTCGCGGAAAGATAGGCGTATTCACCGGCGTTTCTACTGGACACCGGTATATCTTGAAAATATACCGGCGGCCAGACAATGCCGGTATATGGGAATTTCTGGGTGTCGTTCTTTCCCCCCAATATACATTTACCGGCGGTCACATACCGCCGGTATATAGATTTTCACCGGCGATTGTAAAAACGCCGGTGTATGTGTAATATTTACCGGCGGTCATAGAACGCCGGTGTATGCTTGTTTCTGAGCACCCTTCTTTCCCTACTTACAAGCACCGGCGTGTCGTAAACACGCCGCTATAGAGATATTCACCTGCGTTTTATAAAATGCCGGTGTTTCTTAGTACTGTTGCAACTTATGGGTACACCGGCGTGTGTGGAAACGCCTCTCTAACGAAATTTTCAACTAAACAATTAGATACACCGGCGTTTTATGAAACGCCGGTGTATGCCCGTTTGTTTTTCCTGCTCCAGTTTTCCATTCGATTTCAATTCACAATTTCCTTTAAAAAACCTGTAAACTAATTCACAACTGATTCAACCAATTTCAGGCATATTAATGCGCAAATCACAACCAAACACAAGAATTAAAGATAATAAAGTTTCACACGTGTTATATCATCGTCCAAATTCACCGCAAAATTAACACAGTGTCATAATTAACAAATACAGTAACGAACATCCCAAATATCCCAATAATTACTTAAAACAACAATACATGACATAACAACAGCAAGGAGGACATAACAACAACTAGACTAGGCCGACCACAGATTCATACCCCTCGAGTAGCTTCAGTTCTAATCATCAGAATTTTCTTCATCTGGGAGACCGCTCTATGAAAAAAAAACAATAATTTAGTTCAATAGTAGACCACAATACAGAATATACATATTTTTTGAACTTGCAAAAAGATCTACCCAATTCATAAATTCTAAGATCAAAGTGCCAATTGCAAATGGAATTGTTAATGATATATAGAGAGGTAAAATAATTATATTACAGTGCTAAAAAGCTAGTACTTAATTTTGTTTTTGAATATATCTAAAACAGCAAAACAAATGAAAATCAAGTATCTAACTTGAAACTTTTATATTCTCCTCTGATTGGGAATATCTAGTATCTAAAACAGTAAAACAAATGAAAATTCAGTATCTAAGCATGTCTTTCATGGATTGTTCAGACAATCCATGAAACTGTCATCGTGGAAGGAAACCAAATATAAGAAAAATAAGAAAAATAAGAAAAATAAGAAGGGGCTCATATTAAGTGTAGTTTTAAGGAACTGCCATCGTGGAAGGAAACCAAATATAGAAGCCAGAAATGGAAACATAAAATGGTAGAGAATAAGGATACACCAGGCTAACATAGCGGCATTTTTCTCATCTCTCTCTCATCCCTTCTTTCCCTTCAGCACACGCACACAAAGAGACATCAGCAACAACAGCAAGAGCGATAAGAACAACAACAATAATAAATTATTATAAACGAGATGTCCCTATATGGGTTTCCAGATCTCCACTCGAGCCCTCTCTTTCTAATCACAGCCCAATTAAGATCATAGACGACATCCACTAAACAATCCAATCACAGCCCAATCAAAATTTGCCATCCTGGATCTTAAATCTTCAGATGCATGAATTCAAATTTTTAACAGTAAAAGAAAATGAAAATTTCCAGTATCTAAGCATATATGTTTGTCTATTAATTCTTCATCCCAACTAAATCATTGATGTTTGTGGCTCCAAAAGAAACCTGCACAAGGTTTGTTCAGCCCATTCTTGTACAGATTTGGAGGATTTTGGTATACAGCTAGCATCCTTAGATGACAGTCAACCCATTTTGGTAAAAAAATCATGCTAAGATGATAATCAGATGCATGAATTCAGCTTCTTTAACATTAAAAGAATATGAAAATTTCCAGTATCTAAGCATATATGTTTCTCTATTAATTCTTCATCCCAACTAAACCATTGATGTTTGTGGCTCCAAAAGAAACCTACACAAGATTTGTTCAGCCCAATTCTTGTACAGATTTGGAGGATTTTGGTATACAGCTAGCATCCTTAGATGACAGTCAACCCATTTTGATAAAAAAATCATGCTAAGATGACAATCAGATGCATGAATTCAGCATCTTTGACAGTAAAAGAAAATGAAAATTTCCAGTATCTAAGCATATATGTTTCTCTATTAATTCTTCATCCCAACTAAACCATTGATGTTTGTGGCTCCAAAAGAAACCTGCACAAGGTTTGTTCAGCCCAATTCTTGTACAGATTTGGAGGATTTTGGTATACATACAGCATCCTTAGTTGACAGTTAACCCATTTTGGTAAAAAAATCATGCTAAGATGACAATCAGATGCATGAATTCAGCTTCTTTAACAGTAAAAGAAAATGAAAATTTCCAGTATCTAAGCATATATGTTTGTCTATTAATTCTTCATCCCAACTAATTCATTGATGTTTGTGGCTCCAAAAAGAAACCTGCACAAGGTTTGTTCAGCCCAATTCTTGTACAGATTTGGAGGATTTTGGTATACAGCTAGCATCCTTAGATGACAGTGAACCCATTTTGGTAAAAAAATCATGCTAAGATGACAATCAGATGCATGAATTCAGCTTCTTTAATAGTAAAAGAAAATAAAAATTTGCAGTATCTAAGCATATATGTTTCTCTATTAATTCTTCATCCCAACTAAACCATTGATGTTTGTGGCTCCAAAAGAAACCTGCACAAGGTTTGTTCAGCCCAATTCTTGTACAGATTTGGAGGATTTTGGTATACATATAGCATCCTTAGTTGACAGTCAACCCATTTTGGTAAAAAAAATCATGCTAAGATGGCAATCAGATGCATGAATTCAGCTTCTTTAACAGTAAAAGAAAATGAAAATTTCCAGTATCTAAGCATATATGTTTCTCTATTAATTCTTCATCCCAACTAAATCATGATGTTTGTGGCTCCAAAAGAAACCTGCACAAGGTTTGTTCAGCCCAATTCTTGTACAGATTTGGAGGATTTTGGTATACATACAGCATCCTTAGTTGACAGTTAACCCATTTTGGTAAAAAAAATCATGCTAAGATGAAAATCAGATGCATGAATTCAGCTTCTTTAACAGTAAAAGAAAATGAAAATTTCCAGTAGGATTTGTACTTCAGTAGGATTAGCAAACCAACATAATTACAAAAAAATAAAAAAGTGAGATTTGTAACAAATTCAACTACAATGATAGTTTGATGCAAATGATACTAAGTATTGTTTAATGTAAATGACACCAAGCAGTAGAAAATAGAAAGATAATTAAACCAATTATTAAATTCACATACAACATGTTCGGAATTACAAGACATAATATTACAATAAGATTTAAGACACGAAAATTACAGGACATATAATATTGAGCTATGAAAATCAAGTAAACTACAATACGACATCTTCCAATACATCGCCCTCTTCTCCATCCTTGCGGAGCCAAGTCCCGCAAATTCTGCCGTCGGTTGTGTTTACATCAAACATAGGAAACTCAGAAGCAATGTAACTGTCCATGACTTCACCGTCTTCATCTTCTGAAGTATCGCCCAGTTGGAATACATCTCTTGGTTGCATAACGAGAGCCACATACGATTTTGGCAGGGTTGGATCTTCAATGTAGAACACTTGTTGCACTTGGGATGGGAACACAAATGGTTCGTGGCTAATGTGTGTACCGATGTGAATCAATTTTGAGAAGTTTACAACTGTGAAGCCTAACTTATCCTTGTTATTAGCAAAATTCCTGTCAAACTCAGCCCAATCCCCACGAAATAAGACAACACGAAAATGACCAAAATAATTCAACTCAATGATATCCGTGAGCACTCCATAGTAGTCGAGATCTCCATCTACCGGCCTCGTGTCCGACTTGGAAGCATAACTTCTAGTCTTAGAAGTCACTACCATTCCACTATTTTGAGACTTCAAATTACATTCACGATCCTTAGTACAAAATCTAAAGGCATTGAATATGTATCCTCCGTATCTTTTGACCATCTTATAGGAACCTTTGACAAGTACTTGTATTTCAGATGACACACCTTCAGGACCCAAAGAATGTACTTATTAATTTTGCGCAAATCGTATCAGCACCATGGATAATGTAGATATAATGAAGATTAACTTGCATTTTCTTAATTCACCTACATGAGATTCAAACCACTTATGAAATTTTTCATTCATCAACTTATTTTGTTCACGTGGTGGTAGTCTTCTTGGTCTAGCCCTTCGTTTGATGTCCCTGACAAATTTGCTAAAATACAAGCAATTGAAATAAGGAATAACAAAAGTAAGTTAATATCGAACTCTGCGGTTTTCACTATATTCGATTTAAATTCAAAAGCAACTTACTTTCAAAATGGTTCCACTGATGCATGGTGGTCTAGCACATATCGATGTGCCTGTTCTCACGTTAAGTTATCTAGCTCAAATGCATCAACTTTACCAACAGTAGTGCCAGCGGTATCGAAAAGATATTTAGCACCATCAAGGTTGGAAATGTCTGGATTTCTCCTTGGTCTAGTCAAAGATGTCTCTACACCCTGTAGATACCTGGAACAAAAATGTGAACACTCCTCTGATAGATATCCCTGAGCTATTGACCCTTCAGGATATGCTCTATTTTTAACATAACCCTTGAGCCGGTATAGGTACCTGAACATGTACAATTAATGAATTGGAGCGGAGTAGGGGATTAAACGAAATGAGCTTTTGAAAATTCAGTTTTGTAAGATGCATGAATTCTTTTACCTCTCAATGGGATAAATCCACCGATAGTGAACATGACCGCCGATTCTGGCTTCACCAGGAAGTGGATTATCAAGTGAATCATTATAAAGAACGATGGAGGAAATATCATCTCCATTTTACTAAGTGTCAATGCCGCCCACTACTCCAATTGGTCAATATCTTCAATACGAAGCATTCTTGAGCAAATACCTTTATATATGCTACAAAGATCTTTCAGGACAGCAGTGATTTGCTCACACATTGAAGACCTTAGGGCCACAGGAAGGATATCCTGCATTAGGATGTGGTAGTCGTGTGACTTTAGACCCTGAAGCCTCTTCTCTTTAAAGTTGACACATCTTGCTATGTTAGAAGAATAGCCATAAGGAGCTTTAAGTTCCAGTAGAACTTTGCAAAACAATTCCAACTCCGATTTTGACATTGAATAGATTGCAGGAGGTAGGAGTACTTTCCCGTTCGGTAATTCCTCTGGGCGCAACTCATGTCAGATGCCCATTGACTTCAAATCAAGTCGGCTCTTGAGATTGTCCTTTGTCTTCCGGTTATCTCCCATAACTGTTCCTATACAATTTTCACCAATATTTTTTCCGATATTCATCACATCTAAATTATGTCACAATAAGTTGAATTCCCAATACGGCAACTTGAAGAAAATACTCTTCTTCTTCCATGCACCTAAACTCGTCATGTTCTGATTCTCATCTTTGCCACATAGATCGATCTCCTCACCTTGCTCCGGCCTTGCCCTTTTCTTGCCCTTTTTGCTGACTTGTGGTTCTTTTCCATATTTGAACTGATGACCATCTACCCGCCTCAAAATATCTGACCCAGAAGAAGCTCCAGGAGCATGTTCCCACTCGTCGGTACCATCAAATGTCGATATCTCTGTCCAAAATATATGTGTGTTAGGCAACCATCTTCTATGACCCATATAGCAAAACTTTTTGCCATTGTACAATGACCTTGAACTAGTTTGGTTAGCACAACAAGGACATGCATAACGTCCTTTAGTGCTATATCCAGATAAATTTGTATATGCTGGAAAATCATTGATTGTCCAAGACAACACGACCCGAAGAGAAAATATTTCTTTAGCCACAGCATCATAGGTTGGAACACCCACCCACAATTTCTTAAGTTCATCTATTAACGGCTGTAGGTACACATCTATATCATTTCCAGGCATGGACAAAATAAATGAGGACTGCTTCATGTATTTCCAAGGCGGCAAATTGTATGGTATTAACACAACAGGCCATATGCTGCATGTACTACTCATTTGCATAAAAGGGTTGAAACCATCACTAGCTAGTCCAAGTCTCACATTTCGAGGATCTTCTGCAAAATTGGGATATCTTTCATCAAATTTTTTCCAAGATTGAGAATCAGCAGGATGTCTAAGAATCCCATCATTAGTGCGACCTTCAGCATGCCATTTCATATCAGAAGAAGTTTTCGTAGACATAAACAACCTTTGTAGCCTAGGAATCAGAGGAAAGTAATGCAATATTTTGGCAGGCTTCTTTCTCCTACTTCTCTTAGTAGATCCACTAGCTTGATCGTCTTGATTTGGTGTTTCTGACCATTTCGAAGAACCACAGACTTTGCAATTCTCCAGACTTTCCTTACCTCTCGTGAAAAGCATACAGTCATTTGGACATGCTGCTATCTTCTCATACCCTAGATCGAAAGAACTTAGGAAATTTTTGAATTTATAGGCTGAGTTTGGAATACAGATTTCTGGAAATGCTTCATTCAACAGTTCAAGTAGCATACTGAAGGACTTAGCAGACCACCCGTTTGAACATTTAATCTGAAATAGTCTGACAATGAATGAGGTGCAATCACGGTACAGCAGAGTACTAGCATCTTCAAGCAACTTAGCGAAGAATTCTTACTGTTTATTATTTTCAGGGGCGGGGTCAGGCATTTCCTCGTCCACCCCACCACCAATGTGTGATGTTTCTGTTGACTCATTATGAACTTGGGTTGTTGGATCATTGGTGTGGAAAGAAACATTATGAATCCCGAAGGCATCTTGCAACAAAGCATGCATCTCATCGGGAACACTTAAGTCTTCGTTCACTAAGGGCTCATCTTCATTTTCTAATACAACCGGACGAACAGGAGCTGACGTATGATTCTCTCCATGACAAAACCACCGTGTGTACCCTTGAAAAAAACCGTTGACAACCAAATGTGTATGTACTACGTCACATGTCCTAAATTACAATTTGTACACCGGAGGCATGGACAAAGAATTAGGTTGGGATCACGGGAATGTCGTTTGGCAAAGATAATAAAATCTTCAATACCATCACGGTACTCCTTGGATAATCGTGGTTTACTAATCCAACTTCTATCCATTATAACAATAGCACACAATCTGAAATTAAAATTTGATATATTAAATAGTATTAACAGTAAAAGGCATTTTGTATATTTAATTTCACCTTTTTTAAAACCATCCCTAGCTGCAAATAAATAAACGATATAACAATTAACTGTAAAATAAAGAAATCGTGGTTCCAAAAATATATAAAAAAATAATTAAATCTTAATACAATCTACTCTATTCACATAACCCTAAACTACCTTTGTGGAAATTATCACAACCACCTTAGTGGCATTTTATCGCACACCTTGTGTTCGAGTGTAATATCGATTCGACTAGAGTCTCCCCTGTATTTGGCTTTCCGTTCAAGGAGATGATGATGGTAAAGGATATTTGCTGAGGAAGAGGAATTGGACGAATAACGAGGGCGTCGTGCTGTAAATACGGTAACAAGAAGATCTGATGACTCATGAACTATTCTGTTCATGGCTACTAATAATCAGTTACTTATCCCAAAATAATAATAATAATAATAATAATAATAATAATAATAATAATAATAAACCTGCACAAAAAAAACTAATATGGCTACTAATATGTTTCTCTATTAATTCTTCATCCCAACTAAATCATTGATGTTTGTAGCTCAAAAAGAAACCTGCACAAGGTTTGTTCAGCCCAATTCTTGTACAGATTTGGAGGATTTTGGTATACAGCTAGCATCCTTAGATGGCAATCAGATGCATGAATTCAGCTTCTTTAACACTAAAATAAAATGAAAAATTCCAGTATCTAAGCATATATGTTTGTCTATTAATTCTTCATCCCAACTAAATCATTGATGTTTGTGGCTCCAAAAGAAACCTGCACAAGGTTTGTTCAGCCCAATTCTTGTACAGATTTGGAGGATTTTGGTATACAGCTAGCATCCTTAGATGACAGTCAACCCATTTTGGTAAAAAAATCATGCTAAGATGCCAATCAAATGCATGAATTCAGCTTCTTTAACAGTAAAAGAAAATAAAAATTTCTAGTATCTAAGCATATATGTTTCTCTATTAATTCTTCATCCCAACTAAACCATTGATGTTTGTGGCTCCAAAAGAAACCTGCACAAGGTTTGTTCAGCCCCATTCTTGTACAGATTTGGAAGATTTTGGTATACAGCTAGCATCCTTAGATGACAGTCAACCCATTTTGGTAAAAAAATCATGCTAAGATGACAATCAGATGCATGAATTCAGCTTCTTTAACAATAAAAGAAAATGAAAATTTCTAGTATCTAAGCATATATGTTTCTCTATTAATTCTTCATCCCAACTAAACCATTGATGTTTGTGGCTCTAATAGAAACCTGCACAAGATTTGTTCAGCCCAATTCTTGTACAGATTTGGAGGATTTTGGTATACAGCTAGCATCCTTAGATGATAGTCAACCAATTTTGGTAAAAAATCATGCTAAGATGACAATCAGATGCATCAATTCAGCTTCTTTAACAGTAAAAGAAAATGAAAATTTCCAGTATCTAAGCATATATGTTTCTCTATTAATTCTTCATCCCAACTAAACTATTGATGTTTGTGGCTCCAAAAGAAATTGCACAAGGTTTGTTTAGCCCAATTCTTGTACAGATTTGGAGGATTTTGGTATACAGCTAGCATCCTTAGTTGACAGTTAACCCATTTTGATAAAAAATCATGCTAAGATGACAATCAGATGCATGAATTCAGCATCTTTAAAAGTGAAAAGGAGAGAAATCAAGAGAAATTACCGAAGAGAGAGAAGGGGGTGACGAGCGGGGCGACGTGTGGTGGCGTAGGAGATAGAGAGAGAGAGCAGGGCGACGAGCGGTGATTTTCGATCGCAAATTCACCGCGAAATAGAGAGAGGGAGGAGGGAAATCGAATTGGGCTATCGAAGATGACGAAGGGACGGAGGCAAAGCGCACGAAATAGAGAGAGGGAGGAGGGAAAATGAAGGCGGCCAAATATTGGGTTTGGGAAATTAGCGAGTGAAATGTTAGGGTTCGCGGGGATTGATCTCAGTTAATTCATCGGCGTTTGAAATTACAAACGCCGGTGAATGTATCTGTATATTCGCCGGTGTGTTTTATTAAAGCACCGGTGAATAATACCCTTCACCGCCGTTTTTAAATAAAATACCGGTGAATATCATGATTTCCCAGCGTTTTATAGAGGCCGCCGGTGTATAACCATCCAATCTGATGCCCCATTCCTGGTCACTCCCTACCCCGGCGCGAATAGTAAAATGCCGGGGAATATACCCTGGTAAATCGAACCTGTGTTGTAGTGCCCCATCTATCGATGTTGGCAAGTCTTCCTACTCTTCTGTTGCACGTGGAGGTCCAGGTACCTTAGACCCAACAATCTTCACTTTGCAATGTGAACACCGATCACAATCCGAGTGGAACAGTGCATCGAAGGAATGCATGTTCTGTAAGCACCCTCCATAATTGCCCATGCACGCATGCACACACGAATTGTTGGTCATAGCTGGGTTCTACAGTATAAGCTTAATGGGGACTATCAAGCTTGATTTTGCTCTTCTTATAGTTCTCCTCGAGAGATGGCAACCAGAGACGCATAGTTTACATCTACTCGTAGGAGAGATGACGGTCATGCTTCAAGATGTTGCCATAATATCAGGTCTTCATGTTAATGAACTAGCCATGACCAGGAGTATGGTGTTTGATAGAGAACAACTAGTTAGAGAATACCACGATATTAAGCCAGGTGAGAAAACTTTTGTTAGCCAATCCATTAAGTTGTCATTTAGAGGAATGTTCACAAGCTTGAACGATGATTCATCGGAGTTCGAAGTTGAGTACTACACTAGGGCCTACATAATGACATTATTTGGCCATGTGATCTTTCCGAACTCGTCAGGTGTACTTACTCCTTTTTTATGCATATGATATGCAAACCTGATGTTCTATTTTTGCTTTCTTAGTTTGTAGTTGTAGTTTTTTAGTTTTGTTGTGGTTGTAGTAGTAGATTAGCTTGAAGTTGTATTAGTATTTGTGTTTGTGGTTAGCTATATTAGTTTGTAGTTGTGGTTGTAGTTGTAGTTGCTTTGATTTGAGTGTTATGTTTAAGTTGTGTTTTAGGTTGCTAATTATTAGTATATATTTGTGAGCAAGCAGTCGAGAAATGTGGAAAATATGCGTTGTATGTGTTTGTGCCACAACTCATTGGTTTTTTTAAGAATATGTGACTGGAAATGAATGAGTGATTGTAAAGTTTGTGTAAACAGAGAAATTGAGGTTGCTTATAAGTAATTTTGTATCCCACTTTAAAGTTCTCTGGAAGTCTCTGTTGAGCATCAAATTAAACGGTCGTAGTTTGGAATTGCGGCCTCAGTACAACTGAGACCGCAATTTCCAATTGCGACCTCTTTATATGCAATTTTGAATCCCACTTCAAAGCTCCCTGGAAGCCTCTGTTGAGCATTAAATTGTACAGTCGCAGTTGGAAACTGCGGCCTCAGTACAATTGTGGCCGCAATTATATAAGCAATTTTTTATCCCATTTCAAAGCTTACTGGAAGTCACTGTTGAGCATGAAAATGAACAGTCACAATTTCCAACTATGACTGTTCAATTTGATGCTCTACAGAGACTTCCAGAGTGTCTGCGGCCTCAGTGTAAAAATTTAAAATAAAAATTTCAAACACAAGTGTTTCCCTGTTTACACAATCATATACATCACCCATTCATTTACCCTCACATATTCTTCAAAAAAAACTATGGATACTTCCACAAACACATAAATAACACATTCGCCAACAACTTAGATATCTTGAACACATAAATTTAGGCATATATCATAAAATATTACTATACCCGAGTATCCATGTTAAGTTTCTCAAAGTACTTATATGAATTAACCAGTTGTTTGTCTGCATCCTCCACGACCGCTTGTGAGAGGCCCGCTAGAACTTCTCGGGGATCGTCCACCACGCGTTTGTGATCCCCGTCCTCGGCCACCTGTAACAACAACTTCATTCATCTCATTCTGCAAAAAAATAAGAATTTGTTTAAATGCATGAAAATAAGCAGAATAAACTTAAAAAATTCATACAACGTACCCATGGCCCACTAGTATTACCGGAAGGAATATCACTCTGACAACGGCACCTATTGTGTCCTCTT
The DNA here is from genome assembly GCA_017893485.1 of Hemerocallis citrina. Classification (NCBI taxonomy): domain Eukaryota; kingdom Viridiplantae; phylum Streptophyta; class Magnoliopsida; order Asparagales; family Asphodelaceae; genus Hemerocallis; species Hemerocallis citrina. The sequence goes on along the minus strand of CM030358.1, from coordinate 179,192,558 downwards.
AGACCGCATTTTGAACAAGTTTGCCCCGTGTGGAGCCCACTCTGACATCCATGTCATTACGAACGCGTGAAGTTCTTGGCCGCCTCTTCCTACATCTTCTAAGTCCTGCATCAGCTATTAGTTTCAGACCAATTTGGATTGGCCAATATGCTTGGTCTCGCACAAGATGAAAGGTGGACATCCAAGTAAGTGCTAAGGATGCCATAGAATAGAATAGATCAACATACATTCAGTAATCTTATTTTGCTCAATATATAATGCCAAAGCAATGCAACTAGAATTCGGAACAAGTGTTCTTACAATCATGGAAGTAAGAGCATCATCATCGACTACATCAACAGCCACAAAATATTGTGCTTCTCCTTTTTCCAGCTGCATATCAAGCTCGGATTTTAATACTCCATTCACCTCTATCCCAGTAGTAATTTTGTACACCTTCTCTACTAGTTCATGCTTTGTAATATTATGGAAAATAAAAACTACTTTCGCTTTGAAATCACTATATAAAACTCCTAACTGTGGGTCTCGAAAAATTTCTTCCTCATAATAGAACCAAATATGAATTTTTTATTCCATACGTATACATAAATGGACGAATATGATAGTAATTATATAATCACAAACATAATACATAACATACACATATTATACTTTATAGGATTTTATGATTACCTTAAAAAACAACCCAAAGTTTAAGAGATATTATGGTGTTGGAGGAGAGTGATTTGGGATCTAGGGTTTTCAAATTTGTGTTTCGGAGTTGGGGAGAGAGAGTTAGGACAGATGAAGTGAAGGGAAGAGAGAAGAGGCCCAGCTTTTTAAGTGATGGGATATAACTGAGGCCGCTGTTGGCAACTGCGTTAGAAAATTATTGCCTTTAGGATCTTGTTGAGTTATGTGAAACGATCAATACAAACCACCAAGCAAATAGAAGATCACACAAACATACAAAACACACAATTTTGTCCCGATTTGGGCAAGCCCTAATTCAGGGGAGAAAACCCAAAATGATATTCAATTAGAGAAGATAAAAGGGTTACAACTCTCACCACGACTCTTTCTTTAGACTCACCAGAAATTACTAGTTGTTTTCAATTGGAAAACCTCTCAGACTCTCTTCGACGAAGTACTCTTTCTCTTGGCACTCAATGAAGGCCAATAACAATTATATATAAAGATCTAGAGATACCCTAGTTTGATATCTTGATACAATAGTCATCCAATATTTCCTGAAGTGATAAGTATACAATAAGAGTCGTACGATTTAACTTGGAGAAGAGTTCATGCTCCAAACGAAAACCTAAGACCCGCACCCTAACACAAACAGCCGCGATGCGGTCGACTGTCTAAGTGTGCAGGAGACCGCAATGCTCTCTATTCCAAACAGAGAGTCTGGGCGGTCAAGAGGGGGCAGTCGAACGCCAGACCCTGTCCTGCTAGTTGCTGCTATTGTTGCTTCTCATCTTCCATCCAATCGACGCTTTGTATTGTTGCTTCTCATCTTCCATCCAATCGTCGCTTCGATTCCTTTGCTTGATCGTCTTCTAATCGAACTTAGTATGCAAGACATATACCCAAACAGTTTCCACCTTGGACTGCATACTATGAATCCACACCTGTGTGATTTAAACCATTATATACTCTTTTTGAAACCTCTTGCAAATAACCTGATTTTGTGGCTTCTTCTACAAGTTGATTCTACCTCAACCTTTTTTTCTCCAATTGGTATGCCCCTCAAAGATACAACCCAGTAGGCATTGACACGGAGGCACCATCATCTGCACAAACTCCACCTAGCCCGAGGCACTCTCCACCTCTCGACAATATTTGAACGTCGTAGTCTCTCTCGGATGATTCTAATGACAGCAAACTAAATAGTGCTTTAGGAATGTAGGGCTTCAAATCACTTGTATAATATTTTTCTTTCCCACAAAGCTGGTAGAGGTTATGCTGAACGCCCCTCTTTCCCCTCATCACCTTACGGTGATCTTTCCAAACTGAAAGAATCTACCTTGAGCTGTATACCTGCATCCCCGTGCTTCAAGAGTTCCCAAAGATACAAGATTCTGTTTCAACTGAGGAATACGCATAGCATTCTCTAATGTGTAATCCTTTCCATCTAGTGCCTCCAAATCGACTGTTCCCTCACCTACTACTTCACAAAACTCATTAACCACCGTTTTCACACAATGATCTCCTGTATACTTATTGTAACTCCCGTTTTCATTTTATTATTATTTTTATTTATTTATTGATCTCCATTGTAATCTCTTTTGTAATTCAATAACATTTCATTTTATTTCATTTATTGTATCGAATAATATCAATTCTAATATTATTCATGGTTTATTTTTTATCTCAGTTTGATTATTTGAATCTTACTTGTTGTATTCCTAATTTAAATTTAATTTCATGGATTTTTCATTTTTCCTTGTTGGGTTGATAATTGCCCTCCTATTTGACCCATTTTGTACCCAAACCCTATAACCCACCTCCTATTGGATCTTAACCCACAAACCCACTAACCCAAAACCACCTCATATCTCCATTAACAACCAATCTCCAAAAATCCCTCCTAACCATTATCCCATCATGTAACCCCCAATTTAATATCCCTAATAATCAGCCTTTGCATTCCTCCCCATTATTGTGATTATTAATACTATCATTATTTTATAACCCACCTTACTATTCAAAACCCTAACCCCTAATCTACCCCCTCAGCCGCCCTACTGTACAACCCCCTCCCCTCTCCTATTCAAACCCAACCCCAAACAGTAGCCTGTTCACCTTCCCCATCCTCGACCCTGTGCAGCCACTGCCTCAGCCTCTCCCCCTCCCTCTGAGTGTCCCGAACCCTTGGCGCTCAACCTCTGTCGCCGCCTGCCCTCCATCGCGATGCCCCTTCATTAACTGTAGACCCCCGATCACCATTGCTAAACTCTCTCTCCCTCTCCTCCTCTGTCCTGAAACAGAGGAACTCCGTCGACCACCAACGCCAGCACCATCCACCATCATTATCCTTATCACCCCGCCCTGTGCTCCACCCTACAGCGCCATCGCTCCTCTTATTTGCTGCTCCTCCCCAATCACCAGCAATAACCAGCCACCACAGTGCACCACCTGAGCGCCATCACCCTGCTATCGACTGCATCCTCACCGCACTCCTTGTCCTCCTCCTCGACTGCGCCCAGGCAACCACCGCAATGCCATCGCCATCCAGTCGTCGTCTAGCCCTCCACCGCTGCAGCCACAGTCGACATCCACCTTCACCATCACAGAGCTCTTCCCCCTTGATCTGTTTTTTGTGATCAAGAGATCTCAACCGTCTGATCGACGATCGTGATCATCATCATCATCTCATTGATCATCTTGATCTTGATCCTCATCAAGATCTGCATCGATCCGTCCAATCAAGATCTGCATCCTCAGCCTCTCCCCCTCCCTCTGAGTGTCCCGAACTGTTGGCGCTCAACCTCTGTCGCCGCCTGCCCTCCATCGCGATGCCCCTTCATTAACTGTAGACCCCCGATCACCATTGCCAAACTCTCTCTCCCTCTCCTCCTCTGTCCTGAAACAGAGGAACTCCGTCGACCACCAATGCCAGCACCATCCACCATCATTATCCTCATCACCCCGCCCTGTGCTCCACCCTACAGCGCCATCGCTCCTCTTATTCGCTGCTCCTCCCCAATCACCAGCAATAACCAGCCACCACAGTGCACCACCTGAGCGCCATCACCCTGCTATCGACTGCATCCTCACCGCACTCCTTGTCCTCCTCCTCGACTGTGCCCAGGCAACCACCGCAATGCCATCGCCATCCAGTTGTCGTCTAGCCCTCCACCGCTGCAGCCACAGTCGACATCCACCTTCACCATCACAGAGCTCTTCCCCCTTGATCTGTTTTTGGTGATCAAGAGATCTCAACCGTCTGATCGACGATCGTGATCATCATCATCATCTCATTGATCATTTTGATCTTGATCCTCATCAAGATCTGCATCGATCCGTCCAATCAGATCTTGATCATCATAAAGTTGATCACTATCAAATCGAAGATCAGCCGCCCGATCGTTGTTTCATCATCATATCAAGATTAGCACCCGATCATGATTCATCACATCAAGATCTACTTGGTTCGCGATCATCGCCGTTGCCCGGGATCTTAATCCTGTTATTCCCTATATTTGAATTTAATCATCATTAAGGCAAGTCATTTCATCCTTGAATTGTATTGTATCATATTCGAGATTGTTTATTGAATTTCGCAAGTAGATCTATATTGATTATCGTATATCGTGTATTGTTATCTATCATTGGGATACTATGAATTTACACAAGCAAATCCAAGTAGTAGTCTTGACTTCGTGCCATCCTTTGCCTCTGATTTATAGTGATCTTGCATGTATTCATGTAGTTAATTATTGATCATATTATTAGGGATTGTTATTGTAATTCATGTCATGATATTACACAACTATTGTAGATTGTATGCTAGTGTTGGTTGTTATATGATTGATGTTGGTGTATTGGTTGATTGTGATTAGTAAGATTATGTACATTATACCTCTTAATACCATGTTCACATAGATGTAAATTGCTGTGATTTATGTTTTCGTCCCCCACCTCATCATTCATAACATTTTAATTATTTTATTCACGAAAAATATATTGCGACCCTGAAATTTATTGCCAACTTGAACATTTTCATGCTGTTTCGGTCTAGATAATGTCATCAAAATCAATAAATTTTTGAATATGACATGTAGCCCCATGTGTCTAGTTTTCAGAACATCAAGAATTTTTTAATTCCGACTGATATTGCATTTATGACCATTTCACTACTGCTGCGTTTTGTTTCCAGATTTATGCATATACCATATTAACCTGATTAAATAGATGAACTAATAATCAAATATTATCATGATAATTTTCAGATTGATAGTTAACATGCTTAGGGTAATGAAAATTATTTTTGCCAATTTTTAAAATGAATATTTACTACTTTTATAGCTGAAACTAGTTAACATTGATAACCAACCAGAACCTGTAACCGGTAAAGAATACTATAATTCACCTAGCTACTGTTGTCGGATTTTGGACTTTTAATATGTGTTGGAACCGAAAAGAAGTCTAGTTTCTAGAACTTCTAACAGATCCACATATGCTATTCTGTAGCAGCGGGAAATTCAATTTTAGTACAGCAACATACTGCTGTCCAGAATTGAGTTTCCAAGTTTGATAATATATAATTGAATCTATAATATTGTATTTGGTGCATTTGATTGTATAGAGTACATTGCACGATCTTAGGGTTGTGTTGTCATCATTCTAGTGTCCCTTATTGAATTCCTTATTGTTTTCCCATTAATATTTCTGTCCCTATTGTTCCCTATTAGTATTGCATGTTGATTGAATAAAGAATGTTAATCAAGCCGGGCTTAAGGGTTGACTAGAGTAGTTGATAATATAATGACTGTACTTAAAAGTGTGGGCCTCATTCCCAAAATATCGTTATTGTCATTGTGCAAGAAATTGCGTCAATGGCCAGTGTTATCGTCATTGTGCAAGAAATTGCATCAATAACCAGTGTTATCGTTATTGTGCAAGAAATTATTGCAATAGCCAGTGTTATCATTTTAATGTTATATCGTGCCGAGTACATGACCTATAGAATCTACCACCTTAGTCTAAACGAAATTGATTGTATGCATCAACCTGTAGTTATGGGATGCAGTAGTATGTACATTAGTTAGAATTAAAATGAATAATAGACTTAAGATTTTCATCGCATCGTCATTGCATATTGTCATCATTATTGAACAATGTTATCGGTATTGCTACCACTATTGACATCGCTTATTGTTATTGTTATTGATTATTATCATTGCACATTGCATCGTTATTATTTTGTCAATGTTCATTGCCATCGACTCTATTGTTTATTGAATTCATTGTTATATCGTAAATGCCATTATTTTTCTATTTCTCTACAAGCTATCCACGACATGCTCTAAGGATATATTATTCTCTCTTTTAGATGAACAACTTACAGGTAATCAAGGAGAATTGTATGATGGACTAGGAGAACAACAATGGTGAAAGAATTGATTTGCATCGCCGCCTCAATAATTATTGTTTCACTTTGAGGACTTAAATAATTGAACATTGTTATTTCTTGTATTATGGGCATTTGACCCGAATATTGTTATTGTTGATTTGAGATGTTGGATTGTTATTATGTTTGATTAGTTCATGCTTAAATTCCAAGTATTGTTATTCATGTGATTACTCCTTCAATGCATGTGTGGTTGTATTACTTTCTTGTTATATTGTTGAGTTGAATCGATAACAGCTTATGGATGACGCAAGTCATTCGCTGGGCCAATGTCACGTACTCGTATTCTGTATTTTTGGGAAGCGGGACGTGACACTTATAAGTATCATACATCTCTCTCTCGAAACACATATGAGAAGAAACTCTCGAATTAAGATACCAGCCAGAATACACATCTATAAATTTTGAAACAAGATTATTGTCTGAGCTATCACTTGATTCAGCGGCACTGAATTTGACACCACTCTGAATCAACCACTTGTGACAATCTTTCTTGTAATGCCAAACTCCTTTACAATGATGGCAACAGATCCTACCCTTATATGCATTTTTCCTTCCATTTGAAGTACAGTCCACCCCGATGCAACTGATAGAAGTAGACGCCAATTTTTGAGTCCCCTTCCTAAGTTCTTCCTCCTCCAAGCCTCGACCACACTTGCTACCGAAAACTTCTCCTTGGTAGACTCTCTGTCTAGCATGATGGTTCTGAAGTGCTTGTATGGATCTGATAGTGAATCTATCAAGTTGAACGTTTTTAGATCATCTGCGTTAATCTCCCTCGGTTCAAATAACTCTACATTGAACTCCATTGTATGATCTAAAAGAGTGGTACTTTTCTTCATCTGGTGAATCTAATCATATAACGATGAATTCGAGTAATCTATTCTGAGTCATGCCCATAGACTCGCCGCGCTTCGCTCCTCTATGAGGTTGCACCTGACTTTGCTCGTCAATGACATCCGGATTAAACTCAAGACTTCTGAAAAATCACAATTCTCCTGATTTATTTTGATTGGTTTCCCTTTATCTCCTTCTAGGGCTAGTTTAAAACCCTCTAGAACCAATGTATCATACATATTCATCTTCCAGAGATTAAAGTAGATTTTACCTTTGGACTGCTTAATCTTCATGATCTGATCTGTCATCTTCTCCAAGGAACTCGAACAAACCCACAAACCTGATGCCCTGATATCAATTGTTAGGGAATTATTGCCTTTAGGATCTTGTTGGGTTATGCGACACGATCAATATAAACCACCAAGCAAATAAAGGATCACACCAAACACACAAAGCACACAATTTTGTTCCGGTTTGGGCAAGCCATAATCTGGGGAGAAAAACCAAGATGATATTCAATTAGAGAAGTTACAAGAGTTACAACTGTCACCACGACCCTCTCTCTAGCCTGACTAGAAAATACTATTTGTTTACAATTGGAAAATCTCTCAAACATTCTTCAATGAAGTATTATCTCTCTTGGCTCTCAATGGAGGTCAATTACGATAATATATAGAGATCTAGAGAAACCCTAGCTTGATATGTTGATACAAATGTCATCCGATATTTCCTAAAGTGATAAACATACGTTGAGAGCTATATGATCAAACTTGGAGAAGAAGTTATGCTTCATACGAATCCCCAAGACCTGCATCCGAACACAAACAGTCGCGACGCGTCGAATGTCGAAGTGTGCAGTCGACTGCAGTGCTCTTTGTTCCAAATAGATAGTTGGGGGGGGGGGGGGGGGGCAGGGTAGTCGACCACCAGACCCTGTGCTGCTAGCTGCTTCTGCTGCTGCTATGCTTCTCATCTTCCATCCAATCGTCGCTTTGATTCCTTCACTTCATCGGCTTCTTATTGAACTTAGTATGCAAGACATAAACCCAACACTGCGGTCTTAGTATAATAGAGGTTGCAGTTAGAAACTGTGGCCTCTACTATATCAAGGCTGCAATTGGATACTGCGGCCTTAAATTTTTTACCAAGTCTCGAAGTCTCTTTGGCCAAATATAAAATGTGATGCTTACAATCGAATAGGCCGCATTTGGGAACTGCATCCTATGAGGATTGGTTCACCTTAGGAATTAGTTTGGAAAGTGGGTCATCTTCGAATTTAATTTTGAAAAGTTGGTTAATTCAGGGAAAAAATATGTTCTCTCTCTTTAATTAATATCATAACCTATTTTCTAGCCATCAAATTTCTATGAGCCCAAAATTTTTGAAAGAAATAAGAATCTAAGGTTTTGGTTGAGGAGATTTTGGAGGAATTGAAACTTCATAGCTACATGAATATGTTTTTGTAAAAGATTTGAAAGAAATTTAAAAGGATTGCTCGTATTTTTTTTTTGATTTGATGAAGAATTAAAGAGTGAACAAGAAAGTAAAATAACAAAATAGTCTTTTAAATATTATGTGTGTTTCGAAATTAGTATATTGATTTGTGGTGGGAATATGGTACTACCAAATATTTGAGATGTGAATATGGAAAAAAAACCTTTAAAAAAGGATAATTATAAGAAGGCTAAATTTTTAAAGAAAACCACCGAAGTATTAGTCATTTAAAAAAAAAACCCACTGAATTTTTTTATTAAAAAAACCCTCACCAAACTATGTTTTTAACACAATTAAAAAAAAAACCCACTCACCCATGCCTGGAAAACGTAGTTCAGTGAGTTTTTTTAACAAAAAAAAATTAGTGGGTTTTTTTAAAAATGACAAATACTTCAGTGGTATTTTTTTTAAAATTTAGCCTTATAAGAATCATAAAAATTATTGATAACAATATGGAATAAGCAATTGCTCCATCTGCCTCCTGTTGGAATAATATGATTTTCTTTAAATTCACAATTTAAAAATAAAATTGATTAAATGAACGTTGACAATAATTTTGATTAATTTAATACTAAAATAGATAATCAATTAATGAATAATTAAATTTCTATTTCTTAAGAACAATTATGCCCACTAATTTCTAAAATTTACCTTTTGTTTTTCATTGGAGGTTTAGAAGAGTTCCACTGACATACCCCCTTATCTATTTGTTGATATTATGAGGCCAACTATGAGAAATTTGGTTAGTTAGTGGAGGGAAACTAAAAATATTTCAATGTGATGAGATATCACAAAGATACAAAAATACAGCCAACGAGACTTATAATTTTTTTTTGATGTAAGCGGATAGAGTCTAAAGACTCCAGCCCGAATAAAAAATATATTGATAATAGGAAATAAAACTGTACAATGCAGAATAGTAGGGTTTTACAAGATGTAAAACAAAAGGTCAGCTGAAATAAAATGCTGACAAAAAACAAAGAATCGAAACACACAGATAAAAACATATACACTGAAACAGTAAGAAATGACAAAAGCTGAGAACGCAGCGCAGGCTTGGTCGGGGAACGGGACAGCGATGATCCACTATATGCACAGGCGTATGCTGAAGCAGGATGCGAGGAGACAGTTGACCGCCGGACTAGGTGGACAACGAGAGAGCTAGGGAAGGGCCAGAAGCTGATATCATCGCTTGATGGAAACCGAAGCACCTACAAACCATAAGATGCTTCAGGGGCAAACGAGACTTATAATTGAATTGTATTATTCATACCCCGCCTATGTCTGATCCCTTCTTCCCCGCTCTCTTCATCTTTGGGGAGACACTCATTTTTGTAATTTCAAGTAAATTTGAAATGAAGTAAATTGTCACAGTTTGCGGTTGTCTACTTACTCCAAAATACAAAAACAAAAAATCATTTTAAAATAGGAGAATGTAAACTTTAAACACATATATTGTTAGGCCATGTGTTCTGAGAGTGCCTATTTCTCACCATTGGAGGTGAAACTAGGTTTTAAGAAGCTCTGGTTTGGGAAAAAGAAGAAATTGGTATTTATTGATTTCTAAATGAATAGTACAATTGGTTTCCCTTCCTTTTATAGAGATGGGAATTACATGGGATGCACGTGTTAGACTTTGTTAGTGCCTACCAAACTCTTAACTAACTGGAAATGGGTCGGTATTGGGACAAAAACCAGTTGTCTTGTAGGAGATAACAACGTACATACCAGCCAAATAAGCCGTGTATGAGACCAACAGCCACGCACGGGCCGGTCGAGCCGCGTACAAGACAACAACCTACATACGAGCCAAATAAACTACGTATGAGACCCACCGCTATATACAGGCCAATCGAGCCACGTACGAGCACAACCATATGCAAACAACCATACAGGTAATCAACCTATAAGCAACCAAATGTGCTTACTAACAACTCGATCTTCTATAATTAGAAACAACAGAGGAATCTACTAGCTGTACCCGATTACAACCCAAACCCAAAAAAAGATACATCGACTGATACATTTACAAACACTTACAAAGACGCTCAAATTCAAAGATATACTAAGGGGGTGTTTGGTTGCACGTAGAACTTTTCTGAAATTGTAAGACTACTACGTAGAAAAGAAATCTGTGGATTTGAGTTCTAAAAATGTGGTTTGGTTGGATGTAATTTTATTGTGTTTTAAAATAGAGAGGAGAAAGAAGAAAATTTAATGTAGAGGGTTAGGTGAAATTATTTTATTAAATAGAGTAAAAAAGAGGAGAGAGAAATATTATAAAAATGCTACAGTAGCTTTACAACCGCTTTCAAGTGAGTTCTGAGCTATTTCTTCAAATTTTTTTGGGTGCTACAGTTCCTACTGTAGTATGAAAACATCTCCAGCCACTTCTAATACAAACAAACCGGGTGAACAGTGATTTTCACTGGATTTGAGTTCCAAACTGTAAATTTCAAGGGAAACAAACACCCCATAAATGAAACCATTATTTCCTCAATCTAGTTGTACTCAACTCAATCCTTAACAACAACTCCCTCCTCAGAATGAACTTGCCCCAAGTTCAAACTCAGTGAACTTTTGATGCAACTCATCAGCATCTTCCCAAGTGGTCACTCACAGGCTTCGAAGTCCACTTGATCAACAACTTCACTCCAGCTTCCATTCCCTTCTTGTACAAGCGCCTATCAAGCACACTCTCAAGTTGTGCATTTGCACTAGCTCTATTCCACCAATCAAGCAAATCATTTGAAACCAAAGTAATATGATTACCCCAACACTTCTTCAGCTTCGAAACGTGAAAAACTGGATGTATAGAAGCTGGAGTAGGTAAAGCTAACTTGTATGCCACTTTCCCAATCTTCTCAACACTACAACACATAGGGCTTTCTACAGCGGACTTATTATAGAATTTAAGTGTTAATGCTATTGAAAGTGATGAATAATTAGCATTTTTGAAGAAAATATTGTCTTTGATTAATTTTGAAATTTACTCTTAGTTATGACAGCGTTTTTAAAACGCTATATTATTTACGGCATTTTAGAAATGCTATTATATCTGTAAATAAACAAAATAGATATGGGCAAAAAAGAAAATTCTAAATAAAAACTCCAAATCCATCAAAACCTAACTTCTCCCTCTCTTCCAAAACCCTTCTTCACCAAATCGATCCCTCCCTCCTCTGCGCCTCCCGAATCCCCGACCCGCCATCAAATCGTCTCCCCGTGCCCCCGTTGCTCTCCCCGCCGTCTCAATCTCTTCCTCCCTGCCGCCTCAATCTCTTCCTCCCCGCCGTCGCCCTCTCCTCCTCCCCGCCGTCGCCGTCGCCCTCTCTTCCTCCCCGCCGTCGCCCTCTCCTCCTCCCCGCGCCCCCGTTGCCCTCTCTTCCTAACACAACCCTTCTTCATCCTTGGCTTGGCAGGTAAACATATAAAGAAATAGGGTTTTTAGCATAGCACTGTATGGGATGTATACACTTTACTTCATGATTAGCTAGGAATAGATATTGTGTGTATATGATGTTCTCGTTCGGCACTTGGAGTTGTGTATAAAAAATGCTCTTGGTTTCATTTGATTGTAACCAAGAACTTCTTTCGGTTTATTAAATCCCCTTTTGATTTCCACCAATCTATTAAGATAAATGATACTCAGGACATAGTGAATGTAAAGTTGTGTATATATCATTGGGGCATATATTTTAGTCAAATGTTTAGTCTGGATATTTTGCACCTGTATGTTTTAGTTTGTTTTGTAAATAAATTACATGCTCTCTTCGCCCTGCTTCTCTGTTATTAAAACTTATTTGTTTCAATTTTACTTGGATGACCTATAAAGTAGCACACTTATTACATCCTTACATTTAGCTACAAGTCCATCTATAGTATAAAAAACTATTTTGTAGCCTACTCTTTCTGTAGAACTTCTTGTCTGGAGTTACTTGGAACGGCAAGAGGCTATTTACTACTATCGATCCAGCTTTATTGTGATGGTAACTGCTTTACAGTGGAAAGTTAGTCACAGTAGGCAAACTTTTTGCAATTGAAAGTTCTTATTTGAGTTAAGGATGACATTAGGTTGCATGTATGTTTATCATTATGGCTTAGTTCCACTACATTAACATTTTTTGCTAGTAATGTGTGTACCTCTTGATATGCAACTGGTGAATGGATATGACATATTTAAAAAACATATTTTTAAAATCGTATCAATTAAAGTTTGATCCACGTTGTTGATGTGTGTATTGTTGGTGTTATCTTGTTAATTTCTCCTCGGTTGTCATCTCTTCAAGGTCAGAGGAGCTGGTGTGTCATCACAATGAATAAAGATTGGGTTCATCTTAACAAGTAATGAAATCTTACCCAAATTAATATTTTAATATATAATAGATATTAAGATATTACATGCTTTTATGACCACTATTTTATAATTTATAGAAATACAACAGCATATAAAGTGGCAGTTCATCAGTTTGTGGAAATTGCGAAGTCAACTGCTGAGGACCCAAACTGGATGAGGTTATGGGACTTGCAATTGCATGGCCGACCGATCACATCAAGATGTTGGATGCTAACTAGGTACATTATTTTCCTTCTAAAAAATTATATAGTGGGATAAACCCTTGAACTTGGTATTTGTTAATCATATAGTATTGAACCTTACCAATATCAATTTAATCTTTTTCTTATTTGCTATCATTTACTATCCTTGAAGCCAACAAAAAATAGAATTTCCAAAAAGAAAACATCTGAAATTGTCTGTTAAGTATCTTCAAGGAGATGGTTGGGATGAAGTTTTTGTAGATTTAATATAGTAGTGAAGTAGTTGAAGTTGTAGGGTTATCTATCCATACTGCTGTCATTAGGTTACTTTAGTTATGAAATTTCCATACTACTGTCATCAAGTTACTTTTGTTAGGAAATTGCATTTAACAATTTTAAATAACATTTATTAAGCATCTAGAATCTTGCACAATATTGAATATCAAAGGCAATAGTTATACTTGGAGAGAATAAGTGAGGCTCAGTATTGCATCTATCTGTCTGTTGTATCTATTTGAAACAATATTGAATATCTGTCTGTTGCATCTTTTTTTAACATTCTACCTTCCATGATTGTATCATTTAGTTTAAATATTTTCGTGGTTTGATTGTTACACTTTACGTAGATTTCAGCTTTTGTACTCCACATTGATTGTGGTCTACTTAGTGCTGAAACAAGCTTTCTGTCGATCTGCTGAAACAAACTTCAGTTAAGCAAACACATATTTAGTTGTAGAGAAGTGTTGTGATGAACAAAATGAAACAAAGGGAGTTGTAAAGTTAGGTTGCCTAGGTTATTTAGTAAGTTGTACACTGAGACGTGAAGCATGTGGGTGCATCTTACTAAGAATAAGTAATGATGTGGATAACGTTGGGATGATATTACAGCTATTATAACTTAACCTCTTCTATACAGGTACTTAAATTTGTCACCATATTCTGAATAAGAGACGGTGCTAATATTTGGTTAAGCTCATGTAATCAGCAATATATCAGATAAAGACGATTAAGAATAGAGCCAGCATTAGATAAACTAGGCTTTTAGCTACTGCCTCTAATTTTAATTTTTATAGAATCTTGTTTATGTTTCCATGAATTAGATGTTAGCGAAATCTTCATCTTCTTAGCACAACTTGTATTGGACGAAGATCTCATAGTTCATATGACCGATGCAGTTGCATAATACCAGGGCCTTATTTGATAATTTGCTAAATAACTAGGTTCGATTATGTTAAAGTTAGATAAGTATATCTCATTGAATAGCTGAGTTACTAAGTTGCCTTCTCATACTAAATTATAGTATGTATACCTTTTTAGGCCATGTATGGGAATGAGGTTAAATTATGATAACTAGAGTTTCGCACAGTTTTGATAAATTTATTTTGCTAACTGCGCAAAACTCCAGCTATTATAACTTAACCTCTTCCTGTATACAGGTACTTAAATTTGTCTCCATATTCTGAGTCCACTATAAGAGACAGTGCTTATATTTGGTAATTGAGATCTGAGATCTGTTCAGATTTGGTCGAGATTCCTAGGGTTTCATTAATGCTATAGCATCTTCAGTTCTGAGTAATTGATTGGAAAACTTCATTATAATACATGAGAAAACTTCATTATAATACAAAAGCTGAATGGAAAGAACAATGATAATGCATTTGCACAATGAGAAGCATGTTAGAATTCGAGAGTTAGTATTGGTTAATACCAGACACAGATTATGTTCCTCTATCCCAAAACGTTGTATACCTTTTCTTTTATGGGTTTTCTATTGTTAGGTGGTTTGCTGCTATTATTCTAGTATGTCAAATTAGTTCCAAATTTTATGTATTGTGCATAATTCTAAAAATGTATATGCAAATTCTTTGTTATTACAAGAACGTGTTTTTTGACTGTGGGTGGCTTTTGGAAAAGATTCACACAAAGCTAGCCTTCCTGTTCAAGGTGTCAAGCTTGATTTCTTTAGTTTTGGGGGTAGCTTGAGTTGAGCTTGACAGCATGTGACCAATCTTTAGAGCTTGACAAACATGTGAATTCATGTTGGTTAATTTAATTCTACAAACTTGTCATCTTGGGCTTGAATTCAGTTGTAAGCACGGTTGCAATCAACCGACTCACTCTAAGATTGAAGTATAGAGAAAAAGAGGTTGATTGATGCGCCCAAATTTTAGACAATAGGAAAAGTGGTTAAGGGCATTGATTCACACATATTACATTCACTTTCTGCTGAAAGCCTAAGTATGTTGTATCACAGATACAACTTTATTGGCACACAGTGCGATTATTGGTTTCTGCACACAGTGTGATACGAATGCATGTGAAGCTTTCATTTCAAAGTTGAGACTTAATTATCTGTTACAAGTGAGTAGAAGCCTTTAAATATTGACTTTACCACGGCGCTTATGTGATGTGTTTCTTCAACTACATGTTTTAATATTATTATTTATTTTTTAGTCTTAACTGATCATATTTTGCTTGAATAATTTTATTCCAATGATGAGGGATTTTAGATAAAAAATCCTTTAATCCAGATTGTTTTCTATTATGTTGTATTTGGTTGAAATATTAGACCTATATATGTAGATACAAATTCTTCTAGCATACATATGTCACACAACATTATTTTTATTAATTTTTTTGCAGTTTTTATCTGAAGTTGGATCTTGTCTAGTAAAATAAATGATCAGTAACTTCATCAGTGCTGCTAATGCCTCTTGTTTTGATGAAGAGGTTTTTTCTTTTTCATTACATCCGGATTTGCTTTTTTTAGACTCTGTAACCATGCTAAGGAATTTTCTTGCCAATGACTAGTAGCAAATTGTATAAATTCTGGGAATGATAAATCACTGGGTAATAGGAAAAATTTAAACAGATTTTTGTGAATTTTTAGCACCAAACGACATGTTAGTGAGACTCTAGTTGAAGTTCGATGAAAGCAGGAGCTCTGTTCTGTAGATGTACTGCAATGGGTTTCCAAGCTTGAACTACATGTAGTGGGTGTCTCCTGTAGTTTCGTTATTTCAGAACTATTCACCACCTGAAATAAAAGATATCCAAAATTAACAAGAATGAATCTATGATATCGAAAAGGAACATGCAACGAAAGCATACAAGCAAACAAGTTGATGAAAAGCCTGAAAGCTAATCGACTAAAGAGATCTTTAGATGCATGGTCCTTCGGATTTTTTTTTATTTTTTATTTTTAGATAAGCAAATATACAGATGGAAGACAACAGTTTCACACGGGAAATCTCATTCATCTATATAAGCCACAATATTTAGTATGAGGGAAATATTCAAACTTAAGAATTCAAATTGGAACACATTTGGCTGTCTACCTTATCTAATCTGTGTACCTCAGAATCCTGTATGCCATGCAAGTAATCTGCATGATAATAGGCAATCATAAAATTTACCTCTTAATAAAGCAACTCAAATGCACGAGAAGACAAAATTTACCAGAGTAAGCCTGATCTTTGAATATTAGCATGCTAGGATTAGTAACTGTAAGCATACATTTGTTAACTGCATGGTTTGTGTTAATTTTGGCAAGTTCAAGTATCGTTGCATTATGTACATTTTTTGTTGTGGTCGCTGATTTTTTTTCTCAACTTTTTATCAGGTCCCGGTGATTTGTACTTGGGAGGAACGGATTTCTCGGTATGAAAATTATGATACTTGATACTTTCTATTAGATATTATATTGTTCTTGATTCCTTTGGATAAGTATAAAATGACTCGAGTTAAATATACCATGGACATTGTTGAAATTAGTAATTCCTTAATTCTGATCAAATCAATGCATTTTTTTAAATCTAGATATAGAACTTGAGTTTATTATTTGTTAAGGCTGAACTATTATTTGTTAATTCTGTAATGTATTTCTCCATGTTAGAATTGCCTAGAATTATGTGATGTGTTTCTTCAACTGCATGTTTTAATATTATTTACCTGTAGAAAGCTAAAAAAATTTTCTCAACAAAATACTAGGCATGGTGTAAGCTTTCACTAAGAGGCAGAGGTGAAGGATAGGTTCTCTAATAATATCTTACAATCACCACCTGTTTCAAAACTATCCATTATTTATCTATTCATTACAACACGAAATTGCAGTCAAGTATTATAGTTCACAAAATTGCATCATCTGATAATTTAAGTTAGCTGATAGAATTACCAC
Source organism: Hemerocallis citrina (assembly GCA_017893485.1). Lineage (NCBI taxonomy): Eukaryota > Viridiplantae > Streptophyta > Magnoliopsida > Asparagales > Asphodelaceae > Hemerocallis > Hemerocallis citrina. The sequence goes on along the minus strand of CM030358.1, from coordinate 179,175,390 downwards.
AATAATATAAAATCGTTCTGTCCAATTCAATCAGGCACCAATCAAATGGAGCCAAAACCCCAAGATTGGTCGGCAAACACTGAATAGATGGCAGAATGGCCCACTTCAGACTACAGATTCCTTCCCTATCTAAATGGGAACAATTATCACACCTCAAACCATTCATTACTCTTCCATCAACCTTGTCTTTATACTAAAACAATGATAGGGAGGGACACTTGAATATATTACCATCGCAAAGACTGGCATTGAATGGGGAAACAAAATATAAGTTCAAGACTAATTACAGTGCCCAGTATGCTAAGTAATCCTTAATATCACTGTCATAAGCAGAGAGCTAGCGTGAACAACACAAGCTCTTTGAAAGCATTTGATAATGATTGAGTATATCCTTTATAACTAAATTAACTATTAGATCAACCTCCTTGAGTTAGGAGTTATGACTACATGAATCTTATGTCTGACATTTTTTCTTCTACATTTGCTGATTGGAGACGTCGTGGATGAAACGAAGAGTGCGAGTTGTGTTGATGTTAGGCACTTAATAATTTTTTGTCGTCAGTTTTAAGTTTACGAGTTGTGTTGATGTTAGGCACTCAAGAATTTTTTGTTGTCAGTTTTTTCGTTTATTGGATGAACTTTTGTATCAGTTTATTGTGTACATATTTCTATGTTGGTATGTTTTTATATATTTGTACACAAATTTGCGAAACTTTTATAGTTATAATGGTGTATTGACATTTTCGATAAATCGATTTTTATTTGTATCCGTAGATATTTTTTTGTATACAGTTAAAACGAAATAGCGTTCCTAAAATGCTGTAAAAAACCACAAATATCAAAACGATAGCGTTTTAAAAATGTAATGTATAAACGTTGCCTAACGATAGCGTTGCCGAAACGCTATAAACTTTATAGCGTTTTAACAAAACGCTATACTATAGAAACTATAGCGTTTGCCGAACGCTATAGATTCTATAGCATTTTACAAAACGCTATAGAAACTATAGCATTTTGCGGAAACACTGTAGATTCTATAGCGTTTCCGAAACGCTATAGAATCTATAGCGTGCGTTTCGCCGAAACGCTATAGACTTATTATAGCGGGCCTTTCGATAGCGTTTGTAAAACGCTATCGTAGGTCTACTATAGCATTTTATGAATGCTATCAAATGTCATATTTGTTGTAGTGCAAGCACTGTAAAAGGACCATAACACTTTGTACCTAGCTTCTGTGGAATTGGAGTGTGTAAGGTGGATTGCCTGTATGGCTAAAGCTTCAATAGAACTGAATCCCCAACTTCAAAAATACTCTCAATTCTCCTTTTATCTGCATTAATCTACATGCGTTCTTGTGCTGCATCAATATTATCCTTCAGCAGTTTCAACAGATCAACTCTCGAGAGTAGCTCATCTTCCACAATTGGCAAGTGTGCAATACCATGAACATAATACCTTGGGGTTGGACGTGGCCTTCCATATAGTGCTTCAAAAGGAGTCACACCAATTGTGGCATGCCAATTAGTGTTATACCAATATTCTGCCCAACACAAACACTTAGTCCATTCCTTTGGTTTTTGTCCACACATACATCTCAAGTACATCTCCAATGCTTTATTGACTATCTCCGTTTGGACATCAGACTTTGGGTGATATGCAGTTGAAGTGTTCAACTTGCTGCCTTGTAACTTGAAGAACTCTTGCCAAAATGAACTGATGAATATCGGGTCCCGATCAGAGATTATGCTATTCGGCATTCAATGGAGTTTAGCAACATTTTCTACAAACTCTTGAGCCACCGACTGTGCAGTATAGGATGTATCAAGCCAATGAAGTGTGCATATTTTGTGTGTCTATCAACAACCACCAAAATCACATTCTTTCCAAAACTCTTGGGTAAACCCTTAATAAAGTTCATGGATATATCTCCCCACATCAGGTCATGGATTGGCAAAGGCTGGAGGAGACCCGCGAGTAACATAGCCTCATGTTTATGTTGCTGACAAAGCAAACATTCTTTCACCATTCTTTTAATCTCCATATGCATTCCTTCCCAAGTAAATGACCTTCTGATTCTATGAATGGTTTTATGAAACCCAGAATGTCCCCCAATAGGAGAGTTGTGATTAAAGCTTGTCTGAGTTGGTTGAAGGCTTCAGTAACAGTAGGAGTCCAAACAAAATAATTCTTCTTAAGAAACTGAGTTAAGGCATTGCAATTCCTCCATATCCCTTCACAAAATTTCTATAATACCCATTCAATCCAAGAAATTCCCTCAATTCCTTCAATGATTTGGGCTCCGGCCAATTTTCTACTGCATCAACCTTAACAGGATTGTCACGCCTCATTTCCCAAAAGGAATATGGAATACGGTACGCGACTAAACCCAGCAGATAGTTTTCACCATCCATAAGCTGTACGGATCTGCTTGACTCATCATAACAATAAATATAACAATATACTCCAACCAGGCATGAAAAAACAATCATAACTCAACAGTATTTATTGCATCTATAATAAATATTCCAACAAATACTAGATCAGAAACAAAACAATAATCCTAGGACAATAAGCCCAAATACAAGTCTCAATACAGTTCATGAAATAAAATAGTTCACCAAAGCATTTAAGTAAATTATTCTAATTGCGCAGCTCAAAATTTTTGCTCACCAACTTCAGTAGGCAATTGATCTGCAAAACCTGCTCATATGCCAATTACAAGGAAAATAGGAAAACAGGAAAACATAACGCTCTTTAGATGCAAGTCCGGGCTGCAAACAATACAAGTAGGAAAATGAAAGGAAAAACTAACTAAACATGTAATACTAACATGGAGGGGGTAGCAAATATAACAGTCTAAAGATGACAGTAAGCAATGTAGTGATAATAGGAGAAGCATAACAGTATCAGTAAGGATCAACAGTAACAGTATGCCAACGGTAGCAGTAATCAACAGTAACAGTAAAGTCCACAGTAACCGTAACAGGATGTGACAGTGTAAACATTTATTGTTATGTCTAATGTTCATTACTAACTAGGTAGCACTTCATGCGTCCCAGATTTTACCACATGCATGGTTGCTACAGCAAACAGTTTCGTTTTAAGATTTCGTGGTGAAAATTCTATAGGGCAATATATTCAGACAAACAGTAACAGTAACAGCATTAACAAACAGTTTCATGGATCATACCCTCATGCATCTAGAGAAAAATAGTAGGTACCACAATAAATAGTGGGAAAACGAGTCCCTTCTGAATATGCATTTCTATATTGTCCACTACTCGATCTTTTTCCTTAAAAACCCTGGCTTGATTTCTTTTATTATTACTAAACATGTCTGAACGAATACAAACAGGCTAAAGACATGGAAAGAATAGGAAATAAGTCTAAGATGAAATATTGATTGCAACGGTTGATAAAAACAACTCATAATAGTCAAAACAACGATATTTTTCAGTTCTGGACGGCAAGACACTACTATACCAAATCAGAGATTCCTATTGCTACAGAATAGCAAACCTAGATCCTTCAGAAAATATAGAAACTAGACTCTCTGCCAATTCCAGCACATATATATAAGTCACATATCAACCACAGAAACAGGATTGAAAACAACATTTAATACAGAAATCGTATTCAGCCAGAAAATGCAAAATATTGTTTATAAGCATGAAAAGAGTTTAAAATCATCATAATTAAATTTGAGAAAAATCTGAAAGATTCCCTAACATATCTAGTTTTAAAATATAAATATCATGAAATTACATTGCAGATAGTATAGTCAACAAAAAGTGGGATAACAGAGTAATGCAACAAAATCTCAATTCTGAAAGTTCAGACACAGCAGTGCCAAAACAGAGATAATTCATAAAATATAATTCAAAATTCAGATCCATCAAAAGGGTGATAAAATAGAAAAATAAGGCTACAGTTCATGTTCATAAAGTTTTCATTAACAACGAATAGGATTAGTTTGAAAATATAATTCTTTACTGAACAGCATGTAGTTTAGAATATTTCCATTGGTTTCAAAAGTATGAAATGAGATACAAAAGTCATTAATTAATTCCACAAAAATTATGGCTTGCTCCCATTTATATCTAAACATACTCAGAATCTGAAATATACGATATGACTGTAGTAAAACGGCAATAACTCATGCATCAAATATTAGAATTCTGATCTGTCGAAAGTTCTGAAAACTAGAAAACAAAGGCTACAATCCACATTCACAAACTTATTTATTTTACTGATGTTAACCGGGTCTAAATTACTGTACAAAATAGGACAGCAGTGAACAAAAGTTCTTTTAAGCATTTTATCAAACAACTTAATTACAAATGGTCCAATCTAAGACGTCATATGTAACGCCCCAAAAAAAAAAAATTTGACTCCAAACTCAAATCTTTCAATTTCTATATCACTTTAATCATAAACTAAGAAAGTTATATTTCAGGAAAAATTTTGACAGAGTCTCCCCTGTAAATTTTGCCCCGAAACACAAAAAGCTTACGGAATTCTGCTCAAAATTCCGTAGCTCACAATCAACATAATATTTTCATGGGCTCCTCAGACCAAAATGAGCAGATACACACAGGCAATATAATATAATGCTCTGGGGGCCAAACTCATAACGGATTATCAAATATCAATTAAAAACTATAAATATCTTTGAAAACGAAGTAAAATTTTTAGAAAAACCTTTGTAAAACCTACCACAAAGCCCAGTACTCCACAACGAGGTGGGTACGGGTCACAAACATACCACGTCACCCCGCACTATACTCATCATCGTCATATACATGCTTATACATCCATAATACAATTTAAATCATAAATTTCACTATTCCTATAACTAAATAATACAAATTTTTAAAATAAAAAGTTATACTACCAATCCACGCCTCACCTCTGCACTGATGAGAACATGCAACAGTGGGGGATCTAGGGTAGTCCTCAGACTCCCCTAACCCCCCAAACACTAAGGGGTTAGCCATTTCTGGTATGAGTATAGTTATTAATCAAATAACAAATTAAAATAGTATAAAGAAAATAAATTAAACTTACAAATGCCAAATTAAAATAAGGCAACCTGAATCTTGAATACAACAACATCGTCAATACAATGACATATCAACTACTCTGCCAAACCTGCATTCAACTATTTAATTATCCATAACTTCCCACATTTCATAATACACTTCACATCAACCTCGTATATATACATACTTATCTTACATTCACCTAATACGAATATTCATCTTTCCACACTTATCGTTATATCAACATTTCACTATTTATATTAATATAACTACATGATGTTATGACATCATTTCTCCAACTCTATTTAGCCATGCGTTTCATCTACTTATATTATGTCATCAACACACACATTCATTCTGGAAGTTGTGCCGAGGCAGGTAGTTCCCACCATTTCCACGGAAATAGCGGGCGAGTAGTTCCCCGACACACTTCCAAGGTACACAAACTCATATCACCACATACTTTCTTTAATAACCATTTTCATACCCAAACTCATAATACAGGTATACATTTTATTGTGTTATAATAAGTATCACATCAGAAACATATGCATCTATTCTCATAATACCACCTTCCTTCCTGTCTTATGACATACATACCACATCTCATTGCATCAAAACTATGTTTTATAGCTCATTCACATCTCATTATATCACTTTAGTAATTCTCATTCTTATCACATCAAAAATATGTTTTATAACTCATTCTCATCCCGGTATATCATTTAGCTATTATTCAAGCTAATTAATGACCAACTTACTTTCATTTTCACTATAACTCAAGTTATCACTGATTTCACTTTTATTCACATCAATTTATATTCCATACCCCCAAACATAGTTTGGGCAATAATATATCACACCCCAAAGCCGATAGCTTGGGTAGTAATCACCACACCCTAAACGCATAGTCTGGGTAACATCACATCACATCTCAAGAGTTATTAATTCACTTCAATCATTATTCATCTTTACTTCACTTTATTTCTCATTTCTCTCAATCATTACCACTATTATATCCACTCACCCTGCAAATTATGCCAAGGCAGGTAGTTCCCACAATTTCCACAGAAATTGCGGGCAGGTAGTTTCTTGACACAATTCCAAGGTACAACTCATATCAATCTGTATTTACTTTAATGACCCCATACGTAATACAATTTCTTCATATTATTCATGATAACACATCTCTTTTATTATTATCATTTTAAATTAACCACACACTGCATTTATCACATCTTTTCATACACTAACTCATAACACGTTCACTTTCGCATTTACTTCATTCACAACTATTTTCTTTCTCATCCACAATTCACGTTTCACTATGCACTTTCTTTAATACCCCATTTATTATTAACACTTATTTATTCTTTATTCTCAACTCATAATACACTTACTTCACTATTTCATTTCAGCTTATACCAAACACTTCTCTTTTTCATTCACATTTCATATCATATTCATTTTACCCCAGGTCTATCCCGGAGTACCAATTCTCTCTCAGGTCAACCCTGAGGTATCAACTCTCTCTCCGGTCTATCCGGAGGTATCTACTCTCCCAGGTCCATCCTGGGGAATCAACTCTCTCAGGTCAACCCTGAGGTATCATATCTCTCCCCGATCTATCCGGAGGTATCTGCACTCCCAGGTCTATCCTGGGGTATCAACTCTCTCTCCGGTCTATCCGGAGGTATCTACACTCCCAGGTCTATCCTGGGGTATCAACTCTCTCTCCGGTCTATCCGGAGGTATCTGCACTCCCAGGTCCATCCTGGGGTATCAACTCTCTCTCCGGTCTATCCAGAGGTATCATATCTCTCTCCGGTCTATCCGGAGGTATCTGCACTCCCAGGTCTATCCTGGGGTATCAACTCTCTCTCAGGTCCCACCTGAGGTATCATATCTCTCTCCGGTCTATCCGGAGGTATCTGCACTCTCAGGTCTATCCTGGGGTATCAACTCTCTCTCTGGTCTATCCGGAGGTATCTGCACTCCCAGGTTCATTCTGGGGTATCAACTCTCTCTCAGGTCCCACCTGAGGTATCATATCTCTCTCCGGTCTATCCGGAGGTATCTGCACTCCCAGGTCTATCCTGGGGTATCAACTCTCTCTTAGGTCCCACCTGAGGTATCATATCTCTCTCCGGTCTATCCGGAGGTATCTGCACTCCCAGGTCTATCCTGGGGTATCAACTCTCTCTCCGGTCTATCCGGAGGTATCTGCACTCCCAGGTCTATCCTGGGGTATCATATCTCTCTCCGGTCTATCCGGAGGTATCTACACTCCCAGGTCGATCCTAGGGTATCATATCTCTCTCCGTCTATGCGGAGGTATCTATTCAAGCCAACCGAAATTATTGTTATTAACATTTACTTTTCATATTAACATCACCCTTTAACATCATAACATCTCATCTTTTATTTAAACTTATTCACATAACAATGATCACCAACTCACTTACCCCTTTCAATGCATCACACAAAAGAAATATCACTATAATTAATATAAAAATCATCACATCATAATGTTACACATCACAACTGTACTGCCTTATTTATTTTATCGTTACCCCACACATCATGCGTATATCATACTATTTATTATCTCAATATCACAGGTTTGCATACGCCCAGCAAATCAACACATCACAACATTATATATATAAATACACTCAATACGTTACCATCACCCTGGATATTCCAAATCACAACAATTCACAATAACCCGACATCTTATATAAATATAACTCATTCCCGTATATATATCACTAATCCATCATCTATAAGTTTATATCAATACCCAAGACGAGTATTTAATCGTCGTATCGCATATCAACACCAAACACTAATTTCCCTTTACAAATACACCATATTTCGGGATTCGTATCAATCATTCAAATTATACTAAAATTTTCTTGAACAACAAATATATAAATATTTTCATACTCACCTCATAGCCCGGGAAGCCTCGAAGCATCCCTTCTCCATCCGGCACCCGAAGCAGTTAACATTTCCTATCATCACGTTTCAAAGCAATTAATCACAATATCCAAATCAACCACAGAAAATAATAATACTATTTCTAATATCACTCAGGCATTTTATCGAACGTCTGGGATGCACACGTGCATCGCACGTAATATTCGAATTACTACGGAATTTTATCCCCATGGAATTACTAAAATCACCCCCAAATTACTCTAATGGTTCTACTAAAATTCTACTACTATAAAGGAGAAATTTCTCACATCTATAATTCTCTTTTACAAACCCAAAACCCTAATTTATTAGCAACTTACAAAATCCCCAATAATTTCCCCATTTCTTAACCCTAACATCAAAATAAACTACTAACCAACTTCATATTCCATTACTAAGCAAAATAAATTAAAAGCACATAAAAATACACAAATAAATTCAAAGGGATATACCTCCACTAATTCCTTTCTCCAAATCGACTCCGCCATGAGCTAGAGCACCCTTCAATTAGCATACCCTCCGAATTAATTTGAAAATGACGAAGAAAATAGGAGGATTCGAGCGGGGAAGGGATCGGGCGATTGGGTTCGGCTGCCATTACTTGCGATCGGGAGAAAGGAAAAAAAAACGGGAAAGAAGATGAGGGAAGGGGGGGGGGGGGGTGTTTTGGTAAAAGATGATAATAATAATAATAAATATATATATAATTAGTATGGAATATTTACATATAGCCCCCAATCTCCAATATATTTCAAATAAACCCCACTCCACTCTTTAATAATACGAACAATCCAAAAAGGACACATAAAAATTATCTCATAATAGTCCTCCAAAATTATAAAATAAAATAAACGATATTTATTCACATAAAATCTCCACTCATGACTCCTAATATATCAATAATACATATCTACCACAAATATCCATACCGATATCAATATTTAAATAAAATATACCAAAAATAATTTTCACCACTCAAAATATATATAAAAACAGACATTTTCGATATTTTAAAAATTCGAGGTGTTACATCATACAAAGCATGGGATATGTGGGTTACTCAAATCAGCATGTCATGTGTACAGATAGTCTATAATGAGATCATACATCCAATAAATATCTATGCAATAGTTATCTACAACATACGGTGTGTCACAAACAATATACAGTCAAGATGTCCACTAATCTAATTGTTTTCATACAACGAGTGTCAATTATTGTAACTATTCATGATCAAGAGATGATATCAATGGTTAACCTAACAAAATAGGATCATCATGAGAGTACAAATATTTTCATACTAGATTACTTATGGAATGAACTTGTATGACAAAAAGAACACATACAAGGTACTTGTCTGTTATGAAGACGACGGAAATGAAGAACAGAATAACTGGAACGGATCCCGAACAATGAACACAACGAACGAAAGACGAGAACGAGAATCACACCATCGGAATCACGTGCACACGACGCATGCACACACACACAAAGAGCCAGCAGCAACTGAACAGTAAGAGTGGTGGCACAGCCTGGGGCGTCGATGGCGCTGCACAGGGAAATGACGACAGCGAAGACAGCGTGAGGGGCGGCGGTGCTGTAACACCCCACAAAATAAAATGATTTATTTTGTATTATTAAATGATATTAAATTGGTAAAGTTGACGACTTTAACTATTTTCTTGAAACTGCAATTTTGCACGTGCAACACACGTGCAAAGTTATGAATTTTGAATTCTTAAAATTTTATGGTTAATAATTGATTTTTCTTTATTGATTTATGATATTTTATTTTCAGATTTATTTAAATTAATTTGACTATTTTACAAATTTGTCGATTTTACACGTGCGAATATTTTTGGTGCAAATATCCAATTTTAAATTTTTATTAAATTCTCCTACTTATAATTGAGTCTATCCTAAATTTTGGGATTTTTCTGAATAAAGAAACTATTTTTATAAACAAAAAATAAAATCAATTGCTGATAATAAAAGAAACCGAATAAAAGTAGAAATAAGTTAATTACACAAAAGTTATCTAGTAAGCAAACAAATGTAAAATAGTAAAAGTGATAGGACACAAGAGTGAAAACTACAAAACTAAGGAACATTTTTAAAATATGTGTTCCTTCGTTGCTTGTATGATTGTCAACCTTTTATATTTGAGTTTTATCTCTTCACTTTTGACTTCTTATTCTATGAGAATAGTCTTACTATTTTCTCGTGTTTTGGGAGTTATTGTGTATTCTATTGGATTTCCGATCCTTTTGCCATGTCACTTTTCACCTTTTTCTCTTTGAGCTATAATTATATGTTATTTTTGTTTTCGCTTAGTAATTAAATCCAATTATAAATAAAATAATAATAATAATAATAGAGTAAAATTTTGAAACTATCTTATAAGTTTTGCATTTTGTTTTCTTTTGCTTAGAGAAGTTCTGAGGACAGAACTTTTTTTTTGGGGGGGGGGGGGGGGGGGGGTGATGTAACACCCCACAAAATGATTTATTTTGCATTATTAAATGATATTAAATTGGTAAACTTGACTACTTTGACTATTTTCTTGAAACTGCAATTTTGCACGTGCAACACATGTGCAAAGTTATGAATTTTGAATTCTTAAAATTTTATAGTTAATGATTGATTTTTCCTTATGTATTTATAATATTTTATTTTCAGATTTATTTAAATTAATTTGACTATTTTACAAATTTGTCGATTTTACACGTGCAAAACACGTGCGAATATTTTTGGAGCAAATATCCAATTTTAAATTTTTATTAAATTCTTCTACTTATAATTGAGTCTATCCTAAATTTTTGGATTTTTCTTAATAAAGAAACTATTTTTATAAATACCTCGAAAGAGAGGGGCTTTTATGTAAAAAGCCGTTTGGCTCTCAAACAAATAATGAAAATTAGTTTTTAATGATTTTTCGGCTTGCCATAGTCATCATTGACAATAAAATATATTTAAATTTTATTTAGAGTTGATTTGGTAAAGAGTTAAACAAATATGGTGTTTTTGCAAATATGAAATTTATGTTGGATCTTGTAAAAATGTTTTCTTGGAAAGTAAAAGTCAGAAATTTTAATTGAAAAATCTAATATGTATTTATAGATATTATTTCTAATTTTAGTGAATTTTTACGAATATTTTATGATATATTTGCAAATATTACAAAAGGAGGGACTTTTGTATAAAATTGCCACTCTGAGTATAAATCCGAATTTTTTAAATTATGGGTTGTACTGGATGGCTGGAAAACTCAGTAGTAAAAGGATTTGATTTGATTTTAATTTATTTAACTTATTTAACTACTTTATTTAAGAAATGTTTATATATGTAAAGTAATAATTTGTTAAGAGATATTTCCATAAACTTGTAAAACCCTAAAAAGTCCAGATTTTGGCATATAAAGGATCCCCTACAGCCGTCCCTCTCCTCTGCACAAATAAAATATATTTTTTACTATTAATTTCTTGGAGTTTCAAAGCAATGGTCTTGGATTTTGCAAAAGAATGACTTTTTCTCGTTCTTTATCAATTCGATTGATTTCTTCATTGAGATGAGTGACTTGTGTTTGTTTTCTCATTGTTTTAAGCATGTTGTATATGATGATTTATCTATTAGAAAACATATTAGATGATTATATGAAGATATAATAAATTCTTCTGAGTAGATGAATTAAAAATTGAATCTTTTCATGAGACTACACTATTGATGATTGAAACCCTAATTTAATGACTTGAGATTGTTAAAGAACCTAATAGAAATGATGAGTAGCATGTTTTCAATCATATTGTTACTGATTTAAATATATATGAGTTGTATGATATTATCGCATGAAAGTAAACAAAATTGAATAAAGATGAACCCTACTATGTGTATGTATATGTTGTTCTATTCTTGACATTTCGATAGATAAAACTTGACTATTTGCATGGTGTGAGTAGTTATTCAAATTTTATTTGTTGTGTTTCCATGGTAGAATAGATTGATGTGCTAGATTTGGGATGATTTACATCTTTGTATATTTGTATATGAATAGATGTATTTAAATCTTGGTATATTGGATATTTTAATACGGCATGATTTAGATTCAAAGATCTTGTATTTGAATTTTTTTTAGAGGAGATCTTGAGATGTATTTATGATTCTAGCAAAAAAAAAAAAAAAGAATTTTGTGATTGCATCCTAAAAATTGTTATGATGGATACATACATGGTATAAATAATTTTTAAATATTTTGAATAATTTTTCGAATTTATGTTGTACTGATATTAAGCAAACAGTAGATGTGTATATATATATATTTTTTTTTTTTGAGAAGGAACGGAGGCAGATCGGTACTGTACAGACCTAAGGTCTGTTTAGTGACCGAAGAATTAAAATGGTTATGGCTTCATAACAAATCAGTTGGTATACACGGCCCGGTTGGCTAGCCCATGGGCTGGAGTAATGACCTTGGAACAGGTTTGAAACCTGGGTTGTGTTAATTTTTATTTTTATGTTTGGATTCCTATCAGGTGGGTTGTTTTAAACCTGGGTTGTGTTACTTTTTTTTATTTTTATTCTTGGTTTCTATCAGGTGTAGTTTAAGCACTTTTTTAAAAAAAATGAGAATTGGGTTATTAAAGGGTTGGTACGGGTTAATTTTTTTGGTTTCTATCAAGTGAGCTGTCCAACCTGGGGGGGTTGTTAATTTGATTTTTTTTGGTTTCTATCTAGTGGGTTGTCCTAGTTTCTTTTGGTCTAAGTTTTTTTTTTAAAAAAACGAAAATTAGTTTATTAAAACTATATATTTATAGATTTCTTGTTTTAAACTACAGGTTTTGTTGATTTTGTTTCGGAACTTTTTTGTTGTGAGATAAATTTCATTTTTTTTACATATATATTTAGACTTCATTTTAATGAGTATGAGGACCATATTTTCTGTAGAGTTCAATTGTTCAATTTTGAAACACATATTTTTAGATTTTGGAAAAATTTAATTTTAGATTCGTAGGGATTTTCTTAATGACTAATATTAATTTGCCTTGTTAAGCATTATTATTAAACTGATTTTTTTTCAATGATTAAAAATTAATCTGTTTTGTTAACAATCATTATTAAACTGTTTTTGTTAATGATTATCAATTACTGTTTGGTTCTGTTAACCGTTAATTAAATTTTGTGGTTTTGTTTAATTAAATTGTTTGGTTTTGTTAACTGTTTATTAATTTTAAACTATTGGATTTTGTGTTAACTATTTATAATTATGCTTTTACTGTTTATAATTAAAATATTTTGTTATCTCAGGTGCACAATGTCTTTCATGTGTCTATGCTGAGAGGTTACATTTCAGATCCGAGTCATCATTTGCCTGAAGTGCCGGAAAGTTTGCAATTGGATCTGAATTACATCGAGTCTCCTGTCGAGATTGTTGATCGTCGAGAAAAAGTCTTGAGGAATAAGACGATACCGATGGTCAAGGTAGTCTGGAGGAACCATTTGGTTGAAGAGGTTACTTGGGAGTCTGAGGAGAGGACGTTAAAGGACTATCCTGAGCTTTTTGCTTGATTTGTATTTTTGTATTCTTTTTTTTTGTGCTTGTTATTAGTGTTTGTGTTTGTTTTCTCGCTCTTGACTGTAGTTCCGGGGACGGAACTATTCTAAGGAGGGAGTGTTGTAATGCCCCGATTTTTCATTTAATGAAAATTATTTTATTTTGTACGTAGTGTGCACGTGCAATATTTTTTCATCATGATGAGTATAGATATTTAAATATGTGCTTTTAATTATTTTTTTTACAAAGCCTTCTTTCAATTAGACAAAAAGCCTTTCTTTCTAAAAGCCCAAATTGAATTAATTTATTTTCCTTTTATAAATTATTATTTTGGCCCAAAAACTAAAACCCATGTGCTATTTTATTTTTAAATACAACTTGTAATGTAGGATACAATTTAAAGATTATTTTTATGTAAAATATAATGTACAATTTTTTTTTAAAATGGAGACTAGTTGCATGCACGTGCATTGCACGTACACGTGCAAAGCATCTCAAGCATGGCCGGTTGTGAACTTTAAGAGGGAAATCAAAATTTTGAGTGGGATCATGGTGATGGTGGTTGCTTGATCATGGGTGGTTAGTATAACTCCTCCTTAAATCATAGCCATTTGTTCCTAACTCCTACTTCAATCTTAGCCATCCATTCTCCTATTTTTTTAGTATAAATACCCCCCCCCCCTTGGCTAGTATTCTTGTGCTAATTGATTCCTCCAAACCTATAGTTCAATTACATTATCTAGTAGTTTATTAAGTGAGTGAAAGATTGAGTTTGTGTGTGGGAGTTGTGCTTGCAACAAGAGGAGAAGCCGGCATCAATCCAAGGGAGGCTCGGTTTGGTGTGCTTGGAGGCTTGTGTGCACGTCGACAAGGAGGAGGATCGCTCTCGTTTGCAAGGACGTTGTTTAGGAGGTGTTGCTAGTTGTTTTTCTCTCCAACTAAGGTGGGTAAATTTTCCTTATTTCTAAGTAGGAATGCATGCTAGATTTGAATGGAACGTATGATGCATGGAAAATATTAACAAGAGTACACATTTAATTGGAAAGATGATCTATAATTGATTGAAATGTTGATATGCAAATGTATGGGGTTCTATTATTAAAATTCAAGTTGTGTGCGAATTGATTATAACCATGGATTATGTGAAGAAAACTTCACTATTAACACTAAGAATTATATGTAAGAGTTAGTAGATTGGCAATATTGCTTTATGTGCTTAAATGGACTTTTTATGATAATGTTGTGAAGAATGAATTAAGATATAGTTTGTATGTTTATGAAATGAATAAACACAGAAATTGGTGTAGAGATTAGTGAAATTAAAATGTCGAAAAAGAAATGTGTTCGTAGTAATATATAATTCTAACCTAATTGTATGGTAGAAATGTGTTAATTATTGGGAAATACATATTTAATTATTAAAAAAATTATTTTTATGTACTGGAGTATAATTCATGATGGGAATGATTAATCTGGAATTTTACAGTATGTTAGTAAGAGCAAATTGAAATGAGAATTTGATGAACATCGAAATATTTTACTAAACAGAGAGGGTTAATTTAATTAGACTTCAAGTTGTAGCTATGACAACCTGAGCGTATAGCTCACGTGGTCGGGATGCTCTTATTTCTCTACAGTGTGGCGCGGTGTGTCTCACGGTTCGCTGGTTCGATCCCTGATGACACCATCTTTTTTTGCATTTAAGAAAATTTAATCAGTTTCAGAACCGAGAGTATATAACTCTCTGGCTCTCTTTTATATCGTTGGGCACAAGTGGCCATATGGTTAGAGCGTGCGGTTGGGTTCCCTGTGGTTGCCGGTTCGAATCCTAGTCTCGGCCAGTATATAACTTTTTGGAAAAAAAATGATTTTTTGATGGTTTTTGGTGATTAAAAATTATGAAAAAAATATGGTTATTATCCTAAAATTATGTGGGACTTGTGAAAAATAATTTGAGGATTATTTGTATTAAATGAAGTATGTTTTGAAAATAAAATGTATAATTTAGAATTTTGATTATACACTTGTATGTTATGAAAGTTGCACTTTACAAAAGGACTTGAAATAAAATATCAGAAAAGAAGTGAAATAAAGATAGAAATTGTATTATGTGATGTGACGTAAATTATTCTCATTTGAGAATAGTGTGGAAACTATGAATTGTGAATATTCATTTAGTGAAGTGATTTTGATATGAAATTGATATTTGATGAAGTATATAATTTAATGTATAATTATGGACTATTGAACAATTTAGAAATCATGATTGGAAAAGAGAAATACTTTTGAGTATGATAACTCAACATGTGAACTTAGGAGTTGGAAACGCTCAATTTTTGGAAATTGTAAATTGGAATTGAAACAAAAGAGTAGCTAAGTCTCCCTCGGCATTTGGAAAGAAATGAAATGAAATTTGAAATGAAAGACCAAGGTTGGTCATGTTTGAATGAATGAATAAGTCCGGTTTAGTGGAGAGGCTAACTTTAGAGCTTTGATATTGTTCATGATTCTAATAAAAACTAAGGAATAGTGCATAGTGAAGACGTGATGAAAGTGAGAGAAAAACACGAGTATGAGAGTTAGAGTTTACGGTACGGGTGTGTGAGCCACGGAATGCATGCTTGATGAGTCAAGACATGGCGTGGGCACAACTCAGTAATGATCGAACTTTGGCAACGCTTGTGGGATGTTTGGTGACTGCAAGAGGATCGTGTTCAGAGAGGAGGCTGAATTGCCACAGAATGCATGCTTGATGAGTCAAGACATGGCGTGGGATTTCCCTCCAGGGTCCTGTATATGTGCTTGTACTCATAGATCATCTAAGATACTCACCGTAGTTACAGTAGTAGATTAAGTCATGACGAGGGATTGAACCCTACAAAGATGAAGAATGGTTAAAAGGCTTGCCCTCGGACCTATGTAGTATGGGATGCATAGAATCCGAACAAGTGCGCATTAGTGTCATGTAATATAAGTAACTGCATTAAGGACTAAGAGCACAATCACAACACGACATCAATAGGGTAGTCCCTTTAGTTTGACATGTGACAAGTTTGTATTTGTTAAATATGAAAAATGAGTTATACTATTTCCGGCATAGAGAGGATGGCCGTGTATAATGTTCGTCGGTTGAATAAACTGACGTACCCACAGTTTTATATGCAGGGTAATGACATGATAAAGAGGAACAGATGCTTAACGATTATTCAATGTTGTAGTACATTTATTCAATTGTTGTAAATTTTACTTCCGCTGTGCAATGTAAAGTGTAAAGTTTCATGTAAACTCTGATGTAAAGTGAAAAGTTCAAATTTCCTTGTAAAAATATACTAAATGAAGTGGAAAGATCCTGTAGAACTCTCGAATTCAGTTGTATTTGGGATTCGGGGCGTTACACTATGAGTCTTCTTCAACTCCTATTTCCTCTTTACTAACTTCATCACCATCTTCAAACATCTCTAGAAAAAAGAATTTCTGAGACTTACACCTATATCCCTGGAAATGCTTTTCATCGCAGTTAAAAAAAAAACAAACCTTCGGCCTGCCTTTCTTTCAACTTAGGAGGAAGTAATCGCCTAAGCATCACAAAAGTAGGTTGGCTTGGCTCTTAAGCCTTCTGATGGACGCTTGTATGCTGTGAGGTATTACTCTTAGAGACAAATGGATCTTTAAACAAAATTTTTCCACAAGCCAGCTTCTCTTCATATCCCCTGGCTAACCCTATGGCCTCATTCATCGTCTTAGGTCTTTGTCCCTTCACATCCCAACGAATTTCATCTCTTAACACACTGAGGAAAGTACTCAAGAAGTGCTTTGTTACCGCTGAATCTGGTGTGGGGTTAAACAGATAGAATTTGTGGACTCGTAGAAAACCTGAATAGCAAACACCCAACCTGTTCTGCCAGAGTTTGATCGCTGGCTCCCTCCGTTCACCTGCAGGGAAGTGCGAGACACCGGGGTTGATCCCGGCGACGCACCCTCCGACGCTCTAGTCAGTAATCAGGAATGATTAAGAAAGAACGTTAATAGGAAAAAGAGTGATTACCTTGTGACAGTGGTAGGTGGGGGGTATTTATAGCCTCCTTAGGGATCAGATTAGGAAGGTAGTAATTCCTGTGATCTAATAAGGAGTAAAATTCTCATAACCAGATTAGGAATCTGTTACCCCTAATTCCCAGTGGGAGGATAATGGCGAATCAGGCCCGTTGATTTGGCCTAATTAAAGACCCTGATTCTATCCAACCGGACTGGGTCTGAATCGGGTCGGGACCCGTATCCAGCTGAGGTGGATTCGTTCGTGGGTTATCGGATCTGTGAGAAGGAGATCCAGTACCCGTTTCGGACCCATCTGTATGTGAGATTACCGTTTTACCCCTGGGCTTCAAGATTCGTGCTCGATTTGGGCGGTTCCGATTTAACCCCACTTTTAGCCATATCACGAGCCCCCCACTCCTAAAGAGTGAGTTTGATCAGCCTTTGAGGAGTAGTTTTACTATTTTTAATGGCTGGCGGGGTTGTATCGGAGTCCAAACGGATGGTCTTTGAATCTTTGAAGGAGGTAGTGTGGCGATTCTTCAAGCTGGTTGCATCCTCAGTTGTTCTTGAGCTTTTATGGCCGTTGGGTGATTTTTCTCTATTTTTTCGGATTATGTATTTAATTTTGCGAAGTGTTAACTAGTCATTCGGGGGTATTAACAATGCGTTCTAGGCATTAATTGTTCGTTCAGGGGCCCGAAAAGGTACCCCCGAGTGTACAATTATTGCCTAGAATTTTTAGTTAATTTTCTCGAATTTTTAGTAATTTTTTCGTAATTTTTAAATAGATAAAACGATCAAAATAAATAAAAACTAATTTTTAATACCGATTTATGGCGTGGCACGATCTGGGCCCTCTATCGGCGCCGAGCGCGATTTTCTGGGTGATCGGACGATCCGCCTTCCTCGGCAAATAGTTTCTCCGTATACGAGGGTCGGTTCCTCGTCTCCTCGGCTCGGCAGCTCGGCACCTGGCTCGGAATCTGCCGAACTACGCGGCGTGATCCTGAGTGTCCATCTCAGTGCGGATCCCCAAAAAGCACTATCTTGTCGTTTAGTGAACGTGGCAAGATCTGTGCCATCCATCATGACGAGCGCGTTTTTTGACAAGATCCAACGGCTGAGGAGGGTCGGTGGCTTTTTTCTCCATATATGAGGGTCGGTTCCTCGTCCCCTCAGCTCGGCAGCTCGGCGCATAGCTCGGAATCAGCCGAACTACATTGCATGATCTTGAGCGTCCATCTCAGTGCGGATCCCCAAAAAATGCTATCTTGTCGTTTACTGAACGTGGCAAGATCTGTGCCGTCCATCATGACGAGCGCGTTTTTTGACAAGATCCAACAACTGAGGAGGGTCGGTGGCTTTTTTCTCCATATACGAGGATCGGTTCCTCGTCCCCTCGGCTCGGCAGCCCGGCGCATAGCTCGGAATCAGCCGAACTACGTGGCATGATCCTGAGCGTCCATCTCAGCGCGGATCACGAGGACTGGGTTCAGATCACGAGAAAACATTATTTTGTCGTTTTGTGGGCGTGGCGCAATCTGAACCGTCCATCGTGTCTTGACACGAATTTTGGAGAGATCCGACGATGATTCAGCCTCGGTAGGATTTTTCTCCATATATGAGGGTCAGTTCCTCATCCTCTCGGTTCGGAGACTCAGGGCCGTTAGCCGAGGTATGGAGTTGGGCATTTTGAAGAGGCTTGGCTCTGGAGCGTCGCTACCCTCCGACCCAATAGCTCGACTGCTTGGCCAGGCTGTTCGGTAGCTCAGCAGGTACACGTGGTCGGATCTGGAACGTCCATCATTGCGTGAATCATGAGGACTGGGTTCAGATCATGAGAAAACTTTATTTTGTCGTTTTGTGAGCGTGGCGCAATCTGAACCGTCTATCGTGTCTTGACACGAATTTTGGAGAGATCCGACGGTGATTCAGCCTCGGTAGGATTTTTCTCCATATATGAGGTTCGGTTCCTCATCCCCTCAGTTCGAAAGCTCGGTGCCGTTAGCCGAGGTATGGAGTTAGATGTTTTGAAGCATCCTGGATTTGAAGAGTCGCCACCCTCCGGCTCAGTAGCTCGGCTGCTTCGCTAGGCTGTTCGGTAGCTCGGCTAGGCGAACTGGTGGCCAGCAGCTCGGAAGGTACACGTAGTTAGATCTGGAGCATCCATCATTGCGTGAATCACGAGGACTGGGTTCAGATCACGAGAAAACGTTATTTTGTCGTTTTGTGAGCGTGGCGCAATCTGAACCGTCCATCGTGTCTTGACACGAATTTTGGAGAGATCCGACGGTGATTCAGCCTCGGTAAGATTTTTCTCCATATATGAGGTTCGGTTCCTCGTCCCCTCGGTTCGGAAGCTCGGTGCCGTTAGCCGAGGTATGGAGTTAGATGTTTTGAAGCATCCTGGATTTGAAGAGTCGCCACCCTCCGGCTCAGTAGCTCGGCTGCTTCGCTAGGCTGTTCGGTAGCTCAGCTAGGCGAACCGATGGCCAGCAGCTTGGAAGGTACACGTGGTCAGATCTGGAGCGTCCATCATTGTGTGAATCACGAGGACTGGATTCAGATAACGAGAAAACGTTATTTTGTCGTTTTGTGAGTGTTACCGCTGATTTCGGTGTGGGGGTAAACAGATAGAATGTGTGGATCCGAGAAAAACCTGAACAGTTGACTCGGCCCTCTTGCTTCCGCCGCGACCTGCAAGGAAGTGCGAAACACCGGGGTTGATTCCGGCGACGCACCCTCCGACGCTCTTGTGAGTAATCAGATAAAGATTAAGGAAGAGCTTAAGTGGTGAAGAAGTGATTAACTTGGTCTTGGTGGTAGAGGGGTTGTATTTATAGTCGCCTTTGGAGCGGTTAGGGTCCTGATTTCCTGCCAAACAGTCAGGAGGAAAATCCTCCTATTCTGTTTTGGGAAGTCTGGCCCTGATTCCCTGGTGAGAGTCAATCAAGCTTATTGATTTGATTTAATCAAATCAGTGGCCTTGATTCTCCTCTTGGTGGACCGGGCTTGCATCAGGTCGGGACCAGTGCCCAGTTGAAGTGGATCTATTCGCGGGTGGTTGGTTTTGTGAGAAGGAGGCCCAATACCCGTTTTGGATCCATCTGTATGTGAAATTACCTTTTTACCCCCATGCTTCAAAATCCGTGCTCGATCTGGACGGTCCCGATTTAACCCCATTTTGAGCCATATCACGAGCCCCCCACTCCTAAAGACTGAGCGTGATCAGACTTTGAGGAGTAGTTTAGCTGTTTTAGTGGCTGGTGGAGTTGTATCAGAGTCCAAATGTGGGATTTTGAATCTAGAAAGGGGGTAGTGAGGTAACTTTTGACGTCGCTGGCTGTTCTCTGGTCACATCGGGCATTCAAGGGTTTTTATCTATTTTTTCAGACTATTTATTTAATTTTGCGACGTGTTCACTAATCGTTCGGGGGCCTTAACTGTACATTCTAGGCGATAATTGTTCGTTCAGGGGTTCGAAAATGTGCCTCCAAATTTTCAATTATTCTCCAGAATTTTTGGTTAATTTTCCCGAATTTTTAGCAATTTTTTCACAATTTTTAAATAAATAAAACGATTTAAATAAATAAAAAACGATTTAAATACCGATTAATGGCGTGGCTCGATCTGAGCCGTTGATCATGGACGAGCGCGAATTTCGGAAAGATCTGGTGGCTGTTACCGCTCGGCAGCGTTTTTCTCCGTTTACGAGCTCGGAAAGGCGCTTGCTCGGCTGCCGACCGGAGGTAGGGGGTCCGGCAGGCCGAGCGATGTGGCGCTATCTGAGCTGTCGGATGCTGGTGCGCATCTCGAGATGGGCGCGGTTCCCAAGAAAACACTATCTTGTCGTTTAGCGCACGTGGCGCAATTTGGGCCGTTCATCTTTGGGAGCACGAATTTCTGAGAGATCCAACGGTTTAAGTAGCTCGGTGTCTTTTTTCTCCATTTACCAGCTCGGGAAGGCACTTGCTCGGAAGCCGACCGAGGGGGCGTAGCTTCGGTCATCCGAGCGATGTGGCGCTATCTGAGCTGTTGGATATTGGCGCGCATCTCGAGACGGGCGCAGCTTCCAAGAAAACACTATCTTGTCTTTTAGTGCTCTCGGCGAGATCTGGGCCGTCTGATTGAGATCAGGCGCGAAAGTTGAGGGGAAAGTGAGTTTTCCCCGTTTACACGCTCGGGAAGGCACTTGCTCGGCGGCCGACCGAGGGCCTGTGGTTTTTGGCAATCCGAGATGGCTCTGTTCCCAATGGCATTAATAGTGCTTCGGGACTTGCGCGGCGTTCCGCCTTCCCAATGTCATTAAGGATAATTCCCTTAATTAATACGCGGCGTTTCAACTTCCGAGGGTCATAATGGCTGGTTCTTGGAGGCAGGCTATAAGTACCCCACTCCCCTTGTCATTTCAATCACCATCAGCATAGAGTTTCACACCTCGGAGGTATCTGCCTTGAGTAGCTTCTCTTTTGAGGTCCGGGGTGATTGCTCTTCTGCCTGGTTTTCCCTTTGTTCCTGACGGCCCCAAAGTGGATGTCAGGAGCAGGGGGGAACAAGGCAGTAGTGGCGACGACCATAGTCCGGACCCGAGGGATGAGTTACTTCAGAAGGATGGGTGGTCGCCCTGTTGTCTTATTCTTCTCCCGTTCCTCACTGCTTCGAAGGGGATGTCAGGAGCGGGAGGGGATAAGGCAGTAGTGGCGACGACTATAGTCCGGACCCGGGGTGTGGGCCACTTCGGAAGGACGGGTGGTCGTTCTTCCACCAAGATCTTTGGCCTTCTTTGGTCACTCCGAAGCGGGTGCCTAGGTAGGCAGAGATCTTGGTGGAAGAGGTGATGATCCATGTCCGAGGCCGATTTCCGGACCATCCGAGTCCGTTTGTTGCAACTGTGAAGGCGCCGTTGCCAGAGTCCTCTGACAAGCCGAGCCTTCCAGTTGCAACCAACTAGCTCGGGATGGTGCGCTTCTCCACCATGAGTCGTGGCTCGGGCTTTCGGACCATCCGAGCCCGTTGTTTGCAGCTGTGAAGGCGTTGTTGTCAGAGTCCTCTGACGAACCGAGCCTTCCAGTCGCAATCAACTAGCTCGGAATGGTCCGCTTCTCCTGTTCTCTGAGCGTTGATGGGCCCCCTCCCATCTCTGTCTTCCTTCCGGGCTGATGGCTCCCGATGGATGTCAGCCCGGAGGAGTTAGAGATGGGGGGAGCGCCGATCTGTTTTTGACCGGGGCCCGTGGGTCCGCGGAATACCGACTGAGGCACGGGACCCGGGGGGTACCCGCCGAGGGCGGTGCCTTAAAACTTTGAACCAAAATTTTCCTGGTTCCCTTTGATATAGGTGGGGCATCCGAGGGTTCAATCGTCCGAGCGACGTGGCGCACCCTGAGCCGTTGGATGATGGCGCGAATCTCGAGGCGGCTCAGTCCCCAAGAAAACGTTATCTTGTCGTTTAGTACAGGTGGGAAGATCTGAGCCGTCTGATTGAGATCATGCACGAAAGTTGAGGGGAAAGTGTGTTTCCCCGTTTACACGCTCGGGAAGGCGCTTGCTCGGATTCCGAGCGGACCCTGTTGCAGACAAGTTCGGTTTGCCTGTGGCTCGGATTCGGATTTCCTGGAGCCGAACTAGCTGACTTGGTGAAGGAGACAGTGGTGATGGGCCTTCGCAACGTTTCGAGAGCAGCCCAAAAGTCGCAAACCTTCGTTTGGAAGTCCAAGGGACGTCCCAATTTTACTATAAATCTTCACCCCCCCTTAGACCAAGTCTCACTTTTCACTTTTACTCTCTCTCTTCAGTTTTTACTTTGCTTCGAAGCTTTTAGCTCTCTGGTGGCATTGCTAGCTGTCGTGGTAGCGTTCCTAGTTTCCGGCGAGCTTTCTGACCGCACTTGTCACTTCGAGGTCAGTCTTTTTCCCTTCTCTTTTAGGAAAAATGGTTAAGATTTCGGCTGAGACCCCCGCCTCGGAGCAAGCCGTTGGCCGAGGGGATAAAGGGAAGGGGGTAGTGGAGCCGAGCGAGCAAGACGTCGTTCGTCCGGATAAAGAGGGTGAAGTGGCTGAAGTGCCAGAGGAAGTCGTGGTGGAGTTCCGAAAAGGTAAAGGCGTGATCACGATAGTGGAAACGCCGAAGAGAGCGGGGGCATTTGGTCGGCAGCCCATCACCGTGTCGAGTGTGGGAGGCATCCGGGATTACGCCGAGGATACCTTGGAGAGAGTCACTCAAGGTACGGCTAAGCTGGTGGAGGAGAACGAGCCTAGGGAGCTGTCCGAGGTGGACCATAGGATCTCGACTCTTACCGAGACCGATCTTCGTTTGATCCGAGAGGGCTTCCAGATCCCACTTGAGTATGTACTGCTCCTTCCTGGGCCGGGATTCCGAGCCAACACAAAGTCCTCGTCGGACATATGTGTCTTTCCGGTCGACTCTCTCATTGCCGGACTCCGCTTTCCCCTCCACCCGTTCGTGGTTGAGGTCTTGGTCTGGTACGGTTTGAGTCCCGCCCAACTGATGCCGAACACATGGAGGCACGTCGTGGCGTTCGTCCTCCGATGCCAAGAGATCGGCGCCAAGCCGACTATGTTCCTCTTTCGGAGTCTCTTCCGACCCTGCCAACCGAAGCGGGACAAGCAGAGGTTTTTCCTTTCTCCTCGGACAGGAGTTAAGTTGATCGAGAACCCGGACTCGATCAAACATTGGAAGGAGAAGTACTTCCTCGTCCGAAATCTGACGCCATGGGTGATACCGACGGTTTGGGCGAAGGAAGGTCTGCCCAAGCGGACCAGGAGAGAGGTGCCGCTGAGTTATGAGGACGTGGAGGTCCAGAAGAAGCTCCTCGCCCTGCCAGCGCTAAGCTGGAAAGATATTACGGAGGAGCATCTGTTCCGTGGGGGTCTCAGTCCGATCGACCCTCGTATGCTTCTGGTATTTATACTCTTTGTCTAAAATTCATGAAAATTGTCCTAAGTTTTTTCATTCGGCTTTTGCAGAGACGATGAAGCTTGATTACAAGGCTCTAGTGGCGAAGGGCAGGGCAGAGCAGGAGAAGAAGAAGAGGCCGTCGGCAGCGCCTCAGGACAGCCGAGCTTCGAAGAAGCCCTCGGTTGTGAAGGCCGCCGACCAACCGAAGGTCGCGGTCCTCAAGGAGGGGGAGATCGAGGTCCTTATCTCCCTGACGAAGGTCATGGTCCCCGAGCAGGGGGGAGTCGTGGTCTCCGATCCCCTTGCTTCGGATGCGCCTGCACCGACCCCGGAGGCGGGTGCTCCCGGTTCGTCGAGCAGCGTGTTCGGGGTGAAGGATGCGCTACACCTCCCAGTTCCGCCCCTTACCGCCGATGCGGAGAAGATCTTGACCGAGCGTCATAAGCAGATCTTCGTCTCCGATTGGCAGGTGATGAACGTCGACGGCTTCTTGGGCGACGGGAACATCTGCATGGAGGCGGTGAGGCACCTGCCGACCCCGAAGGATCGAGCGACCCTGAAGGCCGGGATGGCAGGGGACGCCGTGATGCAGATTGCCCGGAACACTATGTCGGTAAGTGGGCCGAGCCCTCCTTCGTCCAAATTTCTTCCTTAGAATTTTTCTAAGTTCTTGGATTCGGATTTTAACGTGTTGTTCTCTTTCAGACCCTCTGCCACTTCAATTTCTTGGTCGAGGAGTTGGCGAACAAGGATCAGGAGAAGGAGAAGGAGAGGGCGGAGCGCGTCAAGGTCGCGAAGCAGCTTGATTCCGAACTGCTTCTCTCGACGAAGAGGGCTGCCGAAGTGGAGGGGTTGGAGAAGCAGCTGGCCGACGCCATTCAGCTGTCAAAGGACACGGCGGCCAAGCTTGAGACCTCGGAGAAGGAGGTGGCCGAGCTGAAGGATACGACGGCCAAGCTCGAGGCGTCGGCGAAGGAGGCAGCTGGGCTGAAGGAGGAGCTGGCCAAGGCTCGGTCGGAAGCGGAGGATGCTCGGAAGGGGGCCGAGAAGATCAAGGCCAAACTCCTCAGGAAGGTGAAGAGGGTGAAGAAGGCCGTGCAGGAGGAGGCCGCGCTGCACATGCTCCAGAATATGGTGGATGCCTACGGTCGAGCCTTGCAACATGTGGTCGCCAAGAACCCGGGCTTCGATACGTCCTCCTACAACTTCTACGACCTCGTGGAAGGGGAGGAGGGTGTCCCCGAGGGGTTGATCGGCCCTGAGGGGGAGACGGAACCCATCGAGGACCCGTGGAAAGCCGAGGCCGAGGAGGAAGAGGAGGACGACTCCGAGGAGGAGAGCAGGAGCGAAGGCGGAGGTGGGGGCGAGGGCGAGGACAAGGCCGAGGGGTCGACGGACCCGAACGACAAAAAGGTCGACCCCTGACTCGGTTGTCTTTTTTTCTTTTTTGTTTTTGTAAGCCTAACTGCGGACTGGCCACCGCTGTTGTAGAACTCTTTGAATCTTGAATGAAAAAATGTTTTGTTTGGCCAGAGTTTGTCCAAGTGTTGAGTCTCGGACTTAGTGTCTGATTTGGCGTAAATTTCTTCAAGTGTTGGGCCTCGGATTTAAATCTACTTTTCAGGTGAGATTCGGTCCGATCACGGAGGTTGAATACCTTCGGAAGGAGCTGGCGAAAACGAAGGACGAGCTCTTTCAGAGACGGTATAATCGATATCTCCTGCTCGGCAAGTTGGAGGATACGAAGGCAGCTCTGCGGAGGTATGGTCGCGAGCTGTACCAGCATCGGAAGCGCTCTTCAGCTCCCTATCCCGAAGGCGAAGTCGAGGATCTCCGTAGAGAGCTTACTGCCGCCGAGCAGAAGAATGACGACCTTTTGGCCGAGGTCCAATACTTGGAGCTAGCGGAGAAAGAACGTTCGGCGGAGGGGGAGAAGCTGGCTTTCGAACTGGAGAAAGCATCAACCGAGCGCAAGAGGCTATCGGCGGAAGTCGACAGGCTCAGAAGGATCACCATAGATAGGGGGATCGAGGTCACCCATTACCGACGGCTTGCGACTGATAGTGCCAATGCCTCGGGCTCGTTGAGGGCCCCTCGACCGAAGAAGTTGGCGAAGGATGACGTCTTGAGGGATAGAATTGTCGAACTGGAGGAGGAGATCGCGTCGCTCAAGCCCGCACCGGAGAGAGCCAACGTTCGCAGCACGTCGTGTACTCGCGAGGAGAGCGAGAGGGGGATTACGTTTTACGAACTCGCGACGCGCTCGCCTATGACCAGGCGGAGTCCGGCCGATGCTCAGAGCAGCGCGGCTGTTTCGTCGAGTGGGGCCGGTCGGCGCCGCTATTAGGACTAGCAGTGAAGGGGGATCGCGCTTCGTTGGTTTAGGGTCGAGCTCGGAGGGCAGGCCTCGTCGTCCTCGCGTTTCCCTAAACCGAAGCATTCCCCTTCCGAAGAGGCCCTGATTATGTCGTTTTCCATTTTTGTTGGTTGTTGTAACAACTTAATTGTGGGGTCGGTCGACCGTCTGTAACACTATTATGTCTGAATGCAAATCTTTTTGAAAAATTTTCAAGTGTCAGACTTCGACGATGTATTGAAATTGTGTTATTCGCTTTCCCTTTCTTTCATCTCGAGGTGACGATCCATGGCTCAGACTCCGAACGTTCGAATGATGACTCCGAATCCGAGGCTACCTCTGGGACAGCGGTTCTGAGTCCTAGGAGCGCCGATCTGAAGTTACGCCGGGCTGAGAGTGAGTGGACCCACCTTTCGTCCGTCCTCAGTCTCTGGGAAGCCGAGATCCAACGCTTGGAGAACAGGATCGTCGAGCTGAGTCCCACAGGAGAGGATGAAGACTCGCAAACCGCATTCAGCAATGCTCTTCGGGTCAAATGCATTCGGCACAACCAGTCGAAGATTATTGTCGAGCGGGATGACTTGCTTTCGGAGATTCGGCACTTGCAGGCTGTGATGGCGAAGCTCCGGGGGGACGCAGAGGAGCTGTCCGCCGAGGAGGACGAACAGTCTAGTGAGGATGTGTCTATATAAGAGACAAGTGTAGTGGGTCGGGCGTTGTGTGTTTTGTTTGCTGACACTTTGTAATGGAATGTTTTGTATTATGCACCGACCATTAATAAAATTCCCTTTCATTTCTTTGCGCATTTGTCTTTGCTTACAACTGCGTCGGCCGCGCCGTGATCTTTGAACCGAGCACGTTTGTTTAACCGAACGGGTCCCCATGGGTAAGGTACTTTGTCGTTTAGCAGCTCTGACGCGGTACGACACAAATTCCTAGGCGGCTCCGCGTTCGAGAAAGTGGTATTTTGTCGTTTAGAGCAGGTGGCGAGATCTGAGCCATTGAATGTAGGCACGAATCTCGAGGTGGCTCAGTCTCCAAGAAAACATTATCTTGTCGTTTAGTGCAGGTGGCAAGATCTGAGCCGTCTGATCGAGATCACGCACGAAAGTTGAGGGGAAAGTGTATTTTCCCCGTTTACACGCTCGGGAAGGCACTTGCTCGGGAACCGACCGAAGGTCTGGGTCTTCGGGCTTCGGCTAATAGTTAGAAGAGTTCGGATTATTTGTTCCGGACCTTGGGTATAGTTCAATGGCTGTGGGAGCAGTTTCGAACGGCGATCTACCCCTGGTTCGTCCGGAGACGAGCCGAGGAGGTAAAGTCGAGCCGAGTGTTGGACTCCGAACCATCAGTATAGTTCAACGGCTGTGGGAGCAATTCCGAACGGTGATCTACCCCTGGTTCGTCCGGAGACGAGCCGAGGAGGTAAAGTCGAGCCGAGTGTTGGACTCCGAACCATCGGTATAGTTCAACGGCTGTGGGAGCAATTCCGAACGGCGATCTACCCCTAGTTCGTCCGGAGACGAGCCGAGGAGGTAAAGTCGAGCCGAGTGTTGGACTCCGAACCATCGGTATAGTTCAACGGCTGTGGGAGCAGTTCGGAACGGCGGTCTGTCTCTGATCCGTCCGGAGACGAACCGAGGGAATGAGGCCGAGCCGAACGTGGACTCCGAACCATCGGTTGAGTTCAACGGCTGTGGGAGCAGTTCGGATCGGCGGTCTGTCTCTGATCCGTCCGGAGACGAACCAAGGGAATGAGACCGAGCCGAACGTGGACTCCGAACCATTGGTTGAAATCACAATATAAAAGGCAGGTGATAAGGGGGGAGAAAAACATGTAGATTCACAAACATAATAGAGCTTTCTTTATTGATATTCGACGGCGAACCGTTCTACATAGTACAATTTATGAAAAAAGGGGTTACAAGTCGGAGGGTTGGAATGGCTCGATACCCCTTGTTACTTAGAGTGGCGTCGGAACGCTCTCTTGGTATTTGAGGAGGTGGTCGGCATTCCAGGTCCTCGGAAGCTCTCTGCCTTCCATGTCCTCGAGACGGTATGCCCCAGGCCGAACAACTTTTGTGATCCGGTACGGACCTTCCCAGTTCGGAGCTAGCTTGCTCTTCTGACTGGGGAGGGATATGGCTAGCTTTCTCAAGACCAAATCTCCTTGCTTAAGGTCGGCGGGTCGGACCTTCTTGTTGTACGCTAGCTCGACCCTTCTTCGATAATTCTGCTGCCGAATCGATGCCCTTTCCCTCAGTTCATCTATCAGGTCCAAGTTTCCTCTGAGGTCCCGGGCGTTCTGTGCTTCGTCATAGGCTGTGAGCCGAGGGGAAGGTATTCCGACTTCGAGGGGTATCACGGCCTCGGCCCCATAAGTAAGATTGAAAGGGGACTCTCCGGTGGGCGTCCGCTTGCTTGTGCGGTAGTTCCACAACACATTAGGGAGTTGGTCCACCCACAAACCTTTCGAACACTTGTCCAACCTTTTCTTGATGCCTGCAAGGATTTGCTTATTAGCATTCTCGGCCTATCCGTTTGACTGGGGGTGTGATACGGACGAGAAGCGTTGCTGAATGACGAGGTCGTCGCATAGAGCTCAGAATGCCGTGCCAGTGAACTGAGTCCCGTTGTCCGTTACGAGGACACGGGGGACGCCGAACCTGCATATGATGCTCTTCCAGAAGAACTGTACCACTTTGTTCTCGGTTATAGTGGCGAGGGGCTCGGCCTCGACCCACTTCGAGAAGTAGTCGATGGCTACGAACAAGAATCTGAGCTGACCTGGAGCTGGGGGGAAGGGCCCTAGTAAGTCCATGCCCCACATTGCGAAGGGGATGGGACTTGATAGGGAGGCGAGGTTGGCCTGAGGGAGGCATCGGATGTTAGAGTGTCTCTGACAGGAACTGCATTGCCGAACGTGTCGTTCGGCGTCTCGAAGAAGGGTCGGCCAGAAGTACCCATAGTTCAAAGCTTTCCGGGCCAAAGACCTAAATCCGGAGTGTGCCCCTCCGATCCCTTCATGAAGCTCCTGTAGGGCATATTCGGCCTGATCCGGAGAGAGGCACCTTAGATATGGTCGGCCATCTATTTGAGAGAAGGAGCGTTTGTATAGGATGCCCTCGATCAAGACATAGCGCTCGGCCCGACTTCTGACTCGGCGTGCTTCCTTGGGATCCGAGGGCAGGACTCCATCCCTTAAGAATTCTACCAGTGGTTTCATCCAATTGTCCTGCAGCATGACTGGCAATGACTCCACCGAGCTAGGTGTCTCGTCTTCGATGCTCGGTTTAGAGAGGACTTCAATCAGTACGGTCTGTTCGAGACCTTGCAGAGAAGACGAGGCCAATTTGGAGAGAGCATCGGCTTGTGAGTTCTCCTCCCGGGGGACCCGTTGGATGATGGCTTCTTCGAACCGGCCTATGAGGTCCCGGACCTTGGCGAGGTACTTCGCCATTCGCTCGTCCCTGGCCTCATATTCGCCCAAGACCTGGTTCACGACTAGCTGGGAATCACTGTGAATCCGAAGGCGCTGCGCCCCAGCACTTCGTGCGAGTCCGAGACCAGCTATGAGAGCCTCGTACTCCCCCTCGTTGTTCGAGGCCTTGAAGTTCATGCGGATCGCATACTGCAGGACGAAGTTGTCAGGGCCGTTCAGGATAATGCCGGCGCCGCTTCCTTCATTGCAAGAGGACCCGTCCACGAAGACTGTCCAAATGGGGGGCCCATTCGGGACGTGGCCGACCTCAGGGATAGTGGACTCTACAATGAAGTCGGCGAGGGCCTGGGCCTTGATTGCCGTCCGAGGTTGATAAGAGATGTCGTGCTGACTCAGCTCGACGGACCACTTCATCAGCCGACCCGAGGTCTCCGGCTTGTGGAGGATCTGCTTTAGGGGTTGGTCGGTGAGGACAACGACCGAGTGAGATTGGAAGTAGGGCCGAAGCTTTCTCGCTGCCATGACCAGGGCATAGGCCATCTTCTCTATCCTCGGATAGCGGAGCTCGGCATCCCGAAGCACCTTGCTCACATAGTAGATGGGCCTTTGGGTCCGGTCCTCCTCTCTCACCAAGACGGCGCTTAGGGTCTGCTCGGAAGCAGCCAAGTAGATGAAGAGAGGCTCGCCTGGGACCGGCTTACTGAGCAGAGGGGGGTTCACCAGATAGGCTTTCAGCTGGTCGAACGATTCTTGTTGTGCTTGGCCCCATTCAAACCCTTTAGCTCCCCTGAGTACTTTGAAGAAGGGGAGGCACTTTTCCCCCGACTTGGATAGGAACCGACCGATAGCTGCGAGCCGTCCGGTGAGCTTCTGCACCTCCTTGACGTTTCGAGGCGGGGCCATGTCTAATATGGCCTTAATCTTCTCGGGGTTAGCTTCGATTCCTCGCTGGCTCACCATGAAGCCGAGGAATTTTCCCGAGGAGACCCCGAACGCACACTTGTTCGGGTTCAGCCGCATGTTGTACTTCCTCAACACGCCGAAGGCCTCCTGGAGGTCGGCTACATGATCGGTGCCGTGGATGCTCTTGACGAGCATGTCATCAACGTACACCTCCATGTTTCGGCCGATCTGGTTCTGGAAGACCTTGTTGACGAGGCGCTAGTAGGTGGCGCCTGCATTCTTCAAACCGAACGGCATGATCCGGTAGCAGTAGAGGCCTTGGTCGGTGACGAAGGAGGTCTTCGGGATATCCGGAGGGAACATCCGGATTTGATTGTACCCCGAGAAGGCATCCATGAAGCTGAGGAGCTCATGGCCCGAGGTGGCGTCAATAAGGGTGTCGATGTTCGGGAGAGGGAATGGATCCTTCGGACACGCCTTGTTCAGGTCAGTGAAGTCGATGCATATCCTCCACAAGCCATTGGACTTCTTGACCATTACAACATTCGACAGCCACTCGGGATAATTTACCTCCTGTATGAACTTGGCCTTCAGCAGCTTATCCACTTCCTCCTTGATTGCCTGCTGTCGCTCGGGAGCGAACTTTCGCCTCTTCTGCTGAACCGGTTTGCACCCCGGTTCGACGCTTAGACGATGGACGAGCAAGTCCTCGGAGATGCCGGGCATGTCCGCGGCCGACCAAGCAAATAGGTCGTGGTTATTCCGGATGCACCTCACCAAGTCGGAGAACAGCACGGTCGGCAAGGACTTGCTGACGAGGAATTTTTGGCTCGGATCCTCGTCCGAGAAGAGTAATTCTTCTAACTCGTCGGCCGGCTCGGACGTTGGGCGGGCCTTCGGCTCGGGGATTTCTAGTGTCTCGAGCGAGAGCACTGGTCCCCCGGTGGAATGTAGCACTTCCGAGCTGTTTCCTGGCTTCCCCTGACTTCCCCTACTCCCGAACGAGTGGGGAACTTCATCTTCAAATGGTATGCTGAGGGGACAGCCTCCAGGGCAGCTAGGCCGGGGCGGCCTAAGATGACATTATATGCTGCTAGGACGTCGACGACCATGAAGTCCATCGGCTCGGTCCGGGTAGTAGGGGTGCTTCCCGCAGTAACGTCCAGGGTTATCACCCCTTCGACGGTTACCGGGACCCCCGTGAACCCGTGGAGGGTGTAACCGGCCGGCTTGAGACGGTCTCGGGACAGCTGCAGGCCTCGGAAGGCCGAGAGGAAAAGGATATTGACCGAACTCCCGTTGTCCACCAGAATCCTCTGCACCTTAAAGTTGGCCATGCGGAGGTCGATGACGAGGGCATCGCAGTGGGGGGTTCGGACTCCTTCGAGGTCGGCATCGAAGAAAGACACAGGGACGCCGAGACCTTTCGGGGGAGGGGCACTATGGACCGAGTTGACCTCTCAGACGAAGGCCTTCCGGGAGGAATTAGAGGAGCCCCCCATGGGGCCTCCGTGGATCAAGTGCAGAACCCATTCCTCCTCGAACTCGGGTGTCTCTTCGCGCCGCTCGGAGCGCTTGTTAGCCCCTCGAGGCGGAGGGGAGTGGCGGTCTGTCTGATCATTAGTCTTCACGAACTTGGCCAACTGCCCCCTTCGAATGAGGGCTTCAATCTCATCTCTCAAAGTCCGGCAGTCATTCGTATCGTGCCCGTGGTCTCGGTGGTACCGACACCACTTATCTTTGTCCCTCCTCTTCGCCGGGGTGTGCATCCTCGGAGCTGGAGGGATGACCCCCTCCTTCTCCACCTCCATGAGGATGGTAGAGACATTAGTGGTGAGGGGAGTGAACTTCTCGAACCTGGGGGGAGGGCGGCGCTGACCGCCCATGTCCTTTTGAGCTTTCTTGGACCCTTCTTCCCCTGTCGCCTTCCTTTTCGACCCTGCGGAGGACCCCCCCAAGCTGGGAAGGGCTTCGGCCTCTTCTGCTCGGATGTACTTCTCGCACCTCAGGAGGAGGTCGGCGAAGTCATGCGGGGGCTTCTTGGCCAGGGATGACCGGAGGTTGGCGTTAAGGACGTTCGACTGGAACGCCACGGTGGCCACGGATTGGTCTAAGGAGGCAATATACCTGACTTCTGCGGTGAACCTTTTCACATAGTCCCGCAACTTTTCCTCCTTCTCCTGCCGCAGGTTCAGTAAGGAAAGACTTGTCTTCTCGGCTCGCCGGCTACTCACGAAGTGAGTAATGAACAGCGTCTCGAACTGCTCGAATGAGAAGATGGATGAGGGAGCGAGCCTGGAATACCATTCCCGAGCCGACCCCCTGAGGGTGGCAGGGAAGGTCCTACAGAGCACCTCGTCGGAAGCTTGATGGATCAGCATCAGGGTCTTGAAGCTTTCGACGTGGTCGACCGGGTCGGATTCCCCTGAGTATGTTTCAAACTGCGGCGGTTTGAAACTCCTCAGTATGTGGGCCTCCATGATCGACCGTGAGAAGGGGGTCGGCTGGGACGGAAGGTTCCTGCTCGGAACTCTTCCTCCCTGTCCATGCGGCCGATACGCCTTTCCACCTCATGGAGACGGCGGATGAGGGCGTCGTCCCTCCGCTGGTAATCGTATGACCCCCCGGACTCCTCTTCATAGGAAGGGGAGCGTGGACTGCGGTGCCGGTAGTCCTGGGACCGGCGAGGGCTTTGTTCCCACTGCTGGCGGCTGGGAGCCGGGGAAGGGCTCCGGGTTCGGCACCGAGGACTGGGATTTCTGGGGGGCGTCGGAGCCCTTTGTGCATTCTGGACGTTCTGCCGAAGATTGAGAACCTGCAGAACGGTCTCCTAAAACTGGAGGAATTCGGCTCGACTGATAAGTACATCTCGGTCCCTCGGATGACGCCGATCCCTGGGGGAACGGGACCTCCTCCTTCGGCGCTCGGGGGATGCCGCTCGGCCTCTGCGGTCCGGAGACCTTCTGCCGTCCCGGCGACGAGGGGACCGCTCATCTTGACACTGGCGGGAGGCTCCCTCTCGGGCCCGCCTCTCGTCGAGATGGGTTCGGAGGTCGTCGTCCTTCTGGCGGTTCAGAAGTGTGATGCGGAGGTCGGGATGATGAGAAGCCATCGAGTCCGAGGACCCATTATGGACCGAGACATGGCCCGGATTGAGGGGCTGCTTCTCCTTCCGACCGTTATGACTGGACGGACCATTGTTGGGCTGCTGCTTGGGAGGAGGAGGAGGAACCTGCTGAGTCGGCGGAGGAAGGTTCGACTGAGGAATAGGATTGACTGGGACTTCATTCACCGGGTCGGTGAGGTTACCCACACGGTTCGACCCTCTGGATCTGACCTTCTTCAGGGGCATGGCTGCCTAGGACGACGGAGGATGGGCTGAGACTGTTCGTGTGGTTTTTCCCACGGACGGCGCCAATCTGTTACCGCTGATTTCGGTGTGGGGGTAAACAGATAGAATGTGTGGATCCGAGAAAAACCTGAACAGTTGACTCGGCCCTCTTGCTTCCGCCGCGACCTGCAAGGAAGTGCGAAACACCGGGGTTGATTCCGGCGACGCACCCTCCGACGCTCTTGTCAGTAATCAGATAAAGATTAAGGAAGAGCTTAAATGGTGAAGAAGTGATTAACCTGGTCTTGGTGGTAGAGGGGTTGTATTTATAGTCACCTTTGGAGCGGTTAGGGTCCTGATTTCCTACCTAACAGTCAGGAGGAAAATCCTCCTATTCTGTTTTGGGAAGTCTGGCCCTGATTCCCTGGTGAGAGCCAGTCAGGCTTATTGATTTGATTTAATCAAATCAGTGGCCTTGATTCTCCTCTTGGTGGACCGGGCTTGCATCGGGTCGGGACCCGTGCCCAGTTGAAGTGGATCTATTCGCGGGTGGTTGGTTTTGTGAGAAGGAGGCCCAATACCCGTTTTGGATCCATCTGTATGTGAAATTACCTTTTTACCCCCATGCTTCAAAATTCGTGCTCGATCTGGACGGTCCCAATTTAACCCTATTTTGAGCCATATCAGTGAGCGTGGCGCAATTTGAACCGTCCATCGTGTCTTGACACGAATTTTGGAGAGATCCGACGGTGATTCAGCCTCGGTAGAATTTTTCTCCATATATGAGATTCGGTTCCTCATCCCCTCGGTTCGGAAGCTCGGTGCCATTAGCCGAGGTATGGAGTTAGATGTTTTGAAGCATCCTAGATTTGAAGAGTCGCCACCCTCCGGCTCAGTACTCGGCTGCTTCGCTAGGCTGTTCGGTAGCTCGGCTAGGCGAACCGGTGGCCAGCAGCTCGGAAGGTACACGTGGTCAGATCTGGAGCATCCATCATTGCGTGAATCACGAGGACTGGATTCAGATCACGAGAAAATGTTATTTTGTCGCTTTGTGAGTGTCGCGCAATCTGAACCGTCCATCATGTCTTGACACGAATTTTGGAGAGATCCGATGGATATTCAGCCTCGGTAGGATTTTTCTCCATATATGAGGTTCGGTTCCTCGTCCCCTCGGTTTGGAAGCTCGGTGTTGTTGGCCGAGGTATGGAGTTGGACGCTTCGAAGCTTTCTCAGTGGCTCGGTTGCTCGATCGAGCTGTTCGGTAGTTTGGTTGGGCACACCGGTGGCCGAGTCGTGGACTTAAGCGTCTTGAGGAGTCTTTGTTTTGAAACGTCGCCACTCTCCGCTTTGGCACTTTGGCTTCTTACGGGCTTTTTAATTTCCCAAGGAAGCCTAAATGTTGCACTAGGGTTATAAGTTCTTACTTCCCCACCCCCAAGCTCATTTCTTACTTTCTACTCCAAGCTTTCACTTTTGCTCTGCATTCTCTGCTAGCGGTGATATTCACTCCAAGGCGGTTGCGTTAGCTGTCGCGTGGGCCAGGCAATTTCCGGCGAACTTATTCCGACCGTGAACGCCACTTCAAGGGCACGTCACTTCAAGGTCAGTTTACTTGCCTTATACTTTTTCTAGAGATGTCAAGGGTGAACTCGAGGAGTGAGGCCTCGTCCTCGGGTGATAGTGGTGCCGAGGAGAGGAGGCAGATGGAGATCCGAAGGAAGGGGAAGTAAGTAGCCGAGCCGTCTGTGGCCGAGGCGAGGAAGGAGAAGAAGAAGAGGAGGGTAGTGGCTTAATCTCCTGTGGTCGAAGTGATTGTGGAGAATCCGAGGCAAGCCCCTGAGATGGGCCGGTACCCTTGTGTACTGTCCGGGCATGCTGGGGTTAGGCAGTACGAGGGCGACCTCATGAAGAAGGCGATTATCGGTCAGTCGGAAGTTTACGAAGAGAACAACCCGGTTCTGACCACCGAGGCGGACGAGATAGGATCGGTGCTATCCGAGAGGGACCTGCTCTGGATCAGAAAAGGGTTCGCCATGCCTCTGGAGTACAAGCTAATTCTCCCCGGCCCTGGGATGCGAGCGAACTCCAAACTGTCGTCGTCGGATATGTGCATGTTCGACTACGACTCTCTGAACGCCGGACTGCGCTTCCCCCTGCACCCTTTCATTCTTCAGGTCCTCGGGTGGTACTGCCTTGCACCGATCCAATTCATGCGGAACACGTGGCGCCATGTGAACGCGTTCCTGCTGCAGTGCCGCAACGCCGAGGTCGAACCGGACCTGACGATCTTCCGAAGCATGTATCGGATAAACCGGATGCACAAGATCGAGCATCGATACTACCTGGCACCGAGGAAAGGCATTCAGATTATAGAAAACCCGAACTCGATCAAAGGCTGGAAGGAGAAGTTCTTCATACTGAGGGATCCATCGATGCTGCAAGTTCCGAGCCGGTGGAAAGTAGAGGTGCCGAAGTTCGCAAGGGCCGACCCGGAACTGTCTGCGGCCGAGGAGGAAGTGGCGGGGAAGATCGTGGCCCTCCCGATGTTGAGCTGGGGGGAGATGACCGAGGAGGTGCTGTACGGGTCAGGCCTTAGTCCGATCGACCCGAGTACGCTCCTGACATCTCGCAATATTTTTTTTCAAAGTCTTTAGTTCGTTTTGCTAACTCTCAATTTGTTTGTTGTTTGGTACAGAAGCGCCGAAGATGGACTTTACGGCCATGATGAACGAGAGGGGTAAGGTGGCCGATGGGAGGAAGAGAAAGAGGCCGAGCACGACCGTCTCGTCAGGTCGGCCTCCCAAGGTAGCTTCGGCAGTTATTCTGCCACCCCCCATCGCTGAGATCCCCTTGCCAACGGTGGTTGTCGTCACTGAGTCCTCGGCCCATGCTGCTTCTTCCGCGGTCGGTGAGGCGTTCGACGTCTCGGCGGCTTTGTCGCTTCAGGCTCCGCCGCTGACTGCTGAGGCCGAGGTGATCCTGACCGAACAGCATAAGCAACTGTTCGTTCCGGATTGGCGGGTCAAGAAGCACGACGGCTTCCTCGGGAATTCGCAGATGTCAATGCAGGCCGTCAAGCATTTGGCAACCCCAAAGGACCGAGCCGCGCTGAAGGCGGAGACGGTTGACGACGATACCTATGAGGTTGCTCGGTCGCTTGTATCGGTAAGTGTCGCATGCTCTCTCCTGAGAATCTCTTCAAGTCTGCCGTTCGGCTGTTACCTTGTTCTCACTATCTTTCTGTTTTGGCAAGCCACTTGCCACTTTAACCATCTCCTCGAAGCGTTCGCCGAACAGGAGAAGGAGCTGAAGGCTGCCAGTGATAAGGACAGGGCAGACAAAGTGAGGACGGTTCGGCAGCTCAAGGCTGAGCAGAGGCGAGCCGAGGGCTTAGAGGTCCGGGTCGCCGACCTTGAGGCAGACCTGGAGCGAACCAAGGGGCGGCTCGCCGAAGAGGTCGCCAAGGTCACCAAAGCTGCCGAGGAGTCAGCGGCGTCGGCCAAGGCCCTGCGGAGGCGAGGGCGGAGAGGGACGCCTTGGCGACGAAGATCAGGGCCGAGGTCGAGGCTGAAGCGAAGAAGCACATGGCCTCCAACATGGAGAAGTCTTACCAGAGGGCGCTTGACCATGTCGAGGATCGAGTCCCAAGCTTCCAGCGGGTCGGCTACAGGCTGTGGCCCTGAACCCCGTCAGATGGCGAGGAGGGAGGTGAAGAGGAGGAAGGTGACGGGGAAGAAGGCGACGTCGATGAGGAGGTGGTTGCCGAGGTGGATGTGACCAACCCCCAGGTCGGGGGGAGAGATGAGGGGCCGTCTGGCGAAGCGCCTGTGGTTGAGCCGACGACGCAGGTGGACCCCTGATCTCCTCGTCTTTTTGTAATCTTTTTTCTTCTTCTATTTTTTTTAAAAAAAAATGTAATGCTTTTTTGCGGACTGGCCACCGCTTCTTCCCTTATGAATAAAAATTTTGTTTCAAATTTGTCAACGGGTTTGGATCGGTCTGTAGTCTTTCGATTGTGACGCTTTCGTATTTCAGATCCTCGAACACATCCCAGAAACAGCAGCAGCTCGGCGTCGTGCTGAGCTGTTTAAGCAATCTCGCGAGGCTCGCCTCGAGGGCGAAATCGAGCTAATCCGGAGGGTGTCACTCAACGTAGAGAAGAAGTACAGCGAGCTGCTAGCCGAGGTGCACCATCTTCGGATAGTCGAGGAGGAGTTCTCGGCGAAGGAGGAAGAGTTAGCCTCGGTGCGGACCGAGCGAGACGAGTTCGCGAGGAAGGTCGAACAGCTGCAGAGGGTCACGGTCGATAAGAGCATCGAGGTGACTAACTTACGTCGTATTATATCCGATAGTGCTAAGTGCCCCGGTTCGGCAAAACTCCCTCGATTCAAGATAATGGTTAAGGACGACACTCTGAAGGATAGGATCGTTGAGCTCGAGGAGGAGGTGACTCGACTGAAGCCTCAGCCCGTGAGGGCTAATGTCCGCAGCACCTCCTGCACTCGCGAGGAGAGATAGAGAGGGATCACCTTTTACGAGCTCGCGACTCGTCGTCAAATTATGGGTCAGACAGCGGCCGACGCACAAAGCGGAGTAGCTGTCAGCTCGAGTGGAGCCTCGGTCGGAGCCACCGTTAGGATTAGTGGCGAGGCGACGTCGCAGTTCGTTGGCCTGGAGACAAGCTCGGAGATGAAGAAACGAAAACCCCGTTTGTCTCTTAATCGGAACGTCCCTGTCCCGAGGAGGCACTGATCGAGCTGCATCGAGCCTTAGACCTGCGTCGTTTTCCTTGTTGTAATGAAATATCTTGTAAATTTGTCAAGTCGTTGCTTCGCTGTAACTTTTTTGCCTTGTAAACTTATCACGTTGTTTCAATAAAATCGAAGTTGTTTCGCTCAACATTGTGCCGCAGCTGCCTTACACTTGAAAACGAACCATAAGGACCCATAGTTGTCTTCTTTGAATGTTTTAGCGGCGGAACTTTAGTTTTTTGCTCGGAATATACCGAGGAGACTTTGTACCTCCGTAGTGCGATAGCTCGGATTTTGGACGTAGTCCACGTGGCTCAATCTAGATGGTCGATCATGATCGTGGTGCGCATCACGATGAGGGGGGACACGAATTCCCAAAAAACACTATCTTGTCATTTTGTGGATACGTGGCACGATCTGATCCGTTCATCACGCTCCAGTACGTATTTTGAGGTGATCTAACGGTAAAATTGGTCCGGCAAAATTTTTCTCCATACGTGGGGGTCGGTTCCTCGTCCGCTCGGCTCGGGGTATTGATTGAGTGCAGTCGAGCCGAACGCTGGACTCCGAACTACCGTTAGAATTGCTCGATGGTTGTGGGAGAAGTTCCGAATGGCGACCTACTTCTAGCTCGCTTACGAGCGAATTTGCGAAGTAGAATCGAGCCAAGTGTTGGACTCCGAACCATCGGTAGAGTTGTTCAACAGTTGTGGGAGCAGTTCCGAATGGCGACCTACTTCTAGCTTGCTTACGAGCGAACTTGCGAAGTAGAATCGAGCCAAGTGTTGGACTCCGAACCATCGGTAGAGTTGTTCAACGGTTGTGGGAGCAGTTCCGAATGGCGACCTACTTCTAGCTCGCTTACGGGTGAACTTGCGAAGTAGAATCGAGCCAAGTGTTGGACTCCGAACCATCAGTAGAGTTGTTCAACGGTTGTGGGAGCAGTTCCGAATGGTAACCTACTTCTAGCTCGCTTACGAGCGAACTTGCGAAGTAGAGTCGAGCCAAGTGTTGGACTCCGAACCATCGGTAGAGTTGTTCAACGGTTGTGGGAGCAGTTCCGAATGGCGACCTACTTCTAGCTCGCTTACGGACGAACTTGCAAAGTAGAATCGAGCTAAGTGTTGGACTCCGAACCATCGGTAGAGTTGTTCAACGGTTGTGGGAGCAGTTCCGAATGGCGACCTACTTCTAGCTCGCTTACGGGCGAACTTGCAAAGTAGAATCAAGCCAAGTGTTGGACTCTGAACCATCGGTAGAGCGAAGAGTAAAGGCAAAGAGTTGTAAACAGTTTTTACAAGTAAAATATAAGAAAGCTTTTCTTTATTGACTAATGGTCGGCCGCTTCTAAAGTTGCGAGCCGTTGTTACATATGAGAAACAAATTAGAGAAAATATAGGGGGTAGGAGAGGAACGGTTCGACATCCTGAAATACTTAGAGAGGTGTCGGGGCACCTTCTTGGTACTTCAAAAGATGGTCGGCATTCCAGGTCCTAGGAATTTCTCTGCCTTCGTGGTCTTCGAGACGATAAGCTCCTGGTCGAACTACTTTCGTGATCCTATAGGGTCCCTCCTAATTTGGAGCTAACTTGCTCTTCTAACTAGGGAAGGAGACAGCTAGCTTTCTGAGGACTAGGTTCCCTTCCTTGAGATCGGTAGGTCGGACCTTTTTGTTATACGCCAGCTCGATCCTCCTTCGATACTTCTGTTGGCGGATTGGTGCTCGTTCCCTCAGCTCGTCTATCAGATCTAGGTTTGCCCGAAGGTCCCTGGCGTTCTGTTCTTCGTTGTAGGCTACAAGGCGAGGAGAAGTGTTGCCGCTAAATTTGGTGTGGGGACAAACAGATAGAATTTGTGGATTCGTAGGGAAACTGAATAGTAAACCTGTGTACCTGTTCCGTTGGGCTTCAACCGTCGATCCCGCCGTGGACCTGCAAAAAGTGCGAGACACCGGGGTTGTTCCCGGCGACGCACCCTCCGACGCTCAAGTCAGTAATCTAGGAAGACTATGAATGAGCGCTAAAACTGATGAAAGATTGATTACCTCTTAATGGAGATGGATGGGGGGTATTTATAGGCGTCTCAGGGAACGAATTAGGAATGTAATCCCCGTGATCTAATATGGAATATTCTTCTTGTAAACAGATTAGGAATGTAATCTGATAAGGTATATTCCCCGTAATCAGATAAGGAATTTAATCCCCAAATCCCAGTGAAAAGATAGATGTACATCTGGGCCGTTGATCAAGATTAATCAGGGACCCCGATTTTATCTTGTTGGATTGGGTGCGCAGCGGGTTAAAACCCGCACCCTCTTGTTGGTGGATCCATTCGTGGGTTATTGGGTCCTTGGGGAGAAGATCCAATACCCATTTTGGACCTTCTTGTAGGCGAAATTACCGTTTTACCCCTGGGTCCCAAGATTCGTGCCCGATTTGGACGGTTCCGATTAACCCCTGTTTTTAGCCATATCACGAGCCCCCCACTCCTAAAGGCTAAATTTGATCGGCCTTTGAGGAGTAGTTTAACTGTTTTAATGGCTAGCGGAGTTGTATCGGAGTTCAAATGGAGGGTTTTGAATCTTGAAGGGGTAGTGAGGTATTTTCCAAGTGGGTTGAGCTCCGAGTTGCTCATGAGCTCTGATGGTCATGTGGTATTCTTGCAGGGATATCCTCTTTTCCTTCGCGAAGCATCAATTCGTCGTTCGGGGGTCTTTTACGCCTTAGACTCCCCCTAGGGCTCGCTGACTAGGGGGCCGAGGTCCATATGCAGTTCGGCAAGCTTTTCCGAAGAGGAAAGCGGGTTTGGCGTAGCTGCGAGCACTAGGAGGGAGTCTGGCGATCTGCCGAACTTGGTTTTCACCCTGTAACAAGGTCGGTGTCACGAACGCTCGGCAGTGAGTGCCGAACTTGATTTTTACCCCGTAACAAGGTCGGTGTCACGAACGCTCGGCAGTGAGTGCCGAACTTGATTTTTACCCCGTAACAAGGTCGGTGCCACGAACGCTCGGCAGTGAGTACCGAACTTGATTTTTACCCCGTAACAAGGTCGGTGTCACGAACGCTCGGCAGTGGGCGCCGAACTTGAATTTTACCCCGTAACAAGGTCGGTGTCACGAACGCTCGGCAGTGAGTGTCGAACTTGAATTTTACCCCGTAACAAGGTCGGTGTCACAAACGCTCGGCAGTGAGTGCCGAACTTGATTTTTACCCCGTAACAAGGTCGGTGTCACGAACGCTCGGCAGTGAGTGCCGAACTTGATTTTTACCCCGTAACAAGGTCGGTGTCACGAACGCTCGGCAGTGAGTGCCGAACTTGATTTTTACCCCGTAACAAGGTCGGTGTCACGAACGCTCGGCAGTGAGTGCCGAACTTGATTTTTACCCCGTAACAAGGTCGGTGTCACGAACGCTCGGCAGTGAGTGCCGAACTTGATTTTTACCCCGTAACAAGGTCGGTGTCACGAACGCTCGGCAGTGGGTGCCGAACTTGATTTTTACTCCGTTACAAGGTCGGTGTCACGAACGCTCGGCAGTGAGTGCCGAACTTGATTTTTACCCCGTAACAAGGTCGGTATCACGAACGTTCGGCAGTGGGCGCCGAACTTGAATTTTACCCCGTAACAAGGTCGGTGTCACGAACGCTCGGCAGTGGGCGCCGAACTTGAATTTTACCCCGTAACAAGGTCGGTGTCACGAACGCTCGGCAGTGAGTGCCGAACTTGATTTTTACCCCGTAACAAGGTCGGTGTCACGAACGCTCGGCAGTGAGTGCCGAGCTCCTAAACTTGTCGTTTTTAGGAGTTTGTTTCTTCTGTGCGCCATCTGAACTTCTGGCGGCTCTGACAGCTCTGACAACTCTGACAAATGGGACGTTCATTAATTGTTGTGACCTCTGGGCTTCCATCAGACGGGACGCGCATTAAATTCGACTCATGATTTGGCGTGGTTAGCGAGGCGACGATTGGGGTCACTTCGTCGTTTGGTTTAAATGGGCCGGTCGTACGAGCCCATTAACCTCGTTTGGAGCGCCCTTCCCTCTATAAATCCTCACCCCCCTCTCTTATTTCTCATTTCTCCTCTTTTTCGCTCAGACGATTTCTTGTGCTCAGGCGAATTCTTCCGGTGGTCGGTGTTTGATTCAGGCGAAGTTTTCCGGCGGCTATCTCTCTTAAGGTAATTTATCATCAACTATGTCTGTAGCTTCTGTCTCCGAAGAAATCTCTTGGTCCGAGCCCTCCCTTGAAGATGTCGAGGATTCGACTCCGACCCCGACCAAGGGCAAGAAGGTGTTCGGCAAGGATTCGATCGTTGTGGATCCGAAGAGAATGGGGGAGTTCGGACAACTGCCAAGGCCGTTGACGGGGCTCCACAGAGTTAGGCAGCTCCCGGAGGATCAGGCCGAGCAAATTGTTCATGGGAGGGGGAGGTCCTTCGAGGAGAATGCCGCGAGGGAGACGACGGAGGCGGACGATGCGGCGTCGATCCTGTGCGAGGAGGATCTGGCAATGATCCGGGATTCTTTTTTCATCCCGGAGGAGTACGAAATTATGCTGCCGGGCCCCGGAGTTAGGGCCAACTCGCCGCTGCCAGTGACGATGTGTTGCTGGCCGGTCGACGCCTTCATCGCTGATGCTCGGCTACCTCTCCACGCGTTCGCTGTTACCGTGGTGAGTTGGTTCGGGGTCAGCCCCATCCAACTCATGCCGAACGCGTGGCGAGTGATAAACGGTTTCGTTCTTCACTGCCAGGCCGCAGGGATCGAGCCGCAACTGAATGTGCTTCGGACGCTATACCGGCTCCACCAAGGGAATAAGTCGGAGTACCGGTATTACTTGACTCCGAGGCACGGCGGTAGGCTCGTCATATGCCCCGACTCCATCAAGAACTGGCGAGAGAAGTGGTTGGTTGTGCGGAGTCGAGAGGCATGGCCGATCCCTTCTGACTGGGTAGAAGGGGTGCCGAAGAGGGCGAAGGCGATGCCGAAGCTCTCAGTGGAAGAAGAAGAGGCAGTCCGGATTCTCCTTGATCGGCCGAAGTACGATTGGAGGGAGCTGACGGAGGACGTCCTCTACAAGGGAGGGCTCTGCCGCGTAG
Source organism: Hemerocallis citrina (assembly GCA_017893485.1). NCBI lineage: Eukaryota > Viridiplantae > Streptophyta > Magnoliopsida > Asparagales > Asphodelaceae > Hemerocallis > Hemerocallis citrina. The sequence continues at coordinate 179,130,987 of CM030358.1, read as the reverse complement.
ACCCTAGTACGCGGCTCTCGTCAAGTTCTTTTTTCTTTCCGTACCTTCTTCCTTGTTATTTTTTATGTGCTGACCAATTTTCGCTTTTGATGCAGAATCCATGGACTACGAGGCAGTGTTGGCGCTCAGGGCAGGGCTCGCCAGCAAGGCGCCGAAGAAGCGCAAGAGGGTCGCATCGAAGCTGCCCTCGACCTCGAAGGCACCGAGGATTGGGGCCTCTGTCGAGGAGGTGGAGGTCCTCGACAGTCCGGCCGTCACTGTGGCGGGGACTCCGGCCCTAGCATCTGTGGGCGAGTTCCCCATTGCTGCCGCCCTCGCCATGCCGACGCCGCCGCTGACTGTGGCGGGCGAGGAGCTCCTGACAGAGGAGCACAAGCGGATTCACATCCCGGACTGGCAAGTCCGGAGGCATGATGGGTTCCTCGGGAACTCGCTGGCGAGCATGCAGGCCGTCAAGCACCTCGCCACCCCAAAGGACCGAGCCACCATGGAGGCGGGGAGAGAGGGTGACGACGTGATCGAGATCGCTCGTTCGGCGGTATCGGTAAGCTTCTCTTCGTTTGTTGTACTTCTTGAATCACAAATTTTTTTTTTCTAACTCTTTTAGTTCTTCTTTGCTGCAGATCATCGTCCACTTTGGCCACCTCACCGAGAGGCTGACAGCTCTAGAGAAGGAGCTGAAGCAGGAGTCCGACCAAGCTCGGAACGAAAAGGCTCGGATGTCGAACGAGCTCGACAAGCTCCGTGTCGAGCATGAGGGCAGGTCGGCGAGGGTCCAGCACCTCGAGGCCGAGGTGGCGAGGTTGGAGGGCGAGCTCCTTCGCCAGAAGGAGGGGTCGGCCAAGCAGTTGGTCGAGGCCGAGGCGGCGAAGGCGGCGGCTGTGAAGGCGGCGGAGAACGCAACCCTGGAGAAGGCACAGGGGTTCCTCGCCCAGAACATGGCGAAGGCCTTCGCCGCAGCCCTCGAGCGGGTGTCGAAGGAGTACCCCGACATGGACGTCTCGGGGTGGAGGCTGTTCCCTGGCCACGTCGAGGGTTTCGACCCTGAATCCGAGGGGGAGGAGGATGAAGGGGACGACGGAGCTGATGCCGGGGATGGGGTTACTGGCGAGGTCACTGGTGCTGCGGTCACTCCACTGTCGGTGGTGTCCCCTTCGGCGAAGTCAACCCCTACCCCACCTCATCGCTCGGGGAAAGAGGTCGAGCCTTGACTCCGCTCCTCGTTTTGTTATTTTGTTTGTCTGTTTATTTTTTTGTTTTTCTTTTCAATCATTGTAACGCCTAATAGCGGACTGGCCACCGCTACTTTTTCAAATGAATGAAAAGAATAATTTTTGCAAGTATTGGTGTTCGAATTTTTGTCTTTCGCCCCCCTTTTTCGCCGAACATTCTCTTATGGCCTCGAGAGTTTCTTGTTTCTTTTCTGATTTTTCTTGTTTCACTTCTGGCCAAGTGTGGCGCTCCGGCAATGTTCTATCTTTTTGCTGATTACTTCGATCTCTTTGCAGCTGATGGTGATCGCCCAAGATGTCGAGCCTTCGCGCTCGGACGAGGAAGCTCGAGCCGAGGTCGGCCTAGGGGCGACGAGGCTGTGTTTAGCGAGGTGCCGAGAGAGACTCTACGAGGTCGAGCTCGGATTGCGCCGAGCTAAAAGCGAGAGGAAGCATCTCCAGCTCATCCTCGGCCGGCGAGATGTCGAGATTCGTCGTCTGGAAAGCATGATTGAAGAGCTTACCCCCGCGGGTGAAGGTGAATATTCGCCAACTGATTTTAGTAATGAGATTCGGGTTCAGTGCATCCGTCATAACTTGTCCAAAATAACAGCGGAGAGAGATGACTTGCTTTCCAAGATACAGCATCTGCAGTCCATAGAGGCGAAGCTTCGGAGCGAGGGCGAGGGCTGACGGCCGAAGTGGCCAAGTTGACGATCGAACGGGTACAGTTGACTGCCGAGGTCGAAGCACTGAAGAGAGCGACGGTGGATAAAAGCATCGAGGTCACTCACCTTCGGCGCCTCATCGCCAGCCGATCAGGAGTGCCGGACTCCGCGATACCCCCACGTTTCGAAGTCGATGTCAAAGACGACTCGTTGCGGGATCGGATCTCGAAGTTGGAGGCAGAAGTGGCCCATCTTAAGCCGCATTCAGGACCGATCAACGTTCGAAGCACGTCGTGCACTCGTGCTGAGAGTGAACGGGGCATTACCTTCTATGAGATGGCGACCCGTCAGCGGATCGGCCAACCTAGTCCGGGGGACGCGCAGAGCTCGGTGGCAATTTCGTCGAGCGAAGCGTCCGTCGGAGTAACTACTAGAAGTGGTGCCGAGGATACGTCTCAATTCGCCGGCTTGGGGTCGCGCTCCGGAGACAAGCGTCGTCACTCTCGAGTGTCTTTGCAGCGGAACGCTCCGGCTCGAAAAAAGCGCTAAAGTCGTCGACTCCGCGAGTTTTTGTGTATTTTTTGTTTTTTGCTAAGTGTAATAAGTCGGCATCGTAACTTTTTCTTTGACGAGTTGTAATCCTGCCGTGTTTGTCTTTGTACCGCATCTGTTTCATTAATAAAAGTGTTGTTGCCGAACTTGAGTGTTTTTACTTTCGCGACTGTTGTCTGCTGCGCCGAGGCTTATAAAGTCGGCCGCGTACTTGTCCGTCGATCGGCGAGGGGAATGTTCGGCCAGTGGTGCCGAGCCTTATCTCTACTGCCCAATCATGCCGTCCTGTGAGGCAAGTTCGGCGGCTGCCTCTCAAACTGCGTCAAAGCGCAAGTGTCGGGCCTCGGATCATTGCTAGAGTGGTTCGGTAGCTATGACCGCGACCCTGAATGGCAAACTACTCCTAGCTCGCTGAGAAGCAGTCTTACGAAGTAGATTCGAACCAAGTGGGGGACTCCGAACCACTCAACGACTGTGGGAGCAATTCCGAATGGCGAGCTACTCCTAGCTCGCTTAGGAGCGAACTTGTGAAGTAGAATCGAACCAAGTGTTGGACTCCGAACCATTCAACGGCTGTGGGAGCAATTCCGAATGGCGAGCTACTCCTAGCTCGCTTAGGAGCGAACTTGTGAAGTAGAATCGAGCCAAGTGTTGGACTCCGGAACCATTGTTAGATTAGTTTAGGGTTGTGGGAGCATTTCCGAATGGCGAACTACCCCTAGCTCGCTTAGGAGCGAGCTTGCGAAGTAGAGTCGAACCAAGTGTTGGACTCCGAACCATTCAACGGCTGTGGGAGCAATTCCGAATGGCGAGCTACTCCTAGCTCGCTTAGGAGCGAGCTTGCGAAGTAGAGTCGAACCAAGTGTTGGACTCCGAACCATTCAACGGCTGTGGGAGCAATTCCGAATGGCGAGCTACTCCTAGCTCGCTTAGGAGCGAACTTGTGAAGTAGAATCGAGCCAAGTGTTGGACTCCGAAACCATTGTTAGATTAGTTTAGGGTTGTGGGAGCATTTCCGAATGGCGAACTACCCCTAGCTCGCTTAGGAGCGAGCTTGCGAAGTAGAGTCGAACCAAGTGTTGGACTCCGAACCATTCAACGGCTGTGGGAGCAATTCCGAATGGCGAGCTACTCCTACCTCGCTTAGGAGCGAACTTGTGAAGTAGAATCGAGCCAAGTGTTGGACTCCGGAACCATTGTTAGATTAGTTTAGGGTTGTGGGAGCATTTCCGAATGGCGAACTACCCCTAGCTCGCTTAGGAGCGAGCTTGCGAAGTAGAGTCGAACCAAGTGTTGGACTCCGAACCATTCAACGGCTGTGGGAGCAATTTCGAATGGCGAGCTACTCCTAGCTCGCTTAGGAGCGAACTTGTGGAGTAGAATCGAGCCAAGTGTTGGACTCCGGAACCATTGTTAGATTAGTTTAGGGTTGTGGGAGCATTTCCAAATGGCGAACTACCCCTAGATCGCTTAGGAGCGAGCTTGCGAAGTAGAGTTGAACCAAGTGTTGGACTCCGAACCATTCAACGGCTGTGGGAGCAATTCCGAATGGCGAGCTACTCCTAGCTCGCTTAGGAGCGAACTTGTGAAGTAGAATCGAGCCAAGTGTTGGACTCCGGAACCATTGTTAGATTAAAGAGTTAAAAGCAGAGAGATGTAATAGTAGCGAAAATAAAAGAACTTTATTTATTAATATCTAATGATCGGCTGCTTCTAAAGTTGCTAGCCGTTATTACAATGAAAAAATAAAAGGAAGAATCACTACTAGTTAAAGGAAGGGAATGGTTCGACATCTCGAGTTACTTAGAGAGGCGTAGTTGCTTTCTCTTGGTATTTCAAAAGATGGTCGGCATTCCAAGTCCTGGGAATTTCTCTGCCTTCGAGATCTTCTAGCTTGTATGCACCGGGGCGGATCACTTTTGAGATCTTGTACGGTCCCTCCCAATTCGGGGCCAGTTTGCTTTTCTGTTCGGGGAACGAGATGGCCAATTTTCGGAGGACTAGGTCCCCTTCTTTGAGGTCCGTTGGGCGGACTCTTTTGTTGTATGCTAGCTCAATTCTTCTTCGGTAACTTTGTTGCCGTATAGCAGCTCTTTCTCAGATTTCGTCTATCAAGTCTAGGCTTGCTCTGAGCTCTCTGGCATGCTTCTCTTCTTCAAAAGCTATCAAACGAGGAGAGGGTATCCCCACTTCTAGGGGAATGAGGGCCTCGGACCCATAGGTGAGATTAAACGGGCTCTCGCCTGTTGGGGTCCGCTTGGTGGTGCGGTGATTCCAGAGCACGTTTGGCAGCTGATCAACCCACAGCCCTTTGGAACACTTGTCTAACCTCTTCTTGATGCCCGAAAGGATCTGTCGGTTGGCATTCTCGGCCTGGCCGTTTGACTGAGGATGGGAGACGGAGGAGAATCGGTGTTGTATGGCGAGGTCCTCACATAAGGCTCGGAAGGCAGCCCCAGTGAACTGCATTCCGTTATCCGTAACTATGACCCGGGGAACGCCGAATCGGCAGATCACATTTTTCCAGAAGAATTGAACAACCCTATGCTCGATGATTGTAGCCAGGGGCTCGGCCTCTATCCATTTCGAGAAATAGTCAACTACCACGACTAGGAACTTTAACTGTCCGGGAGCTGGCGGAAATGGCCCTAGTAAATCCATCCCCCACATTGCGAAGGGGATCGGACTTGATAGGGAGGTGAGTGGTGCTTGTGGAAGGCGTCGGATGTCGGAGTACTTTTGGTAGGAGCTGCATTGCCGAACGTGTCGCTCGGCGTCCCATAGGAGAGTGGGCCAGTAATACCCATAGTTCAACACTTTGCGCGCTAGGGCTCTGGAGCCGGAGTGGGCCCCGCCGATGCCCTCATGGAGTTCTTGTAGGGCATAGTCGGCTTGCCCGGGGGAAAGACATCTCAGGTAAGGCCGACCGTCCACCTGGGTGAAGGAGCATTTATATAGGATACCTTCGATTAATGTATAACGCTCGGCTCGGGTCCTGATTCTTCTTGCTTCCTTCGGATCTTCGGGGAGGAGTCCGTCCCTTAAGAACTCGACGAGGGGTTTCATCCAGTTGTCTTCGAGGAGGACGGGCAATGTTTCAACGGAGTCAGGTGTTTCGTCCTCTATGCTCGGCCTCAGGAGGACCTCTATCAATACGGTCTGCTCAAGACCTTGAAGGGAAGAGGAGGCTAATTTGGATAGGGCGTCGGCCTGAGCATTTTCTTTTCGGGGGATCCTTTGGATGAGGGCCTCTTCAAATAGCGCCATGAGGCTCTTAACTTTGGCCAAGTATTTGATCATCCTATCATCGCGGGCTTCATACTTGCCGAGGACCTGATTAACGACCAACTGAGAGTCGCTGAAGATCCGTAGGCATTGTGCCCCTGCATTTCGGGCCATTCCAAGACCGGCTATTAGCGCCTCGTATTTGGCTTCGTTGTTCGAGGCTTTGAAGTTTATACGGAGGGAGTATTGGAGGATGAAGTCATCTGGACCTGCCAGAATGACTTCTGCCCCGCTTCCCTCATTGCAGGAGGATCCGTCAACATAAACCGACCAAACTGGCGGTCCCTTTACTGTTTGGCTGGGCTCGGGGATGGTGCTCACAACTATGAATTCGGCCAGCGCCTGAGCCTTGATCGCGGTCCGAGGCTGATATGATATGTCATGTTGGCTCAGTTCGATCGACCATTTCATAAGGCATCCCGAAGTCTCGGGTTTGTGAAGAACCTGTTTCAGCGGCTGGTCGGTAAGTACAACCACCGAATGTTACTGGAAGTACGGGCGAAGCTTTCTCGCGGCCGTTACCAGGGCATAGGCCATTTTCTCGATCTTCGGGTACCGGAGCTCGGCATCCCGGAGCACCTTGCTGACGTAGTAGATGGGCTTCTGAGCCCTTTCTTCTTCGCGGACTAAGACCGCACTGAGCGTCTGTTCGGAAGCTGCCAGGTAGAGGTAAAGCGGTTCGCCAGGTACTGGTTTGCTGAGAAGAGGTGGATTGACGAGGTAAGCTTTAAGCTGGTCAAAGGAATCTTGTTGCTGCTGCCCCCACTCAAACCCTTTAGCCCCCCTGAGGGCTTTGAAGAACGGGAGGCACTTCTCCCCGGACTTCGACAGAAAGCGCCGTATGGCGGCTAAGCGACCAGTCAACCTCTGAACTTCCTTGACATTTCTAGGAGGGGCCATGTCCAATATGGCTTTGATCTTTTCCGGATTTGCTTCAATTCCTCGTTGGCTAACCATGAAGCCGAGGAACTTTCCTGATGAGACACCGAACGCACACTTGTTCGGGTTGAGTCTCATATTGTGCTTTCTTAGGACGTCAAAGGCCTCTTGGAGGTCGGCCACATGATCAACACCTCGGATGCTTTTTACAAGCATATCATCGACGTACACTTCCATGTTCCGGCCGATCTGGGCCTGGAAAACCTTGTTGACGAGGTGTTGGTATGTCGCCCCTGCGTTCTTTAGGCCGAATGGCATGACTCTGTAGCAATAAAGGCCTTGGTCGGTCACAAAAGATGTCTTCGGGATATCCAGGGGGAACATTCTTATCTGATTGTAACCCGAGAAAGCATCCATGAAGTTGAGGAGCTCATGTCCCGAGGTTGCGTCAATCAGAGTGTCAATGCTCGGCAGAGGGAAGGGATCTTTGGGGCAGGCCTTGTTGAGGTCGGTGAAATCAATACAAATTCTCCAAGTCCCATTGGACTTCTTCACCATTACTACGTTTGACAACCACTCAGGGTAGTTTACCTCCTGTATGAATCGGGCCTTCAACAGCTTGTCTACCTCTTCTTTGATAGCGAGCTGATGCTCGGGGGCGAACTTGCGCCTCTTCTGCTGAACCGGTTTGGACCCCGGATCGACGCTCAGGCGGTGGACCAAGAGTTCTTCGGAGATACCGGGCATATCTGCTGCGGACCATGCGAAGAGGTCTTGATTGGTTCGGATGCATTTCACAATATCCGAGTATAGGGCGGACGGGAGGGTCTTGCTAACAAAGAACTTGCGGGTCGGCTCTTGTTCAGAGAAGAGCACCTCCTCCAGTTCATCCACCGGCTCGAAGGTCGGTCTTGCAGTATCTTGAGAAATTTCCAGAGTCTCTAAGGAGAGGACGGGTCCAAGGGTTGAGGTCATGTAGCACTTTCTAGTCGTCTCTTGATTGCCCCTTACTTCCCCGACCCCGGACCGGGTGGGAAACTTCATCTTAAGATGGTATGCTGAGGGGACAGCTTCCAGAGCTGCGAGGCTAGGCCGACCCAAAATGACGTTGTAGGCGGCGGGAACATCCACCACCATGAAGTCCATTGGCTCTGTTCGGGTTGTAGGAGTTTGACCGGCAGTTACATCGAGGGTGATCACCCCTTCAATAGTTACCGGGACCCCCATGAACCCATGGAGAGTGTAGCCGGCGGGCTTGAGTCTGTCTCTGGAGAGCTTTAGGCCTTTAAAAGCGGAGAGGAAGAGGATGTTGACGGAGCTGCCGTTGTCTACTAAGATCCTCTCCACTTTGAAATTTGCCATGTGGAGGCTAATGACGAGTGCATCACAATGTGGGGTACGAACTCCTTCTAGATCTTCGTCGGAGAACGTGACTGGCACTCCGAGGCCTTTGGGAGGAGGGGTGGTTCGGACCGAGTTGACTTCTCTTATAAAGGCTTTCCGAGAGGAGTTCGAGGAGCCCCCCATTGGGCCCCCGTGAATGAGGTGGATGACTCGCTCTTCCTCGAAGTCTGGCGTCTCTTCTCTTTCCGGATGCTTGTTAGCCCCCCGAGGCGGGGGAGGAAGTTCGGCTCGGTCCTTTCTTACGAACCTAGTCAGCTGCCCTCTCTGGATAAGGGCCTCGATCTCGTTCTTCAGGGCACGACAATCGCTGGTGTCATGCCCATGGTCCCGGTGATAACGGCACCATTTCTCTTTATCTCTTCTTTTGGCGGGGGTGTTCATCCTTGGAGCAGGGGGGATGATACCCTCCTTCTCGACCTCCATCAAAATGGTTGAGACGTCAGTGGTGAGGGGAGTGAAATTTTCGAACCTGGGGGGAGTTCGGCGCTGGCCGGCATTGTCCTTTTGGAGCTTCCTGGCTCCTTCCTCCTCTGTTCCCTTTCTCTTAAACCCGGAGGAAGACCCCTCCCAGTTTGGTCGCTGCTCGGCCTCTTCGGCCCGGATATACTTTTCACTGCGAAGGAGGAGGTCGGAAAAGTTCTGCGGAGGTTTCTTGGCGAGGGAGAAGCGGAGGTTGGAATTGAGGACATTAGATTGAAATGCTGCCGTAGCGACCGACTGGTCGAGGGATGCTATAGACCTGGCTTCAGCTGTGAACCTCTTCACATAGTCTCTCAGTTTCTCCCCCTTCTTTTGGTGGAGGTGCAATAGGGAGATGCTGATTTTCTCAGCCCTACGGCTGCTTACGAAATGTGTGATGAACAGGGGTTTCGAACTATTCGAAGGAGAATATTGAGGAGGGGGCGAGGCGAGAGTACCATTCTCGGGCCGGTCCCTTGAGAGTTGCGGGGAAGGTTTTGCAGAGGAGGGCATCGAAAGCTTGATGGAGGAGCATCAAAGTCTTAAAGCTTTCGATGTGATCAACTGGATCGGTCTCCCCGGTGTAAGTCTCGAATTGGGGAGGTTTGAAACTGAACGGCACAGGTGCATCCACTATGGTCCGGGAGAAAGGGGGTCGGCTAGGACGTAGGGTCCTCCCCCTGAGCTCCTCTTCTCGGTTTATCTGACCCAGGCGCCTTTCTACTTCATGAAGATGGCGGTTCATGGTGTCATCTCTCCGACGGTAATCTGCCGAGCCTCGAGACTCGTCTTCGTATGAGGGAGAGCGAGGGCTGCGGCGATGGTAACTTTGGGAGCGACGTGGACTTAGGGTACGCCAGGAGTTGGTAGGAGCAGGACGAGGAGATGGGGACCGTCGGTGAGGGCTTCGGACTGGAGGAGGGGACGGGACCTTCGGCTCGTTAGGATTTTGACGGAGGTTGAGAGCCTGCAGGACGGTCGCTTGGAACTGCTGGAACTCGGCACGGGTGATTGGTGCCTCATTGTTCCTGGGCTGTTGCCAACCTGCGGGAGAATGCCTTCTTCGGTAATGATCGGGGGACTCTTTTCTCCCTCTGCGGACGGGGGACCTGTGGTACCGGTGGCGAGGAGACCGCTCGCCCGGATAGTGTTGGCGGGAGGCTCCCTCTCGGACCTGCTTTTCTTCCAGATGGCGGCAGAGGTCATCATCTTTCTGGCGATTAGGGGCGGTATTGTGGCGACCAGAGGCGCGGGGGTGATGGGAGGCCATAGTCCGTGGAGGTGTTGTGGATGGAGAGATGCTCTTACTGAAGGGGTTGTTTCTGAGGGTTAGGACCCTTTGGATCAGGAGGGGGAAGGTTCTGTTGGAGCGGGTCTTCCGCGGTAGGGAGAAGTTGCCCTTATTGCTGAGCGGGATTAGGGAGGACTTCTTGCTGCTGATCAGGGTTGGGTCTTCGGTTGGACCCCCTCGATCTGACTTTCCTAGGAGGCATGGCTGGAGAAGATCTGTTCACCAGGAAGAGGAGAGGTCTCTATTCGTTAGTGTAACGCCCCGAATTCTAAATCACTGAATTCGAGATGTTCTTCAGGATCTTTTCACTTTTCTTTGAGTACAATTTTACAAGGAAATTCAAATTTTTCTTTTTTTTACATCAGAGTTACACATCTTACATTTAATTTTACACAGCAGAAGCAAAATATACAACATTTACATAAATGAACAACAACATGATAAACTCTTTATGCATCCATTCCTCTTTACATGTAATTTATCCTGCATACAGAACTGTGGGTACGTCAGTTTATTCAACCGACGATAATTATACACGGCCATCCTCTCTATGCCAGAAACAGTATAATGAATCTCATTTCTTGACAAAATCACAATCTTGTTCATAATAAGCATGTAAATCAAAAGGGAACTTTTAAAGATGTCGTGTCGTGATTGTGCACTTAATCCTTAATGCAATTATTTAATTTTCACATGACACTAATGTACACTTGTTCGAATTCTATGCATCCCATTCTACATAGGTTCGAGGGCAAGCCTCTTATTCGTTCTTCATTTTATAGGGTTCGATCCCTCGCCATGATTTACTCTACTACTGTAATTACAATGAGTATCTTAGATGATCCTATGAGTACAAGCATGTATCCTGGACCCTGGAAGGGAATCCCATGCCATGTCTTGGCTCACCAAGCATGCATTCTGTGGTAAAATTCAAGCCTCCTCCCTGAACACAATCCTCTTGCAGTCACCAAAACATCCCACAAGCGTTACTAAAGTCCGATCATTACTGAGTTGTGCCCGCGCCATGTCTTGGCTCACCAAGCATGCATTCTGCGGCTCACACACCCGCACCGTAAAACTCTAGTTCTCATACTTATGTTTTTCTCTCACTTTCATCACCTCCACACTACGTATTAAAGTTACATTAGAATCATGAATAAAAATCAAGCTCTAGAGTTAGCCTCTCCATCAACCGGACTTAGCATTTCATTTCACATGACCAACCTTGGTCTATTTCTCAGTATCATTTCATTTCACTGCCGGGGAGACTTAGCTACTCTTTCGTTCAATTTCAAGTTCACAATATCCAATTGAGCGTCCTCAGCCCATAATTCATTTTAGAGTCTCACAGACTTTCTTATCATGATTTAGCCTTTCATATTTTCATTTAATTCTCAATTCTCATCTATGATTCATTTATATAATTCATACAGCCATAAACAGAGTCCATCGATTCAAGTCATACAGTTCATAATTCCCAACAGCAAATAACATGAAGTTCAAATATATCCAAGTACACTCTGTACAGTCGACTTGGAAGAACACCAGTCGACTCATACAGTCACATACAGTATCATCGTAATTGCTCGGGATAGTCGACTATTGTACACCACCAGTCGCCTGTCCTGCAATTTTCAGGTTCACAATACTTGTCCTCATGACAGTCGACTGTTCACCCATCAGTCGTCTGTCCTGGAGATTTCAACAGCACAATTCTAAGTCCAGATCAGTCGACTTGCTACACGCATTCGGTCGACTGGACAGATCCATTTTAATTTAAAAGATTATTTACAGTTCTTACGTGTACTTGCATCATGATGTCCATTAACAGTATACATAAGTTCATGTTTCATAGACAGAGTCTCTTATCGTCCAGTAACATTACAACATGAATTACTAATATGCTCTTTCCTTTAGAGAAAATACTCTAAACATGCATTCACATTGCTCATACTTTCTTACGACAATGAAGATATAAATCTCAAGTCATCATGCTAGATCTACGCAAATAGAATATCTTAATTCATGGAATTCTGAAACAGTCATACTCAAGTACGGTACCAGTCGGCTGAATCCAGTATCAGTCGACTGCTCCTGACCATTCTAAGTTATTAATCACCATTAGTTCTTTTCATTCATTTACCTTCCCTCCATCATATGTGTCATAGGGAGAAATATACATATAATAATCACACCATCATGTCTAATTGCACACATGTTTATCAGCACATTATGAAAAATAGCGTCTCGTACCAGTCGGCTGGCTCACATGGCAGTCGACTGTACCGACAGTCTCGTTCTCATTATTAATAGCATGTTCAAGCAATTTCTACTACATTCAATTCACTTTTGTAACATGGTATCAATCATAACAATTATAGTATCATTCCTACATTATAAGTCCTGAGAAACACCCACCTTATAAGAAGAAATAACGAAATCCCGCAAAACTCCTCAAAGTAGAGAACGCCTTCTTGCTCCTTTGCCCCACACCGAGCTCCTCAGCAATGCTGCTTGCCTCCACAGAAAAGCTCCCACACAAACTCACAAATACTCTCTTGTAATAGTAATCTTAGAAAATTTTAGTGTAAAAGAGATAGGGAAATAGGAGGGGTATTTATACTAGGAAATAGATAGAATAGATGGCTAAGATTAATAGGGGAGTTGCAGATCAAGGGATAGGATGCACTCGGGAGTTTGAGAAACTACCCACACTCACACACAACCGCCCATGATGGATGCCACTACTCTACCCACAATCCGGCCAAAAGAAAAGGTGCTCAATGCACGTGTATGCGAAATGCACGTGCATGCACACCCACACTAATAAAATTGTACAAAAATATAATGTATAAAAAGTGTTACACAAAATGGGCTTAAATTCATTTGGGCCAAAAATAAATATTTTAAAAAGAGAAAATGAACAAATCAACATTGGGCTTCAGGAAGAAAGATCTATAGAAAATAATACACTTTATTCATCATGTAGAGAAAATAATAGACAACAAGCTACACAAGCACACCATATGAAAATAAATAAATAATCTTTAAGTATTAAGAAAAATCGGGGTATTACATCACTCCCTCCTTAGAATAGTTCCGTCCCCGGAACTACAGCCAAGAGCGAGAAAAGCAGAAAACATCACAACAACAAGAGATACCAAGATACCAAGAATACAAAAATACAATCAAGCAAAGAGCTCAGGATAGTCCTTCAACATCCTCTCCTCAGATTCCAAGTAGCCTCTTCAACCAAGTGGTTTCTCCAGACTACCTTGACCATCGGTATCGTCTTATTCCTCAAGACTTTCTCCCTACGGTCAACAATCTCGACAGGAGTCTCGATGTAATTTAGGTCTAACTGCAGACCTTCCGGCACTTCAGGCAAATGATGACTCGGATCTGGAATATACCCTCTCAGCATAGACACATGAAAGACATTGTGCACCTGAGACAACTCTTCCGGTAATTCAAGCCGGTAAGCAGTTTTCCCGATCCTTTTCAATATCTTATATGGGCCTATAAACCTCGGGGCTAACTTCCCGCCTTTGCCACAACGAACCACACCTTTACTGGGCAATACCTTCAGAAAGACGAAGTCACCAACCTCAAACTCAAGGTCCCTTCTCCGGTTGTCTGCATAGCTTTTCTGCCTGCTCTGAGCTTCCACCAACCTTTTCCTGATCAGATCAATCTTCTCAGAAGTTAGTTGCACAAGCTCAGGACCAAACAACTGACGCTCCCCAACCTCATACCAACAAACAGGAGTCCTGCACTTCCTGCCATACAAAGCTTCATACGGCGCCATCCCAATGCTAGCCTGGAAACTGTTGTTGTAGGCAAACTCCACCAAAGGTAAATGCCTTTCCCAACTGCCTCCAAAGTCTAGTATACAATACCGAAGCATATCCTCAAGAATACGATTGACTCTCTCGGTCTGCCCATCGGTCTGCGGATGAAAAGCAGTGCTGAAATCTGTTTTGGTACCCAAAGCTGCCTGAAGACTCCTCCAGAAATGCGAAGTAAATCGCGCATCTCGATCAGACACAATAGTCGAGGGAACACCATGAAGTCGGACAATCTCACCAACATACATCTCAGCCAACTTGTCCATCGAAGCAGTGAGTTTCATCGCCAAAAAGTGAGCGGACTTGGTAAGTCGATCGACTATAACCCAAATAGCATCGTTGCCTTTAGAACTCTTAGGCAATCCCGTGATGAAATCCATACTGATGTTATCCCACTTCCATTCCGGAATAGGTAACGGCTGTAATAGACCTCCGGGTTTCTGATTTTCGGCTTTGACTTGCTGACAAACCTCACACTTTGCGACAAATTCGGCCACATCCCGCTTCAAACCTGACCACCAGAAATGCGGTTTGATGTCTTTGTACATCTTAGTACTCCCAGGATGTACTGACAAAAGAGTAGCATGCGCCTCCTGAAGAATACTCTCTTTCAGGTTCGCCTGATCTGGAACACACAGCCTATCTCCGAACCACAGCACTCCATCCCTGGTTTGAAATCCGGGCAACCTGCCAGCACCAACCTGCTCCTTCATCTCCAAGATATCCGCATCAACTTCCTGACTTGCAATGATCCTTGCATTCAAAGTAGGCTGAAGCTTCAACTGAGATAAAGATGCTCCCAATCCTTGCAAGACAACCTCAATACCTGCTCGATCCAGCTCCTCAATCAGATGCCTCTGAGTTGTAATCAAACTGGCCAAACTGCTCTTGCGACTAAGTGCATCAGCAACAACATTAGCCTTTCCAGGATGATACTTGATCTCAGGTCGCATGTCCTCGAGCACTTCCAACCATCTCCGCTGCCTCAGATTGAGATCCCTCTGCTGATATATATACTTCAAGCTCTTGTGATCCGTGTACATGTTCAACTTCTCACCGTACACGTAGTGCCTCCATTGCTTCAGAGCAAAGATAATCGCAGCCAACTCCAGATCATGAGTCGGATAATTCTTCTCATGCGGTCGTAGTTGCCTAGACCCATAAGCGATTACTTTACCTTCTTGCATTAAGACACAACCAAGCCCCCGATGTGAAGCATCGCTATAGACATCATACTCAACTCCTACTCTAGGCAAAGCCAAAATAGGTGCAGTAGTCAGTCTATCTTTCAACTCCTGAAAACTCGCCTCACATTGCTCAGTCCACTTGAAGCTCACATTCTTCTTGGTCAACTCAGTAAGCGGCACAGCTATCTGAGCATAATCTTGAATGAATCTCCTGTAGTATCCAGTCATCCCAAGGAAACTTCTGACTTCCTTCACTGTAGTAGGCCTAGCCCAATCTCTCACTGCCTCTATCTTCTGAGGGTCAGTTGCCACTCCCTCCTTAGAAAGGATGTGACCTAGGAATGCCACTTCAAATTTCCAGAAATCACACTTGGATAACTTGGCATACAACTTCTGCTCTTCCAACTTCTGCAAAACTGCTGCCAGATGCTCGGTGTGCTCCGCCTCAGACTTGGAGTACACGAGAATATCGTCGATAAACACCACGACGAAAGAATCAATAAACGGCCTCAGAACTCTGTTCATTAAATCCATGAAGATTGCGGGTGCATTCGTCACTCCGAATGGCATAACTAAGAATTTGTAATGCCCATGCCGAGTTCTAAATGCAGTTTTGTGCACATCTTCAGCTTTCACTCGCACTTGGTGATATCCTGATCGAAGATCTATTTTGGAGAATACAGTTGCTCCTTGTAGACGATCGAACAAGTCATCAATTCGAGGAATCGGATACTTATTCTGAACAGTGACCTTATTCAGCTCTCGGTTATCGATACACATCCTCATCGATCCATCCTTCTTCTTTACCAAGAGCACTGGTGCTCCCCAAGGTGACGCACTAGGTTGAATAAAGCCTTTTCCCAATAGTTCCTCAATCTGCCGTTTCACTTCATCCTGTTCCACTGGAGCCATCCTATATGGTGCCTTAGAAATTGGTGCACTTCCCGGTTGAACAGTGATGCTGAACTCTACATCACGATGCGGAGGTAACCCAGGAAAATCTTCCAAGAACACTGTCGGATAGTCCCGAACCACAGGAATTCCTTGCAATTCCACAGGAGTCTCTTCCTTGCAGATAGTTGCCACCAACTTAGAACACTTCTGCTTCCCTTGAAAAGTGACTTCAGGTCCTCCTGGAGCCTTCACTGTTACGGTCTTGGTCTTACACTCGATGCTTGCACTGTACACCGACATCCAATCAGTGCCAATGATAACATCGACTCCCAAGATAGTCAGCTCGATCAGATCAATGCCAAAGATTCTATCCCCAATCACTATCTCGCAATCAGCATAATACCGATCAGTGGTCAAAGTTTCCCCTGATGGAGTAGCTACTGCTAAGATCTTGCCTGGAAAAATCTTCGGTTCCGCTCCCAACACTTTAGCAAATCTAGGAGACACAAAAGTATGAGAGGATCCAGTATCGAACAACACAACAGCTTTCTTTCCATTAAGATAGAGTTCTCCTGTTACATAATACACACCATTACATTACAGTTTCACAATATAAACGGGAAGGAGAAATGACAAAAACCACACTAAACATCAGCCCTCGTACCAGAGATGACCTGATCTGCCTCATCAGCATCAGCTTCCGTCAAAGCAAATACTCGCCCTGACTGGTACGGCCTCTTCCCAGTCGGCTGTATTGGCACATTGTGATTGCCAGCCCGTGGTTTGAGACATTGAGATTAATAATGTCCCACTTCATCACAGTTAAAGCAAGTGACCGCGGAAGGTCTCCCCACATTGTTTCCCAGTCCTCCAGCTACACTGATAGCATTCGCCCCTGTCGGTTTGAACCTCTGTGCAGATGGTTGCCCTTTGAAACTCCCCGATTGTGCAGGCCTCTTCCCGGACTGCCAGTTGTTCCTCCGGTTCTGAACAACATGGAACTGCACCATATCTGCCTCCGTCGCTGCCGCCCTCTTCACCAGCTTATCGAATCTCCTAATACCAAGAGGTATCATACGAGACCTCAAGCTCGGCCTCAGACCATGCTCGAACTTGCGAGCCTTCTTCGCCTCATCCATCACCAGTTCTGGAGCGAACCTGGAGAGCTGAGTAAACTTAGTCTCATACTCCCTTACTGACATGCTGCCTTGCTGAAGTGACAGCAACTCCATGGCCTTCTTCTCCTGAACGTCGGAAGGGAAATAATGGCTGTGGAATTCTTCCAGAAATTCCTCCCAGCCAAGCAACAAGCCGCCCATAGTCCTCTTCATCGACTGCCACCAAACAGCCGCGTCCTTCTCCAACTGCAAAGTCGCCAACTTGACCTTGCTGCCCTCCGGTGTCTCCAACACCTCGAAGATTGTCTCCACTTGCCGAATCCAGTTGTCAGCCGCATCTGGATCTGACTTTCCCTCGAACACTGGTGGTTTCATTCTCTTGAACGATTCCACTAGCTTAATTGCCTCGGGTACTGGATTCACCGGTCCCCTTCCTTGGTTCGCAGCCACTGCATTCAGCGTCTGGTAAACCCTTGCAAGTTCGGTCTCCAGGTCCAAACCTTCACCATTCCTGGCTCCCCTTCTCGACATATTCTGATGCAAAAGATCCATTAAATTCGAAGTATAAGACAAGAAATTAAACCATCTTTCATTTCATTGAATTCCAAAGTTTATACATTCGAATTAAAAGACATCTTGACATCAGAACAGAAGAAAATAGAAACTAGGACAATCTAATCTCTACGGGTCCTCTTCGCTGCTCGAAGTTCATCCCGCAGTTCGTCAACCTCATCCTTCAGCACATCAGTTAGGTTCTTTTTCTTCTCAAGTTCCCAAATCCGATGACTAAGAACAGAGTAGTCGGCCTTCCGCTTCTCCAGCTGAGCTTCCAAAGCTCCAACTCTATATTTCAGGGTATCCACTTGCCTCTGAAGAGAAGCCACAGTGCCACTCAGAGCTGGTCCCTCTTCTTCATCGGAAGAAGAATCATCAGATGAATCCGGCGGTGGGGTGATCTCTCGAGATTCAGGGTACTCCTCATCATCAGAATCTGCTTGCCCAGGGTGATACTCGTCCTCAGAATCAGCCTGTCCAGGATGGTACTCTTCCTCAATAATATGCCAGTCGTCGCCTCCAGCAGGGTCGAAGTGATCAGCCATCTTAGAACAGAGAGGAAGGAGCATAAATCATAGAGCAACACAAATGTAAGTCACTTACATTTAAATCTCTAAACTCAAACACACACTCTAATGTCCACATCTAGGGGGTCGTTCCTTATAAACTTGTGCAAGTGTGAAAGCGTAGAAAAGCGTGGCTCTGATACCACTCTGTAACGCCCCGAATTCTAAATCACTGAATTCGAGATGTTCTTCAGGATCTTTTCACTTTTCTTTGAGTACAATTTTACAAGGAAATTCAAATTTTTTTTTTTTACATCAGAGTTACACATCTTACATTTAAATTTACACAGCGGAAGCAAAATATACAACATTTACATAAATAAACAACAACATAATGAGAGCTTTATGCATCCATTCCTCTTTACATGTAATTTATCCTGCATACAAAACTGTGGGTACGTCAGTTTATTCAACCGACGATAATTATACATGGCCATCCTCTCTATGCCAGAAACAGTATAATGAATCTCATTTCTTGACAAAATCACAATCTTGTTCATAATAAGCATGTAAATCAAAAGGGAACTTTTAAAGATGTCGTGTCGTGATTGTGCACTTAATCCTTAATGCAATTATTTAATTTTCACATGACACTAATGTACACTTGTTCGAATTCTATGCATCCCATTCTACATAGGTTCGAGGGCAAGCCTCTTATTCGTTCTTCATTTTATAGGGTTCGATCCCTCGCCATGATTTACTCTACTACTGTAATTACAATGAGTATCTTAGATGATCCTATGAGTACAAGCATGTATCCTGGACCCTGGAAGGGAATCCCATGCCATGTCTTGGCTCACCAAGCATGCATTCTGTGGTAAAATTCAAGCCTCCTCCCTGAACACAATCCTCTTGCAGTCACCAAAACATCCCACAAGCGTTACTAAAGTCCGATCATTACTGAGTTGTGCCCGCGCCATGTCTTGGCTCACCAAGCATGCATTCTGCGGCTCACACACCCGCACCGTAAAACTCTAGTTCTCATACTTATGTTTTTCTCTCACTTTCATCACCTCCACACTACGTATTAAAGTTACATTAGAATCATGAATAAAAATCAAGCTCTAGAGTTAGCCTCTCCATCAACCGGACTTAGCATTTCATTTCACATGACCAACCTTGGTCTATTTCTCAGTATCATTTCATTTCACTGCCGGGGAGACTTAGCTACTCTTTCGTTCAATTTCAAGTTCACAATATCCAATTGAGCGTCCTCAGCCCATAATTCATTTTAGAGTCTCACAGACTTTCTTATCATGATTTAGCCTTTCATATTTTCATTTAATTCTCAATTCTCATCTATGATTCATTTATATAATTCATACAGCCATAAACAGAGTCCATTGATTCAAGTCATACAGTTCATAATTCCCAACAGCAAATAACATGAAGTTCAAATATATCCAAGTACACTCTGTACAGTCGACTTGGAAGAACACCAGTCGACTCATACAGTCACATACAGTATCATCGTAATTGCTCGGGATAGTCGACTATTGTACACCACCAGTCGCCTGTCCCGCAATTTTTCAGGTTCACAATATTGTCCTCATGACAGTCGACTGTTCACCCATCAGTCGTCTGTCCTGGAGATTTCAACAGCACAATTCTAAGTCCAGATCAGTCGACTTGCTACACGCATTCGGTCGACTGGACAGATCCATTTTAATTTAAAAGATTATTTACAGTTCTTACATGTACTTGCATCATGATGTCCATTAACAGTATACATAAGTTCATGTTTCATAGATAGAGTCTCTTATCGTCCAGTAACATTACAACATGAATTACTAATATGCTATTTCCTTTAGAGAAAAATACTCTAAACATGCATTTACATTGCTCATACTTTCTTACGACAATGAAGATATAAATCTCAAGTCATCATGCTAGATCTACGCAAATAGAATATCTTAATTCATGGAATTCTCAAACAGTCATACTCAAGTACGGTACCAGTCGGCTGAATCCAGTATCAGTCGACTGCTCCGACCATTCTAAGTTATTAATCACCATTAGTTCTTTTCATTCATTTACCTTCCCTCCATCATATGTGTCATAGAGAGAAATATACATATAATAATCACACCATCATGTCTAATTGCACACATGTTTATCAGCACATTATGAAAAATAGCGTCTCGTACCAGTCGGCTGGCTCACATGGCAGTCGACTGTACCGACAGTCTCGTTCTCATTATTAATAGCATGTTCGAGCAATTTCTACTACATTCAATTCACTTTTTGTAACATGGTATCAATCATAACAATTATAGTATCATTCCTACATTAGAAGTTCTGAGAAACACCCACCTTATAAGAAGAAATAACGAAATCCCGCAAAACTCCTCAAAGTAGAGAACGCCTTCTTGCTCCTTTGCTCCACACCGAGCTCCTCAGCAATGCTGCTTGCCTCCACAGAAAAGCTCCCACACAAACTCACAAATACTCTCTTGTAATAGTAATCTTAGAAAATTTTAGTGTAAAAGAGATAGGGAAATAGGAGGGGTATTTATACTAGGAAATAGATAGAATAGATGGCTAAGATTAATAGGGGAGTTGCAGATCAAGGGATAGGATGCAATCGGGAGTTTGAGAAACTACCCACACACACAACCGCCCATGATGGATGCCACTACTCTACCCACAATCCGGCCAAAAGAAAAGGTGCTCAATGCACGTGTATGCGAAATGCACGTGCATGCACACCCACACTAATAAAATTGTACAAAAATATAATGTATAAAAAGTGTTACACAAAATGGGCTTAAATTCATTTGGGCCAAAAATAAATATTTTAAAAAGAGAAAATGAACAAATCAACATTGGGCTTCAAGAAGAATGCTCTATAGAAAATAATACACTTTATTCATCATGTAGAGAAAATAATAGACAACAAGCTACACAAGCACACCATATGAAAATAAATAAATAATCTTTAAGTATTAAGAAAAATCGGGATATTACAGTTAGGTTCCCACAGACGGTGCCAATCTGTTACCGCTAAATTTGGTGTGGGGGCAAACAGATAGAATTTGTGGATTCGTAGGGAAACTGAATAGTAAACTTGTGTACCTGTTCCGTTGGGCTTCGACCGTCGATCCCGCCGTGGACCTGCAAAAAGTGCGAGACACCGGGGTTGTTCCCGGCGACGCACCCTCCGACGCTCAAGTCAGTAATCTAGGAAGACTATGAATGAGCGCTAAAACTGATGAAAGATTGATTACCTCTTAATGGAGATGGATGGGGGGTATTTATAGGCGTCTCAGGGAACGGATTAGGAATGTAATCCC
Source organism: Hemerocallis citrina (assembly GCA_017893485.1). Taxonomy (NCBI): domain Eukaryota; kingdom Viridiplantae; phylum Streptophyta; class Magnoliopsida; order Asparagales; family Asphodelaceae; genus Hemerocallis; species Hemerocallis citrina. The sequence goes on along the minus strand of CM030358.1, from coordinate 179,109,777 downwards.
CGTGATCTGATATGGAATATTCTTCTTGTAAACAGATTAGGAATGTAATCTGATAAGGTATATTCCCCGTAATCAGATAAGGAATTTAATCCCCAAATCCCAGTGAAAAGATAGATGTACATCTGGGCCGTTGATCAAGATTAATCCGGGACCCCGATTTTATCTTGTTGGATTGGGTGCGCAGCGGATTAAAACCCGCACCCTCTTGTTGGTGGATCCATTCGTGGGTTATTGGGTCCTTGGGGAGAAGATCCAATACCCATTTTGGACCTTCTTGTAGGCGAAATTACCGTTTTACCGCTGGGTCCCAAGATTCGTGCCCGATTTGGACGGTTCCGATTAACCCCTGTTTTTAGCCATATCAAGAAGGTATTCCGACCTCCAGTGGGATCACCGCCTCGGACCCATAGGTGAGGTTAAATGGGGACTCTCCTGTGGGGGTTCGTTTTGTGGTGCGGTAGTTCCACAGTACGTTGGGGAGCTGATCCACCCATAAACCTTTGGAGCATTTGTCCAACCTCTTCTTAATGCCGGCGTGAATCTGCCGGTTAGCATTTTCGACTTGGCCATTCGACTGCGGATGGGAGACGGAGGAGAAACGTTGCTGGATTGCGAGGTCTTCACACAGAGCTCGGAACGCGGCCCCAGTAAATTGGGTTCCGTTGTCAGTTACAAGGACTCAGGGAACACCGAATCGACAGATGACGTGCTTCCAGAAGAACTGGAGCACCTTGTTCTCCGTGATTGTTGCCAGAGGCTCGGCCTCTATCCACTTCGAAAAATAGTCGATCGCCACGACGAGGAACTTGAACTGGCCCAAAGCTGGAGGGAATGGCCCTAGTAAATCCATTCCCCACATGGCGAAGGGGATAGGACTTGATAGGGAGGCGAGCTGAGTTTGTGGGAGGCAACGAATGTTTGAATGCTTCTGACAAGAGTCGCATTTCCGAACGTGTCGCTCGGCATCTCGGAGGATGGTAGGCCAGAAGTAACCGTAATTCATCACCTTCCGAGCCAGTGACCTGGACCCTGAATGTGCTCCGCCGATGCCTTCGTGGAGCTCCTGCAAGGCATAGTCAGCTTGTTCTGGGGAGAGGCACATCAAGTACGGCCTGCCGTCTACTTGTGAGAAGGAACGTTTGTACAAGATTCCTTCGACGAGAGTGTACCGTTCCGCTCGGGTCCTTACTTGTCAAGCCTCTTTAGGGTCATCAGGGAGGAACCCATCCCTTAGGAATTCGACCAGCGGTTTCATCCAGTCATCTTGTAGTAGGACCGGCAGCGACTCCACCGAGTCGAGGGTCTCGTCTTCTATACTCGGCTTTAAGAGGACCTCGATCAAGACGGTCTGCTCGAGACCTTGGAGGGAGGATGAGGCTAACTTGGAGAGGGCATCGGCCTGTGGATTCTCTTCTCGGGGGATTCGTCGGATGAGCGCTTCTTCGAACCGGGTCATGAGGGTTCGGACTTAGCAAGGTACTTCGCCATCCGATCGTCTCGTGCCTCGTAATCGCCCAAGACTTGATTCACTACAAGTTGAGAGTCACTATAGATTCGGAGGCGTTGCGCCCCTGCACTTCGGGCAAGCCCGAGGCCGGCGATTAGTGCTTCATACTCCGCTTCGTTATTCGAGGCCTTGAAGTTCATGCGCAGGGCATACTGGAGGATGAAGTCGTCGGACCTGCCAAAATGATCTCGGCACTGCTTCCCTCGTTGCAAAAGGAACCGTCCACAAAACCGTCCAAATTGGGGGTCCGTTCGGCACCTGGCTGACCTCGGGAATGGTGGTCTCGACGATGAACTCTGCAAGGGCTTGAGCTTTGATCGCAGTCCGGGGCTGGTACGAGACGTCGTGCTGGCTTAGTTCGATGGACCATTTCATGAGGCGGCCAGAGGTCTCAGGCCTGTGGAGGACTTATTTCAGTGGTTGGTCGGTTAGGACGACCACCGAATGGGACTACAAGTAGGGGCAAAGCTTTCTCGCCGCCATGATCAGAGCGTATGCCATCTTCTCTATCTTCGGGTAGCAAAGCTCGGCATTGCGGAGCACCTTGCTTACATAGTAGATGGGCCTTTGAGCCCGGTTTTCTTCCCTTACTAAAACGGCGCTGAGGGTCTGCTCGGAAGCAGCCAAGTAGAGGTACAAGGTTTCGCCCGGGACAGGCTTGCTGAGCAGAGGAGGATTGACGAGGTAAGCCTTTAGCTGGTCGAACGACTCTTGTTGCTGCTACCCCCATTCAAAACCTTTGGCCCCCCTGAGAGCCTTGAAGAAGGGGAGGCATTTCTCCTCGGACTTGGAGAGGTAACGACCTATTGCGGCGAGGCGGCCCGTCAGCCTCTGAACTTCCTTAACATTCTTGGGCGGGGCCATGTCTAATATGGCCTGGATTTTCTCTGGATTAGCTTCGATTCCTCGTTGGCTGACCATGAAGCCGAGGAACTTTCCTGATGAGACTCCGAACGCACACTTGTTTGGGTTGAGCCTCATGTTATGCTTTCTCAGTACGCTGAATGCCTTCTACAGGTCGGCAACATGGTCGGTACCTCGGATGCTCTTTACAAGCATGTCGTCGACATACACTTCCATATTGCGACCTATTTGGCTCTGGAAGACCTTGTTAACGAGGCGCTGGTAAGTGGCACCAGCGTTCTTCAATCCGAACGGCATCACTCTGTAATAGTAGAGGCCCTGGTCGGTTACAAATGAGGTCTTCGGGATATCCGGAAAGAACATCCGGATCTGATTGTAGCCTGAGAAAGCGTCCATTAAGCTGAGGAGCTCATGTCCCGAAGTCGCGTCGATGAGGGTGTCGATGCTTGGAAGAGGGAAGGGGTCTTTGGGACAGGCCTTGTTCAGATCAGTGAAATCGATACATATCCTCCAGTCCCGTTCGACTTCTTGACCATGACTACATTGGAAAGCCATTCCGGATAGTTAACCTCCTGTATGAACTGGGCCTTTAGGAGCATGTCCACCTCTTCTTTGATGGCTTGCTGCCGCTCGGGAGCAAACTTGTGCCTCTTTTGTTGGACCGGTTTGGATCTCGGCTCAACGCCTCAACGCTGAGGCGGTGGACCAAAAGCTCCTCGGAAATTCCCGGCATATCAGCGGCGGACCAGGCAAAAAGGTCGCGGTTATCCCGAATGCATTGCATTATGTCGAAACATAGGACAGAAGGGAGGGTCTTGCTGATGAAAAACTTTCTGCTCGGGTCATCCTCCGAAAAGAGCACCTCTTCCAGTTCGTCCACCGGCTCGGACATTGGTCGAACTGCCTCCTGGGGGATTTCTAAAGTTTCGAAAGAGAGGACCGGACCCCCGGTGGAAGTCATGTAGCACTTCCGGGCCATTTCCTGACTGCCCTTGACCTCCCCTACTCCTGCCCGGGTAGGAAATTTCATCTTGAGGTGGTAGGCCAAAGGGACGGCTTCTAGGGCAGCTAAGCCGGGTCAGCCTAGGATGACGTTGTATGCAGCTGGGATGTCGACAACCATAAAGTCCATCGGCTCGGTCCGAGTGGTAGGAGTTTTGCCAGCAGTTACGTCGAGGGTTATCACCCCTTCGATAGTTACTGGCACTCCCGTGAACCCGTGGAGAGTGTAGCCGGCCGGTTTGAGACGGTCCCTGGGTAGCTGAAGACCTCGGAAGGCTGAGAGGAAGAGGATGTTCACGGAGCTTCCGTTGTCTACTAGGATCCTCTGCACTTTGAAGTTCGCCATACGGAGATCGATGACAAATGCATCGCAGTGGGGAGTCCTAACCCCCTCGAGATCTTCATCTGAGAATGTGACCGGGACACCGAGGCCTTTTGGGGGAGGGGCGCTGTGAACAGAATCAACTTCTCGGATGAACGCCTTTCGAGAAGAGTTGGAAGAGCCTCCCATGGGGCCTCCATGGATAAGGTGTAGGACGCGTTCCTCCTCAAACTCGAGGGTTTCATCGCGTCGCTCGGAACGCTTGTTAGCCCCCCGAGGCGGAGGAGTGGTGCGATCGGCCCGATCATTTGCTCTCACAAACTTGGCCAGCTGCCCCCTCTGGATGAGGGCCTCTATCTCGTTATTCAGCGCCCGGCAGTCGTTGGTGTCGTGGCCATGATCCCGGTGGTAACGGCACCACTTCTCCTTGTTCCTCTTCTTGGCTGGGGTGTTCATCCTCGGAGCAGGAGGTATGACACCTTCCTTCTCGACTTCCATCAGGATGGTGGAGACGTTGGTAGTGAGAGGAGTAAATTTCTCGAACCTGGGGGGAGGGCGGCGCTGACCGCTATTATCCTTCTGCAACTTTTTGGTCCCTTCCTCTTCAGTAGTCTTTCTCTTCGTCCCGGAGGCAGATCCTCCGAAGCCCGGGAGGCATTCGGCCTCCTCCACCCGAATATATTTTTCGCACCTGAGGAGAAGGTCGGCAAAGTTATGCAGGGGCTTTTTGGCGAGGGACGAACGAAGGTTGGAATTGAGGACGTTGGACTGGAACGCGACGGTTGCCACTAATTGGTCGAGGGAGGCGATGGACCTGACCTCTGCAGTAAACCTCCTCACATAGTCCCTCAACTTTTCTCCCCTCTCCTGATGGAGGCGGAGTAACGAGATGCTGGTCTTCTCCGTGCGTCTGCTACTCACAAAGTGGGTTATGAAGAGCATTTCGAACTGCTCAAAAGAGAAGATGGAAGAGGGAGCGAGTCGGGAGTACCATTCCCGAGCCGAACCCTTAAGGGTGGCGGGGAAGGTTTTGCAGAGCATGGCGTCGGAAGCTTGGTGGATTAGCATCAAGGTCTTGAAGCTTTCGACATGGTCAACGGGGTCCGACTCCCCCGAATAAGTTTCAAACTGCGGAGGCTTGAAACCCCTCGGGATGGGAGCCTCCATGATAGTCCGGGAGAAGGGAGGTCTGCCGGGGCGGACGGTCCTTCCTCTCGACTCTTCCTCCTTGTCCATTCGACCGATGCATCTCTCCATCTCGTGGAGACGGCGGTAGAGAGCATCGTCCCTCCGGTGGTAGTCAAACGAGCCCCTAGACTCGTCTTCATAGGAAGGGGAGTGGGGACTACGACGGCGGTAGTCTTGGGAGCGACGAGGATTATGGTTGTGTTGTTGGTGATTAGGAGCCGGAGGAGGTGTTACGGACCGAGGACGAGGACTTGGGACCCGCGGGGGTGTCGGAACCCTTTGGGCATTATTGTTTGTGGGGCGAAGGTTGAGGGCCTGCAACACTGTTGCTTGGAATTGTAGGAACTCAGCACGAGTGATGGGTGCCTCATCATTCCTCGGATGACGCCGACCAGTGGGGGAATGTGGTCCCCTCCTATGACGCTCGGGGGATTTCCTCTGCCCCCTTCGGTCCGGGGACCTCCTACTGTCTCGGTGGTGAGGAGATCGCTCACCCGGATGTTGTTGGCGGGAGACTCCCTCTCGGGCCCGCTTCTCATCCAAGCGGCGGTGAAGATCCTCATCCTTTTGCCGGTTTAGAACGGTATTGCGGAGGTCGGAAACTCGAGGATGGTGGAAGGCCATGGAATCCGAGGAGGCATTGTGGATGGATACGTGGTCCGGATGGAGAGGTTGTTTCTGCGGGTCGGGGCGCGAGACCCCTGCGCCGGCGTTTGAAGGACCGGGGGGACCATTAGGAGGTTGCTGATTTGGGAGAAGAGGCAGATCCTCGGTTTGAAGCGGAAGTTGCCCTATTGATGAGCGGGTTGGAAGGGGACTTCTTGTTGCTGGTCTGGATTGGGCCCACGATTGGATCCCCTGGATCTTACTTTTCTAGGCGGCATGGCTGGAGTAGATCTCACCAACGGGAAGAGGGGAGGCTGCTATTCGTATGGTTCCCACAGACGGCGCCAATCTGTTACCGCTGAATCTGGTGTAGGGGTAAACAGATAGAATTTGTGGACTCGTAGAAAACCTGAATAGCAAACACCCAACCTGTTTCGCCGGAGTTTGATCGCTGGCTCCCTCCGTTCACCTGCAGGGAAGTGCGAGACACCGGGGTTGATCCCGGCGACACACCCTCCGACGCTCTAGTCAGTAATCAGGAATGATTAAGAAAGAACGTTAATAGGAAAAAGAGTGATTACCTTGTGACAGTGGTAGGTGGGGGGTATTTATA